>CM041808.1:36718310-36783309 GCA_023376895.1 Aspiorhynchus laticeps
ATCAGTATTTAGTGAGTTGCTTAAGACAAAAACAAATATCTCATGGTCATAAAAATAAACTTAATTCAAAAGGAAAACATTTATTTTTCTTAAACTACTTTTAGATATTTTTTCTTGTTTTAAGCATAAACTCACTAAACTTTGACTTAATATTTTGCTTCTCAAGTAAATGTCTTTATATCAAAATGTTTAGATTCTTGTTGTACTGTTAGTTGTACTGTAAAAGACCAAACAAAATATAACAAAATAAGACAAAAATACTAATATTTTTTTTTTTGCAGTCTAGACAACAAAAGATCAAAACCAGTGTCGTTAGTTTTAAATAAATATAGCACAAGTGCACTTTTCATGCAAAAATGCATTTGACAAAAATTGTTTGTTAGTCATTGAAATGATAAAAAAGTAAAAGTATTATGAGACTGTGTGGTTGCCAAATGTTCCTGACATTGTTACACTGTCATTACACAAATAAGTACTGAGTATTATTAATTAACATCATGTATTTACTATAAGGTTAGGGTTAGTTGCTTGTAATTCTGCATAATTTACAGTGTTCACTATAGCAAGTACATGTAACAAGTGTAACTATGTCACATTAAAATAATGTGTTACCAAAATGCAACATTCTGGAAGGAAAAGAGTTTGTGTCTGTTTAGAGAAAAGTTAACTTTTCTCAGCTTTGTCACAGTATATGCTTACATCAGATTTCTTCCACGCTGACCAAAGTGCACATGTGCCATGCTCGTGCACAAGTATAAAAACATGGCAGAATTTCTCAGTCTTAAAGTCTCTGCACACTGAGTCCGAAATTTTCGTCCGATATTTTCGCACGTTAAAAAATAAATACGACCTCACGTTGTGTCAATCACGTTTGCACACTGCCTCTGAAACTTTCGTCCGTCAAAAAAAATTCGGATCAGGTTCGATTTTCTGCATTTTCGCATCCGTTGCATGCATTTTGATAGGAAAGGATGGAGAATACGAAAAAAAAAAACAGAAAAACGCATGCGAAAATTTCAGACTCAGAATGTGCAATGGCCTTTAGAGAGCAAACATCTAATAATGAAATGTTGTAATTTATGAAAGATACTTTTGCCCCCAGTATAGAAGTTACAGCGTAAACTAACTGAACCATGCTAGCCAGCCAAATCTTTACCTCATGATTTCTACACAGATTGACCATGAAGAAATTTTGTGGATCAACATCTAATTGTAATTCAATCATTACAACTTTTGGAATAGTTTCACCATGTTAACTGATATGACACTGTTGTTAATATATTAGGTCTTGGCAGACTAGACCTACTACGCACACTGCTGCAGAGCCAGTATGGACTTGCTACTGCCAATAGATATACAGACATGCTGCTGTTAGCATGTAAGATATGCTGCTGCTGCATGGATATGCAGACATAAATCCTGTTGCAGATCTAGACAGGTGGTGCTGGGGGAGGTGGTGGGTTTCAGAGGAACTCTAGTGCCCTACAGATCCAGCATACAGCCAACATTGAACCAGACTATTGAAATATTGAGAATCAGCAGAGGCTAAGCAGCTTGTGTTAATTAGTGAATAATGTGATTATTCATATAGCATATAGCAGATTCAACCTGATCTCATGAAAGTGCGTATAAATAGTATGCCAAATAAAACTAAAACTCGTGGTATTGATACGCAAAAATGGACTTTGGCATGTATATGCTCCGCAATGGGTAGGATTAGGGTTGTGGGGTAGATGCATATCATATGTACGCCAACAAATTTTGTACCATATGCACGCAAAAACTGCGTATTATATGCACGCCAAACACATGCGTATCATATGTACGCCAAAGTCCATTTTTGCGTATCAATACCACGAGTTTTTTATTTTTATTTAGCATCCTAGTTATACACATTTTCATGAGACCGGGCTCAGCAGATTGCATGTAAAAGACCTATTAGCTTGCAACATCTAGAGTTTCATGAGTGTACTAGATGTATGTTTTTTATGTTTATGCATGCTAATGGCTGACTGATTAACTGTTTCCAGTATCGATGCATACAGTGCAGTAGTCTGGACCGGCTGATTCTTCAGTCTCTTCTGTCTTTGACCGCAGGTTCTTCATGACAGGTTATCTGCCGCTGGGCTTTGAGTTTGCAGTGGAGCTCACGTACCCAGAGTCAGAGGGAACATCATCAGGACTGCTCAACTGCTCAGCGCAGGTCATGCATCTGCTCTGCTCTTTAAGATATGAGGATGAGTCAAATCTAAAAAGACATTCAGGGGACCTGTTTCCATGACTTACTGTACATAAACGCATGGTTGCATGTTTAAAATTCAAATGCATTGATTTAATTAAAACGTCTATTGACATAATGCGTGTTGATCAATACATCAACTTAATATTTTATCTTATTCATTAAATATACATGCTAAATAAGTTTTAGCATGTGCTATACTAGCTGTTTATTTGAACTAAAATAGATTAGTTGACTCCAGTGCCACCATTTATCAATTTTGAAACCCCAAACCTAAAAATAACTACTACAACAACTTGTCAGGGATCTGCAAGAAATGGGACCCAGATGCAAATGAGCGGACAATGGTAGTTTATTGACAAGACAGACTAGAAACAGCAGGGAGAGTGAGAAGTGAATCAGTCCAAACAGAGGGGTAGGGCAGACAACACTACGGGCAGGAGGGATGACCACTGAGTCTGTCTGAGGTGGCAGCGGACTCAAGCATGGAGGCGGCAGCGCCAGAGGAAGGGCTAGGCAGGAAGACAGAGTAGCTTGAAGTGAATCTCAGAAGTCACACCAGTCTAGCCGCCAGGTAGGGACTCTCAGAACCAGAGACTTGACTCGTGGGAGTGGAGGCCTGCTTCCAGGTAGTAGGGGTCAGAGGCCAGGGAATCTGGGTAAGGGCAGGACACGATAACAAACAAGACAAGACTCAAGACAACACAAAAGACACAAGACAGACAAAAGTAGACAAAGAGAGAACAAAAGCAAAAACAATAAATAAACCAAGACTAGCTAAAGGAAGTAATCCAAGAGCAAAAACAAGGCCAAGATCCAAAAAGGACTGGAACTGCAAAAACAAGGGTAAAAGAAAATCTTTTAAACAAAACTAGATAGAACGCAAAAAACAAGAACTAGGCAGAACTAGAGAAAACAAAAAGGAAATGAGGATATAAAAACTAGATAAGAGATCAAAAATAACTTGAGCAAGATCGAAATAACTAGCGCAAGATCAAAGGATAACTTTAGGACCAAGAAACAGGTAATCACCAAAACGAACCAGCAAAGATACAAGGGAAAGGAACACAATATAAAGCAGCAGAGCACATGAGGATCAGGTGAACACAATCAAGCAAATGAGGACTAGACAAGGACTAAACAAGGGGGCGTGACCAGGCGAAACAAGGAGGTGGGACAAGAGGAGCACATGGCAAACACAAACAGAGACAGAACCATGTGCTTATACACAAAACGAATAAAGAAACATTGAACAAAGACAAGACAGTCAGGGCAGGGTCTTGACACAACTACCTTACTTTCTATCAAAAAGCAGTCATTAGCAGCTTATTGAGGGAAAACTCTTAATACTTAATAGTGAAAATGTGTTCCCTAATCTAAAAATGTGTTTATACACTCAGTGTAGTTTGTTGGTTGAACATAATTTCATTAGTGCTTAAGAAGATACGGAGGTGTATAAAGATAACAGCATGTTTTTGGTACATGACATACATGCTCAGGATCTTTCTGTTGTATGCAGATGTTTGGAATTGCATTCACCATCATTCAAGGCAAAATCATCGATCACTTCAGCACACTGGCCGGAAACATCTTCCTCTGTGTGTTCCTCTTCATCGGCTCCATCATGACAGGTAGAAGCTCATCATGTGACCACTAGATAACCGCTCCACTCATCTTCTGCACATGTGATGAATAGAGCATAACTTCAGCATATTGTGTCACAGTGGCACATACACACACACAGGGTTTTATATGAACGTATTATGAAAGTTCAGACAGTAGAGCAGTGGTGCTTGCAACACCAAGGTCATGGGTTCGATTCCCAGGGAATGCATGAACTGATGAAGTGTATACCTTGAATTAAAGCATGTATCAAATATATAAATGTAAATGAAATTTAAAAAGCATATTGCACTTAACAACTTCAGACTATCAGTTTATGTCTCTCTGCCTCACAGTGCTTATAAAATCTGACCTGCGGCGACAGAAGGCCAACAGTCAATCTCAGACAGAGGTGATCGCTGTAAGTATGTTTTAGTTTGACCTCTCTCTCCTCACCAGGTCCGGATCACAAGGGCCTAGATTGACCATCCGTCCAGCATTTTGTGGGACAGTCCTGAAATTAGAAGCTTTGTCCCATGTTAAGAAAGTCATGAGAAGTGTCCTGCATTTCAGTTTTGTCTGTATTGTTTTATTTCCCCCTGAAATTACAATTCCTCAAAAAATTAAAAAAATTAACAACAAATTTAGGGCTGTTGATTTAACATGTTATTTTGGTGTGATTAATTACATGATGAAGGACAACAACTGTCATGTTACTGTCAAGCATACTCTGAAAGCATCACTTGGTTGTTAGTGAAACTTAAAATATAAGTGAAAAACAGCCGGCTGTCAAAGTCTGTGATACGAGTTCTTTAAAATTTTCAGTTAGCAGTCCTTTAAGCAATGATGTTAAGAAATGGCTTTTATTTCATTTCGTAGCATTTCTGATTTCTGGCAGAATTACTATATCATGATATGTTGTTCCTTACTGTGGTTGAAAATGACTCATGTTGTGGTAAAGAATAGCACACAGTTAAATCATTCTGTCCAGCCAAACCTAGCCAATTTCTTTAAAGGTGACACACAGATCACTGGGGTGTCAAATACAGGAAACAGGGTAGAAATTCAATAAGAAAAGAGAAGAACAACAGAAGAAGAACTGATTAGTGCAAACAGCAAACAGATGATCAGATGATTGGATTAACAAAAAAAAAAAAAAACTCAATGAGGCCATCTAGTGGTAAGAGCTCAAAGCTGGTGACAAGGATACAAATGTCCCATGATCATTTGTGTAAATGTTTCAGTCGCCCAGTTATTGTAGTAGCCCAGTGAAGTTGTGGTCAGGCTGAGCGTTATGACGGGACGATTGGGTCTGACAGCGGAGCAGAAAGAGCTGGAGGCCACAGGAGAAAGACAGGGAGACCTTAACCAGTGCAGGATAAACTCAGGATCAAACTACATGAGAGAGCTTCAGGTGTGAGAGTCTGACAGCGGAGCAGAAAGAGCTGGAGGCCACAGGAGAGAGACAGGGAGACCTTAACCAGTGCAGGATAAACTCAGGATCAAACTACATGAGAGAGCTTCAGGTGTGAGACTGACAGCTAATGCACTCAAAGAAAAGAGCCTGTTGTGTCTGGGGAGAAATAGTAAAAACATCCATAAACCTCAGGTTTTTGTCATCTTAAGAGAAAGAACAAAAATAAACACAGTGTATATAATGCAGTGTGTGTCCATATAGCACAGAAATAATGGGTTAGAAACTGATTATACTAGAGGTGAATATAAGTTAAACACACCAACAAAGCTGTGCAGCCAGTGAAAATCAGGTAATGCTTTTTTTTTTTTTTTTTAAATAAAAGAAATATAAAAATAGATGCATAAAAAAATAGTAATAACTGCACACACACACATGTCTCTTGAAAAGCATATCAGATAGGTTAGTTTGGTCAGTAAACTATCAAAAAGTAAGCACACCAAAGACTCAGAGCCAAGTGAAAGTTTCTGCTGAATTTGTCAAACATGAATAATGTCTGTGAATAAGCATGTAATAGATATGATTCTAAACAGATATGAACTTTATTCACATGCATACAGTAGAGTTGCATAAAAAGATAAACAATACTCGTCTGCCTGTTTTTTTGTTATTTTTTTTGTCACAAAATGTGGTTATGTACATTGATTGTATATACACACAGTATATAAAATCTCAAAATATAAACTATATTTATTGCCCAGGTCTAAAATGCTAACTTATAAGGCATGAAGATATTATAAATATTAACATAATTATTTTCTGTAAAACTGCTTTAAAAAAAAGTATTGTGACAAGCACTTTACAAATAAATTTGACTTGACTATTTCTATCTATTACTTTTCTTGGTTCATTTGTGCAGTTTTAGATTTCTACAGTCAATTTATCTCTGCATTAAGTGCATTTTTTATGTTAGTTTATGTCAAAATGATTATAGTTCCTTATACTGAGGAACCTACCGTACGTAAGGAACTCTAATAATTTTGATTGTGAACAGATGCTTAATTTACCCTGTTTGTTTCTTCTGTTCAGAACTCATCTGTTCATTCCCAAGATGAAAAATCATTACCTGTAAAAGAGGTGAAGATGTAAAGACGGAAACCATCGGAATCATCACAACTCCATATGAACCATCATAACTCCATATGAACCATCATAACTCCATATGAACCATCATACGCATAAATCCTCCTGAACCTTACACAGCCAATATCCTGAACAATGACAGCTCAGTTTACATACTCAAGCACAACTGAGAGTAAGTTTTCTAACTTTACATTGTGATATCCTCCTGTTGTTCCTTCAGTATTTAAACTAACCAATAGTTAGTGCTCAAAGCATCCACGTCACAACATTCAGTGGGAATCATTCATGAAACACGCACAAAAAATTGCAGGCCGTTGCATTCAATTCACACACGTATGGATTTATGAACAGTTCACATGAACTGCTCGTGTTTTATGTTGTAATGTGAAATTTTTATGCCTTATTATGTGTATCATGATGTTTGCATGATGGTTCGTTAGAGCTGACCTAAACTTTAGTTATGAGAACCACATGTTTTTATCACTACAAGTACTAATCTAGTATAAAGTGTCTCTGTAACAGACACATCTAGATCTCTGTGTTCAGGTGAGGTGGATGTTGATGCTGGACATCACTCTGTTATTATGGCAGGTCAAAGTCCTTCAATGAAACATCAACTCAGCTTTAAGCTTGCAACAATATATAGCGCTTTAAATGTGTGAGCGTTGTGAAAGAGCATCAGTGATCAATGGAGATGTGTGATGATCCTCACGTCTTATTTAATGCAATACTAACACAACAACAGTGCAGAACACAGGGAATTACAAAATCATTTACTTTGGGAACATCTGCAATGGTTTATGTGTGTTGTAGTGTGTGATTGATTACATATTGCATCATATTTGCTGAATGAAATCCAAGATTTTCTCTTACTCGTTTTGGACTGCTGATTTAAAAAAATAGTGTCTGTTTTGCTGAAGAAAAGAAGTCTCGCATTATCTGTTAATTGCCAGAGAAACTGCAACAAACACATGATTCCTGTCTTCATCTGAGCCGCATTACAACTTTTTGTTCAATTCTCAGCCCATTCTCATGTGTATGAGGTTATTTGATGCCTAATCCTGATTTTATGGTCAGAATTATGGACAGAAGAAAATGCAAACACGAGTCTGATGTGTTTTTTGTTGCTTTTACTGCATCCACTGAAAATGACGGATTTTGTGGGAAAAAAGAAGATATTCATAAATGTGTTTATGTGAAGTTAAGAGATTAAATGGAGAGTTTGAACATGTTTTTCCACTCCTTTGCAGACTCTTAAGTTGAAAGATAATTTTTTAATCCTTTATTTAGGAGAATCCCATTGAGACTTCACAATCTCTTCTTCCAGGGAGACATGGTCAAATACTTTTTGTCATTAAAAAACTTTTTTTATTTTGACTGCTTTTGTTACTTTGGTAAATGCTTTAAAGCTGAACGAGATGGAAGGTAATATGAGGCACATTTTTTTGGCAGTTTTGCCAACTTAGCAATTTTGTTGCTAAATTTAGCAACTTTTCAGACTAGCAACGTTTTCTTCCAAAAGCACCTAGCAACAAATTTAGCTATTTTTACAATTTATTTGGTAACTATTAGCTAGCAACTTTTGATAAGTGACTCAAATGATAAAAAGGAACATTTAAATGACACAAAAAGAGAAAAACAAAGATGCCTAGTAGTGCACACATCACATGAATTAAGATAGCTGCTATTTGCAATTGTTTAATTTAATAATAATAGTAATAATAATAATAATTGTTCATTTATGATACACTTTGCTAGTAGCTTGTACATGTGATTGTTGACCAGTTGGTACACTGTAAGAAATATATCTAGAAAAATGGAAAAGATACTAGTAATTTTCCAGGACATTATCTGCTGTAACCCGAAAACACAAAATACAATGCGTAGTTAAAAATGCATGTAAAAAACCCGTGAAAAAATCAATACAGAGAATTCTTCAACAGTAGATTGTGCCGTATTTAACAGACTTTTCTGAGAGTGCAGCACACTAACTAACTACTGATACACTGCTTAAACTTAAACTATAACGGTTCAGAATGTGTAGTTTTACTGGTTTACTAGCTATAAAAAACCTTCAATTGTAATCGTTCAAAAATGTGTACGTTTTCAAAATGTAATGTATTTAAAAACATTTTAATATTATTTTATTTTATGAACAAATCTAAATGAACATATATAAAATGTATTTTTTGCTGAGATTTGATGCAGTGACACAATTTTGCATCGTGATTACGTAATGACGTCATTTAGCAACTTTTAGCAACAAATCAAACTTCCTTTAGCAACTTCCCCTGAAAAATAGTTGGCAACACTGTTTTTGGGCAAATCAGCAATATTTATTCTTGAGATGCCATGGGTTCTGTGTAATAAATCAGAACACAGTCACAGATGGAATGCAGTCCAGTGTCTGTACAGAAAAGTGTCTTTGATATCAGTTTTGAGCATATATAGATGATCAGACTCAGACTTCTGTGTGTAGAGATGTAGTTAGTTTCTATGTACAGCCGTGTTCTGATCAGATCATTGTTCATGTTAGAAAAGTGTGTGGATGTAGTCCTGTGTAGTTATTGTTTGTATAGAAACATATAATTTAGGAATTCTTGGTGTTGTAAATTAAATCTGATATTCAGTAATAAAGAGTGATAACTAGTGGCTAAACTGCAAAGTCTTGTATTGTCTGCATGTTAGTGAGTTATAATTTAACATGCAAATGAGTCATGTAAACTATTCCACATGCATTCTAGAGAAACCACTGTGACATGACCAGAAATAAACATTCATGAACAGCTACTACTAAAACCCTTCATTTATGCTTGACATTCATTATTTAAACAAATATAAATGTAACTACATTTCATTCAGGAGCTCAGAGCTGTGATCCAGACAAAGAAGCAGCTCAAAGGTTTTCAGACTTACACTTGTGTTATTTCACAGTTTCCATCATTCACAAACAGTAGTGCCCAGACTTTTTAATACAAAGGGCAAAAATCAACATTGATTGATATTTTTTTTAATGTAAATACACAAAAAACTAAACATCAATATATATTTTTAGATTAAAAAAAAGAGAGAAAAAAGAAAAATCAATAATAATGTTTTTTCGCACTTCAATTTAGAAACAAATCAAGAAGTTAAAACAATATCAAGTAGAAATGAAGATATTCTTCAATGGCAGGTTTCAGTGGACCTGCAGGCTCTGGTTTGTGCATCTCAGCTAAAAATAACACAAAAGTACCAGTACTGTAATTGCTTTTGGACAATTAAACTTCAAAAAAACATATACAATTATTGTTATTATTTTATTATTACATGGATTCTAAAGCGGTAAAAAGGTAGTTTGGGCCTCAATCAGTTGATATGAGGACAGGCATGTAAAGCAGTGACCCATCAGAAAACACAGAGACGGTGCTCTTCCCATCACAGCCGTCCCACGCCGAAGGATTCAGTGATGATGCTGTGAGTATCACTCAGTTCCTCTTCTTCTGACGAGCTCCCACAACTTCCTGAGGCTCAACGATACTCTGGAAGCCAATTAACATGCCCACGATAGAGACACCTACAAACACAATTGATGATAAATATTTTTTTCCATTACATTTCTCTCAAATATGGAGTATGTATTTGAAAGTCAGTGTTTACAGACACAAAGTACTTCAAGGTTTCAGATAAAATCTACCTCCATGCTGTATATTTGTGTATGCAGGTGTACACTAATGTTCAAAACGTTTGCAATAACTGATTCTTTACATTTTTTAAAGAAGTCTCTTCTGCATTTATTTGATCAAAAATAGAGTATTATTTTGAAATATTATTATAATTTAAAATAAGTGTATTCTATGAGAATATCTGTTAAACTGTAATTTATTTCTGTGATGCGCAGCTGTATTTTCAGCATCATTACTCCAGTCTTCAGAGTCACATGATCTTCAGAAATCATAATAATATGCTGATTTACTCAATAAACATTTCTGATTATTATCAATGTTGAAAACAGTTGTGCTGCACAATATTTTTGTGTAAACTGTGATGCATTTTATTTTTCAGGATTCACAGATGAATAGAAAGTTCAAAAGAACATCATTTATTTGAAATAGAAATATACTGCAACATTATAAATGTCTTTACTGTCACTTTGGATCAATTTAATGCGTCTTTGATGGATAAAAGTATTAATTTCTTTCTTCCCCCAAAAGTTTGAATGGTAGTGTATCATGGTTTTCAAAACATATGACATGGAACGACAGTTTTTAACACTGATAATAATAAGAAATATTTCCTGAGCAGCAAATCATTTCACAATATTACTGTTTTTACATTATTGTTAGTGTAATTTTATGTTCACTTGTCACCCAATAGATTTACAGAAATAGGAGTAGATCACTCACTGGCTACAATCAGAGGTGCCATGACTCCAATGGTCAGAGGAGCGGTTTTATAGATAAATGCTTCAGACAGGAAGTGGCCAAGCGCCAGAACAAATGTCCACAGGGTGATATGATAAAGCCTGGAATGAGGGCAAGATAGAGACGTCAGCTTCATTCCAGCAGTTCAGTCCACACACAGACACAGACACACACACTTACGTTCTGTTCTGAATGTCTATGGCACAGACACACACACACACACACACACACACACACACACACACACACACACACACACACACACACACACACACACACAGGAGGATCCTTACGTTCTGTTCTGAATGTCTATGGCACAGACACACACACACACACACTTACGTTCTGTTCTGAATGTCTATGGCACAGACACACACACACACACACTTACGTTCTGTTCTGAATGTCTATGGCACAGACACACACACACACACACTTACGTTCTGTTCTGAATGTCTATGGCACAGACACACACACACACACACTTACGTTCTGTTCTGAATGTCTATGGCACAGACACACACACACACACACTTACGTTCTGTTCTGAATGTCTATGGCACAGACACACACACACACACACTTACGTTCTGTTCTGAATGTCTATGGCACAGACACACACACACACACACTTACGTTCTGTTCTGAATGTCTATGGCACAGACACACACACACACACACTTACGTTCTGTTCTGAATGTTTATGGCACACACACACACACACACACACACACACACACACACACTTACGTTCTGTTCTGAATGTCTATGGCACAGACACACACACACACACACACACACACACACACACACACACACACACACACACAGACACAGACACACACACACACACACACACACACACACACACACACACACAGACACACACACACACACACACACACACACACACACACACACACACACACACAGACACACACACACACACACAGGAGGATCCTTACGTTCTGTTCTGAATGTCTATGGCACAGACACAGACACACACACACACACACACACACTTACGTTCTGTTCTGAATGTCTATGGCACAGACACACACACACACACACACACACACACACACACACACAGACACAGACACAGACACACACACACACACACACACACACACACACACACACACACACACACACACAGACACACACACACACACACACACACACACACACACACACACACAGACACACACACACACACACAGGAGGATCCTTACGTTCTGTTCTGAATGTCTATGGCACAGACACAGACACACACACACACACACACACACACACACACACACACACACACACACACACACACACACACACACACACAGGAGGATCCTTACGTTCTGTTCTGAATGTCTATGGCACACACACAGACACACACAGACACACACACACACACACACACACACACACACTTACGTTCTGTTCTGAATGTCTATGGCACAGACACACACACACACACACACACACACACACACACACACACACACACACACACACACACACACACACACACACACACACACACACACTTACGTTCTGTTCTGAATGTCTATGGCACAGACACACACACACACACACACACACACACACACACACACACAGACACACACACACACACACACACACACACACACACACACACACACACACACACACACACACACACACACACAGACACACACACACACACACACACACACACACACACACACACACACACACAGACACACACACACACACACAGGAGGATCCTTACGTTCTGTTCTGAATGTCTATGGCACAGACACAGACACACACACACACACACACACACACACACACACACACACACACACACACACACACACACACACACACACACACACACACAGGAGGATCCTTACGTTCTGTTCTGAATGTCTATGGCACACACACAGACACACACAGACACACACACACACACACACACACACACACACACACACACTTACGTTCTGTTCTGAATGTCTATGGCACAGACACAGCGGATGATGGAGGACAGGAGGGTCCATATGCCAAAAGTTCTCGCCTGAAGACCGTTTACTAAAGAAGAACACATCAGGACGTTTAGCACATATACAATGACTTAACTCTGGCTGAAAATGTGAACAATTTCGAATGTTCTTTAACTATCTGCTTATATTCGTGTTTGTTACACAAAGTAAAAATGATGGCGTTGAGATATAATTGTGTCTACATGCTCTATGTGTTCATGGACAGTAAATAACGGGAATGGTTGTTTGTTAAGTGCTAATGTTAGTTAATGAGTCAGTAATGATTAAAGGTGATGATTATGAAGGGCAGGTCTTGACCATAATCAGGTGTTCCTGTGTAGAGCTTCTCGGACAGGAAGCTGTGATCTCTGAAGCTCTGTACTGTGTTCCCCACCGCGATCACTGACACCATGAGCAGCCAGCTCCTCAACACATTCAGAAAGCGGCTCATCCTTCACCTGCTGGAGATCAACACCAGGGTTAGAAGATCAGCTCAATGCTGCACTGATGGCAGAGCATGCTATTACCATGGTACTCTGAAATATACCATACTGAAGGACTGCTATGCTCGTGAAGCATGGTATTACGCTATGGTACTATATGCAAAGAACATGGTACTATAGTACTTCTCTGTGTGGGTTGTTAGGCTATCATAACCTCATCCGGATCATCATTACACATTACACCCTGGACCATAAAAACAGTCATAAGGGTCTTTCCCCCCCAATTGATGTATGGTTTTTAACCTGTTAACCAGCACCCCCCATATTGGGAATCACAGCTGAAAATGACTAACTAACTTAAAATGGTAACAGTTCCTGACTTCAGTGTGCCACACACACAATTGTGGTGTCTTTGGAAAGAAGACCCTTTGGCCTTTACTATCCATCATCCAAATACTACAAACTATTTAGTCATTATACATGCCACTGCAGTTTTTCAATTATAAAACAGTATACAGAATCTTAGACATCGTATCAGTGATTTATTTGAGCACTAGAAAAATACAATAAGAATAATTTTTGAGTGATGAAAAAAAACAATAATAATAAAAAAAATAACTTAATGATAGGACAATATTTGACTAAGATACAACTATATGAAAATCTGGAATCTGAGTGTGCAAAAAAAAAAAAAAAAATTGAGAAAATCACCTTTAAAGTGATCCAAATTAAGTCCTTAGCAATGCATATTACTAATCAAAAATTAAGCTTTTAGAAAATTTACAAAATGCATTCATGGAACATGATCTTAATATCCTAATGATTTTTGTCATAAAAGAAAAATGGATCATTTTGACTCATACAATGTATTGTTGGCTATTGCTACAAATATACCTGTGTTACTTATGACTGCTTTTGTGCTGCAGGGACACATGTGATAATATACGACACTGTTATTAGTATCATTATTCTTACCTTATATATGTGTTCCAGACGTACACGTAACGTTACTCTAGAGCCATGCACTCACAAACATCAGTGATTGATTTCTGTTCATCAAACCGCTTCAGGTTCACAACATTGAGCAGTCATGACCGCGGTCCAATCAGAAACCGCGGAAGACGGCTGCGTCACGTCGTACCACCACCCTATTGGGTAGTTTGGGAGCAGTCTTTTAAAAGACCGCCCACTTCTAGGAGTTCGGACCAATCACTGGCCGATAAGCATCTGACGATTTCTAAAGGAGCGTCAGGTACATTTGTTTATTTTATTAGGATAATACAATATACATAAGAAGAAGTGGGCTCATTTTATAAATGACTTTAAATTAAATAGAAATCTCTTGGAACAAACCAAAAACAAAAAAGCGCCGAATACATGTAATGCTCTGAAAGCACTGAAATGTATGTCATTTTCTTTTCTGACAGCTAATATGATAATGTGAATATGTAATAGCTATTGTTACAGTGCCGTTGAATTAATTAATAATTAAAAAAAATATTTAACTTGATAATTATTTATTAATCACCGTACATGTTTATAATAAAACCTTCATTATTTTTATGGTTAGCACAGGCAAAATCAAACAAACCAACAGACAAAACCCCTTAAACTCAGGACTAAGCTCTATAGATTTAACGTTATTTGTTATTATTTAACGTTTTTCAGTCTTTCAGAGCTTTAAATGTAAAAATAAGAGTCATTGTATTTTATTATGAGTGAGTGAAATAATTAAGCGGGTAAATGAAGGGGGATTTAATACACATAGCGCTGTCAGTATTATTACTCGTAATTTTGCATTAAAACATTTCGGTAATATATTACTCGTTACTCAAAAAGTTCAAACGCGACGCATGCGCACTCGGCGGCCGCCCGTTGGTTGTTGTAGTCTTCACGCATGCGCACATCGGTAGCGGTGAGCTGGTTGTTATAGTAACAGAGTGGGTTATGGAGCTAACAGTTAGTAATTACACGTAAGAGCACTCACTCAACACAAACAGGTATGTTACTAATTACATTTAGCAGCAAACTAACTGTCTAATGTGGTGTGTTAGACATCTAACGTTTACTTCTTATATCACAGTCTGGTTAGCTCGGTTAGCTACCAGCTAGTGAACTCTCTTCAGTCACACAGCTAGTAATAATCCGCTTTGCGATATTATATTTATATTACTAACATCGTATTTTCAGTCGTAGCAGACTGTGGTAATCGACAGATAGTAGACGAAGTAGTAATTCATAAAAAAAGACTAATAAATGTCTCAGAAATATGAAAATATAAAGCAGAATTAATTCAGACACCTTCAACATTTCTCACATTATCACAGTTTATTCGCTATAGTTTATAAAATGGTAATAAACTGTCAGAACAAATTAATCTTGATAATGTCAGATAACTTTGATAGAAAGGTATGGAATAGCTGTCAGATGTTAAATTTAAGACAATTAGATAAAACCAATAAAGCTCAACTAATTACCAAGCAATGCTTCATTTAGTTCAGTCTGTGTGTAAAAACATCACATTAGCAATTAAAGAAAAACACAAGCAAAACACGCTCAGGTCAAAGTGTCCCAAATTTTGATCAATTTGACTGGTAGTCCACTGTATGAAGATTTTTGTGATTAATATGTACTTTATTTAGCTATCCTCACTTACATAAATGAACTATAGTGTCCTGCACCCACTAGTAAAAACAATATAAACAAATATATCTGGTGTCTGAATAATTTTTTGTTTGATTGTATAATGTTATTGTATTATGAAAGTTTTATGGTTCAACCTTTTTAATTACATATTTAAGTAACTTATTGTTACATTCATTGATTACTAGCTTGATAAACTACCGTCCTATTAATTCACTTAATTTGATGTTATTTTCATTCTTTTTGCACTACTGATATTTTTTTTACATAAATGTATTTACTTTATTTTTACTGATTTTGCATGATTCCTCATCCCACACAGAGCAATGTAAAATGTATATTGTTTGATATTCATAAATCACAGTAAAGCTGTAATTGTATAACATAGTGTATAACATAGTGATAAAACATGTATAGCCTGAATGCACTGTAAGTTGCTTTGGATTAAAGTGTCTGCTAAATGCATAAATGTAAATATAAATGTAAATAACAGCTCTTCTCATGAAGATCTCATTGTTTTCCAGATGAGTTAAGCAGATTGGAGATGAGCGCTGTCACACACACATTGAGCTGACAGACACACACACACACACACACACACAGACGGAGATGCCAGCCGCGAGAGAACAGAAGGACGAATCCGAGTCATCGTCTGAAGATGAGCTGGAGTAAGTGTCTTTACTAAAGCAGAACGCTTAAGAGTATTGATCATGGAGATTACATTCAGTTAATCAGTGAGCAGGACTAGTCACGTTACCAACACAAAACTACAGCAAGCATCAGGTGCTGCTTACAGACTGATTTCATGATTTCACAGAGCTTATCGTGACTAAATATAGACGAGTCACTTCTTAAATAGTAGCAGCTGCTCCTCAAATAGTCTAGACGTTCTGTACGTCTGTTTTCAGCAGCACAGATAAATTCAGCCTCCCTGTGAAGTCTTTAAGAGACAACCATGAATATTTTACAGAGTGACAAAAATGAGAAAGGTCAGTGGTCTGTGGCGATCCAAACCCAAAACTTGTTTAATTCTTTTGGAGGTTAAAATACTTTTTTTCTATCCCACCTGCTGGGTATCAATCTAATGACCCACATTCTCAAGACATAATAGTGCCATTAAGCAGATTGCAAAGATGATCATTTGATCACATTAGAATTATGGGCTGTTTTTCAAAAGCTGCTGTAGATCTACAAGTGCTCTGGAGTACTTGTATAGTGACCAGTGCTTTGTAAAAAGACAGTCACTTGCAGGACAAAATTAGTCTAAACTTAATAAAACCTAGTAATACTTAATAATATGCAGTTTATAATATGACTTTAATATCAGGATCATTTTTGTAATAGGTTTAAATTGAGCAAAAACTCACAGATGAATTAACTTGAATTAACAAAACAGTAATTAATATCAAATTGTACAGTTACTGTAAATACGGTATATCCAACCTTACTCGAATGTACTAAATAGCAAGTTTCAACTGCTTGGTTGCTTGTATTGTTGCAAAATGTAACTATATTATTGCACAGTTCTAATCTGATCAATACAACCACAAGGCATTATAAACACTATCATTATGATTTTCTGTAAAGCTGCTTTGAAACAATGTGTATTGTAAACAATGCTATACAAGTACATTTTACTTAAATTTGACAACTTAACTTGATGTGCATGTTATTTTTTCATTCTGTAATTAAAAAATAATAAGTGCATCAAATAAAATAAATTTCAAATGAAAAAAGTTATATTCCAGAGTGACATTTCAGCATTTTGTGAATGTAAAGTGCTATCTTGAGGGGAATTGCTCATAAAAAGGGTGCAAATATTCTTGCACAACTCTCTAAAGAGCTGGGCTATAGTCTGGATGATTGAACACGATCAGATAATGATTACATGCCTGGTCACAGCCTGTCTTGTCTTGCTGTCATGTGATGGATGGACATATATCAGCGTACCATCTTATCTCTGTTCACATACTTCAGGGTCTCATATTGCACAGGCTTTTATCAGAGTTTGTTCTGTTTCCTGTAAAACATTTTAATCTATGCATATCTTTGTCAGAGCTGTTAGTTGTGCATTGTTTTACTAACTACCACTTGCCTTCAGCGACTCTATATTACCAAGACGGTTCACTTATATTACTATGAATGGGAAAAAAAAGTTAAATATATTACATTGTGCAATATAGTGGCTCTAGTAAAAGGAAGTCCTGCCTTCTAAATTAAAGAGCCAATCACCAATTGGCAAAGTCGTTGTGTCACCACAGCTACCATTAGAACTGAAATAAATTTGAGTAAGAAACTGGACATTAATGAGATGCTGTTTAAATGTGAGTTTGGCAAGCAGTTTTTTAAGAGTGAACTGACTTTCCTTGAAAGGGACTTTGGTAATATCTCAATGTCATGTAAATGTGAAACTCATCTGACAGATCTCTCTTTGCGTTATCACTTGTAGTGATAGGAAACTTCCGTGCATTGCCTGGAGTGGTGTCAGCAAGCGGATTCCCGTGCTGCTCTTCTGTGCAGAAGCCATTGTGTCCAAAGATGTGGCCATCCGCTCTGTTGGAGGTACAGACACAGAGAAATCTGGTGTGCTTGATACAGAATATTAAATTACAAATCAAACAAATTCTGCACAGGTACACAACAGAGAAATCTAATCAGTAATTATATCAGTACTTTCACTACTGTGTTTTCTGTATGTAGAATACATTAGTTCAGTACTGTCAAAACCATAAAACACACACACACACACACACACACACACACACACACACGTACATTCTATTAAATAAATATATTGTTTATATAGACGAGATTATATATTTTTTTACATTATTCTTATTTTTTATAGTAATTCTTATGTTGTTGTACTCACAACATATATTAAAATATTTACCTCTTTCTAGTAACAAATAATTATATATATATATATATATATATATATATATATATATATATATATATAGCATGTCTTGTGTTAATATCTAGAGTCTGCTTTTATAAATTTGCTGTTAGCATTGTAGTGGGACCTCAATTCTTGAAGTGGTAATTCTGATGGGTTTTTCTTACATTTTTTTTACTAGAAAAATATAACTTGGCCTTCAAGATTGTGCGTACGGAGAGCCGTCTTGTTCGTGGCATACTGGTCAATCACGGATTCCACGAGGTAGAGCATAGACATTGTTTGAAATGAAACCATACACTGTTTGCTGCCAAAATTAATGCAATGGAGGCGTTTCATCTTGTGTGTAGAAATGATTAGTTCACATTTAATATAGTTTTATAATAATTAAAGAAACAAAAGTCATGAAAAAGAGGTTTAAAATAACATCTGATATGACTTATGGTTTATTTGGCCCACTGGAAATTGAAGTTGAAGTCAAGTGCATTGCATTATGGGATTCCACACAGTACACTTGTACATTGGCACAGTTCAGTTCATTTTAGAAACACAAATATTAAGCCCTCAAACTACAATTCAGCTTCTTCTTGCTTTATAAAAGGGGCTCAATACAATAATGTAATAGCAATGAATATGACTGTAGAACAATTTTGGGATTCTACAGTATCTTTTTAATTTCTGACATTACCCTGTCCTATAATAAGATTGTTTCTATGTTTAGGAGCACCCAAATAGCAATGATTTTAACCTGATGTGGACCGGCTCGCACCTGAAGCCCTACCTTCTGCGCTCTCTGCAGGATTTCCAGAAAGTCAACCACTTTCCCAAGTGAGTCTGTCATTAGAGAGCTGTCTTGCTGTCTGTATAGGCAGCTTCCTTCTGAGGCTGGATCCTACATGAAACGGGCAAGTCTGCATGTTATATGATTCACGGTTTATTTCAACGAGGCAGACAATAGCATGTTAATAAGCTTAATGCTGATAAGCTTAAAAGTAATCTGCACTAGGGCTGGTTAGCTGTTAAACTGGACATAAGGTGGTTTTTAATATCAACTTTTAAATGATTTAACTATGTATCTACTCTAATTCGTTGTTGAAATATTTTAACAGGTTAAAGACCAATATAATAAATAATGTAATATAGTACATCTATTTAGTTGACAAACAAGTTTATGGTCATTGAATGCTTTCCTGAGGTAAATGTAACTTTAAACTACATTATTTACAATTGTTTTATCAACGTCTTTCTTCGTTTGAAGGACTGATTGATGATTACACAAAACATGATACATGTCAGTAAGTTGTACTGTTTCTTTCAACACCTTCTGATGTTTATTCATGTTTATTTGGTGCTGTAACTAGTAGTAAAGAGGAAGAGATGATCAGTGCTGCTTGAACTGATGATACACCGATCTGTGACGCCACGTTTCAGAGCCACAAAACAATTTGTTGTTTGGATTTTGTGAAAAAAATTGACAATTTGAAAGTTATTGGATGGTAGGCATACGTCAGTGACATTTCACACATCAGTAGAAAACACCATAGACTGAAAGGTCAGTTCTTGGGATTTAAGAATCTATGTGTCATTGTTCATCAAAATGAAAATCATTTTTGTCAGCCCAGTCTTAGACAGCACGCACAAATGTTGGATATATCAACATTTTCTTTCTCACGTCGTCACCCATCTTGGATGGACTTTCAGTGAGCAGTGCATTCTGGGATCGCCTCTGTGTTGGGCGCACCTGTGATTTATGGAACTTTCACCTGAATGTTGTTGGTGTTCAACCAAAGACTAGTTTGTGATGTGCCGTGTGTATCCCACAATGATGATAAGTTACAAAAGTCACACACATTCTCACTCAGCAACAACAACGTCCACACATCCAGCCTTCTAAGTGGGCAGACAGCATGTGTTCATTGGCAGTTTGAGCCGAGTACATTTTGTTTGGACGCCTGCCTCTCTGAAACGGCGCAATAGATCAAACTGACCATGTGCTGTCGCTGCAGTGTTATTTCAAGGGTTTATGTTCCCCTCGCTATCTCAGATGCTAACCTCATCCTAGGCACTTACGGTCAACGCTCCCGTCGCTTTCCAGGTCGTACGAGCTCACGCGGAAAGACCGGCTCTACAAAAACATCCAGAGGATGCAGCAAACCCACGGCTTTCAAAACTTCCACATCGTACCCCAGACCTTTGTGCTTCCTGCCGAGTACCAGGAATTCAGCAGTGAGTGGGCACCTCGTCCAATCAGCGCTCGGGCGTGTGTTTGGCTGTTAACATAAACAACATCAATTAGAAAAATGTGTCTGCTTCTCTGCTGGGCTGAAATAACACTCTCTCTGTCCTCACGCAAACCTCAGGCTCCTTCAGCAAAGACAAGGGCGCGTGGATCATCAAACCAGTGGCGTCCTCCAGGGGCAGAGGCATCTACCTGGTCAGCAGTGTAAGTGATCAAGGGAACATGACGTGATAAAGCTCATCTGGAGCATGCACAAGTGGCTCTGTTTCAAAGATTACCTATGTAGGCAGCATTTTAAGGCATCATAGACGCGTTTCTGACCTGAAAATCAATCAATTTCCCACAATACTATAGACTGGACAGGCCTTAGTTTGATTACTAAGGAGAACACACAATTTCCCATGAGTTTATAATAAAAAGTTTAATTTTAACTACATACGGTGACTGGTTGAAAGTCTCTGACAGGAGACGGGTCACAGGTTCTCCACTGGCTTCACTCCCATTGGTAGTCGTTTTTGCTCATTTGCATAAAGGTAAAGTTTTCTGTTTTGTTGGGTCGCTGGAGACACGTACATTGTGTTACAAACAGTTCAGCGCTGCTTGCATGGCCAGCTCTGAGAAAATGCATGAGATCATGTCGCTGCAAATCACTGGCGAGCTTAAGGCAGCATAACGTATCATTCACAGGCAAGGAATGAGCCGATGACATGAACTTGACTGCGTCTTAAGGCCTGTTTTGACCAGATATTGAGTCTGTGACCATGAATATATAGACCAGAAATTATTAAAATGCCACAGATGGAATATATGAATGTGAACATTTTTCTTCTCTTGTTTCTCTGGTTTACTTTGAAACAATTTTTATTTAGAAATTGCTAGCACATTTAGCAAAAAATGACAAAGAAACTGAAAGTAACATGGAAATAAATGAAAGTAGAAAGACTGAAATAGTATTTTCTTGTAAAACATAATCCATAAATCTTTGTTCCTATCCACAAGTTTTACTACACAGTGATAACAACAAAAACTAAATATCCAACATAACTGAACATTAAACACTAACAAGTATTTGCCTTTACTCAGAAGTACATAAAATGACACGTAATTTCAACGTGCTCTCCTGCTTCAGTCCTTTGCAAATCATGCAGGGAGCTATAAATTTAATGTAAAATAAAAGATTTATGTAGTCCCAATACAAATGAATTACATAAACTTTGATTTTCATATGCAGCGGACAGGGAGCATTTTTAAGCATGCTTTTCTGATGTTCACATCAATGTGCCTCTGATGCTCAAAAATGCTGTCTAGATAGACACCTGACCTAAATATGAGTCTATATTCCTATCTGAAAGAGTGTTTATCATGTTTCTGTAATCTGACAGTTTTGTTCGGTGCTGCATGATAACACATGTTTGGTGTTTCAGCCTAATCAGATCCCACTGGACGAGAATATTCTGGTGTCGCGCTACATCAGCAATCCTCTAGTAATTGACGGTGAGTCTACAACACTAACACCAGCAGATTCAACACCGTCTGCATAGCGCATGTTTTTAAATTGAGTTTCTTTTGCATATCTGCAGGTTTTAAGTTTGACGTGCGTCTGTATGTGCTGGTGACCTCATACGACCCTCTCCTGATCTATCTCTATGAGGAAGGGCTGGCCAGGTAATTCATTCATCATCCAGAGTATGAAATGAACACCTGCTATCTAACAGTAACCGTCGCACATCTAAAACATGATAAGAGATGCCGTTGCTTACATAGAAAGATGCATGCTTGAACAGACAGAAGGATTGAAGGCTTTCATATGAACCGCTGTTTGTTCTGATGCTCTGCATCTCATGCACTGAGAGATTCAAGTTTACTGTATATTTGAATTCTATAATATAAAAAAGTCTGGTGAAATTGAGCATCACCTGCAGCTGTTGCTGTGAGTGATGTCTGATTGTTATTTTGAGCAAGTGACTGGTTGAGACAATTCTCAAAATCAAACTGTAGGTGGCTCTAACACCATTTTTAACCAAAGAACGGGTTCGAAATAAACAAATCAAATCTGCAGACAGAGTTGAAAGTCAGATGTTGGTCATGTCAAACTCAAAAAGAACCACATTTTAACTGTTGAAGTCTTCTGAGGAGACTTCTGTCAAGAGATGTAAATTAATTTAACTACAGTTTATTGTGCATGTAGATTATATTTTATGTGTTAAGATAAATCATGGAGTTTATTAGATTAGATATACTTCAGAGGGTAGAACGCCACATGCAAAACTTTAATGAAGGAAACTTGTGAAAACATTAGGAATTAAACTGTGAAAACATATGCCATTGAATTATAGGTAATAATATGGCCTTATTCAAATGAATCATCTATAAGAACCGTTCTTTATAAATGAATCTCTCTTCCCATCTCTAGTGGCTGGTGGACAGAGAACTTATCTTTATACCCTGATCTTCATAATTACATGAAGTAAAGCAGTAATCATGATATGTCTTTATTGTTAAACTACAAAAAGTTGTGATTTGATTAAATAAAACAATGTCTATACAGTGTGTCATGTGGTATGCACATTTAAAGGCCTCTAAATGATCAATATGATTCAAACTTTGCTGTTAAACCTGTTTCACATCACATCTACCACATGATGTGCATCGCCTGATTGATAATTTAGACTGTTTTTTTTAGCAAGTAAAAGGCCTTGTGGAATAATTTGGTTTAGTGTCTGTTTGCTGTGAAATGATATGTGAATTTTATAAAGTATTTGTAAAGATAACTTTCACATTGTCAGGAATATTTAAAGACGAACACTTTCTGGACTGAAGCAACTTAGGCTAGTGGTCAAAAGTTTGGAATAATTAAGTTTTTTTTTATGTTTTTGAAAGAAGTTTCTTCTACTCACCAAGGCTGCATGTATTTAATCAAGTATACAGTAGTATTGTACAGTAATATTGTGAATTATCAATTTAAAATATACTGTATAGTACATTTATATATTTAAAATATATAGAGAATATATAGTAAAATGTAATTTATTTCTGTGATCAAAGCTGTATTTTCAGCATCATTACTCCAGTCTTCAGTGTCACATGATCTTCAGAAATCATTCTAATGTGTATTATCCTTTTTTTTTTTTTTTAGAAAAATCATGTTCAAATGTGATCATCAAGCTTTTGAGGAGCGTTTATTTCTTCATCTCTCAATCATCATTGGATTGCATTGCATTATATGTTTGGATCATTTCAATCTCATCTTACTAAGACATATTATTGAAGATATAGAGCAGTGATCCTCAAATCTGGCTCGCAAGATCCACTTTCCTGCAGAGTTTAGCTCTAACCCTAATCAAGCACACCTGAGCATGCTAATCAACGTCTTCAGGATCATTAGAAAATCACAGGTAGGTGAGTTTGATCAGGGTTGGAGCTAAACTCTGCAGGAAAGTGGATCTTGCGAGCCAGATTTGAGGATCACTGATATAGAGTGACGACTGATATTTAGTTCATTTTATGTCAGTATCTTCTGTACTGTTATAAAGATCTCATAAGTTTACATCACAAGCAGCAGAATTTCATCATTTAAATATCAGCATCTACAGCTTCTACATAACCAGAAATATTTCTTTAAGACACTGAAATAGCACAGACACTAGATGGCAGCAGAAATGTTTCCAGTAAAGTTGGACTTGCTCAACTAGGCCTCAAACAAAGCTTTCCATTGTCTCATTGCTGGAAGGACACTGACAAGAGTTTTTTTTTTAAATAGTGTGTTTTTTTAAACATTTAAAGCACCATGAAAATGTGAACATTTTAAGGCAGCAAGTTCTCAGGCTTACATAATTGTCTTTTTAAATGTCTTCTACCTGAAGAGGCTCCTTTTATGATATTTTTACATAAGACAGAAATAGCAGTGGGAAAGATTTCTGACTGCTCAGCAGCCGGGGAAAGTCTCACACTCGCTCCGACTGTCGTATCCCTCCCTTGAGCGCCTGTGAAACGCATTCAATCTAGATATACACACGGTGTCCTGCTTTTGGCACAGCGAGGAGAGCGTTTTCTCAAACAAGCGAGTGAGAAGCTCAAACAATCTCTGATTTTTTGGATGCCGTGTGGAGTGAAACCGTGTGAAGTGGATGTGCGGTGTATTGTGGGCCGCTGTGGTCTGGTGTGTGTAAAACGCTTGGCCTACCTCTATTAGGCTTGGCGCTGACGCCGCCTTTATAGAAAGACACTCGAGTTTGTTTTCTGCACACTCTCTTATGAACTGCTGGCGGTACATCCTGGCGCTTTTCCCAGCTCAACTTCTATCTAGGAGATCCCAGAAGCTTTGGAGGCATTCAGGTGCTCTCTGTGTGCCAGGAAATTCTTCCTCCACATGTGGCGTCCACTCCTCCTCTCAAGCCCAGCGGCGGTGTATTCTGGGAATACCCGTGAGCTTTATGACAAATCACTCAGATTACGGTTATAAAACTGTTTGTGATTATGCAGTATTGTCACTGTACCATCATGTGCAGTTGATGAGGAGAATAAACAGATTAGTTGGTGGACTACATGACGGAAACATTATATGCAGCATCAGTATAGAGCGCTGCAGTGATGATGTGTTTTGTAGGCCAACATGTAAGTTAGCATCATCCTGGTTCCTTCAACAAAAACCCAATACTGGCTTTTGGATTACTGCAGAAAATAACTAGCAGAAGTATGATTCTTAAACATTTTGTTCATCATATGACCTTTTTTGTGATGACATTTATAATCCTGACAACCTCTGTACTACCATTTAGACACTTGTTAGCAATGCTTTCCTCAAGACAAGTAAAAGTTTTAAAGGAAAAGTTCACCCTAAAATGAAAATTAGCTCAAAATGTGCTCACCCTCAGGTCATCCGAGATGTAGATGAGTTTGTTTCTTCATCAGGTTTGTAGAAATGTGTCTGCATCAGTGTCTCAGCAATGGATGCTCTGCAGTGAATGGGTGCCGTCAGAATGAGAGTCTGATAAAAACATCACAATAATCCACACCACTCCAGTCCATCAGTTAACATCTGGAGAAGACAAAAGATGAAACAAATCCAGCATTAAGACGTTTTTAACTAAAATGCGAGTCCATAATATTATTTTCTTCAGTTGTCTGGTCTGAATCAGGAGAGAAATCTACACAGATCAAGCTCTGTTTACAAGCCAAGACAGTTCAAATCAGCTCTTAACAAATATGTGGGTGGATTTTGATATGAGAGGAAGCATTATTATTATTAATTATGAAATTGTATTTTAGCCGGAAGCAACAGTTTAAAGTTAAAAACATCTTAATGATGGATTTGTTTCTTACAAACATGCAGCTTTTGCCGTCACAAGACTGTTCCTTTATAAAATATCACAACGGAGTATAGTTGTAAAATAAAACATAAAAATATCTTGAGCTTGTTTTCAGTCTTATTTCAGCCATTTAACCAAAAACTTCAGGACGATGGAACTGAAGGTGGTAAAATGTTTGTTTCCGGGTTTTGGCCTACAAAATACGTGATCCCATCACAGCGCTGCTGTTGTAGTTGTGTGATTTGCTAGTTTTAGTTGGATGGCTGTTACAAAACCTCTCTGTTTATGTGTCACATTAATATTAAAAAGATTTGTGGCTGGAGTTTAAGATCGTCCCGTGTTTGCACAAGGCTGCTTGCTTTGGTACTGTACCTATTTATTCTTTTCAGCAGGTCAGTTCAATGTCATACTCGCTATTAAGCTCATTTATTCCTTCTTGCTTGTGCGTGTTGTAGGTTTGCCACAGTGAAGTATGACCACGCCACGGCAAACATCAAGAACCAGTTCATGCATCTGACCAACTACAGTGTCAACAAGAAGAGCAGTGACTACGTCAGGTGAGCTCTCTCGGGGTTTGATATTTCAACTTCCAGTGTGGATATGAATACTGAGAATATAGTTCATTTCAGTGCCAGGCACGAGCGCGGAAACGGTACTGTGCTCGTAGTGCATGATCTTTAATTAACCTATCGGTAAGCCCCGCCTCCCTTAGTTACTGTTGCTCCCTCGGACAAACAAACAGAGCTGCTCACTGTCTTACAATGACAGCTGTCAGTGTGAAAACCTTGTCCCACGATGTTCTTGAACAATTTTGGAGACAGAAGGACCACCATTCAAGTGTGAGTTAAATATGCCATGGAGGGATATATAAAAGATTTTAAAATAAATATGGTGGGTAACTCGATTAATTTGGTAGCGAGGGTTTACAAATCACAATGCAAACGGTCGGTCATCACGATTGCGGATGACAACATGCAGGATCAACACTGTTCATGTATCACAGGGTACGATTAAATTAATGTACATTTAACCAGTTGGAGAGGCACTGAAATATGGACCTTCGTTTATGTGTTTTTGACCTACACTGTACATGACGTGAGAACAGTCCTCTATTTAGGTTTGTACGTTAGCATGGACGCACTAACTTTAACGTTAGTTTTAGCTAGAGATACCTTGCTGAAGCACAAGATGACATTAACGTTCTGCTTGAGCAGATGAAAATTGTAACTTAATGAGTGTATGACAACCAGGAAATTAACGTTTTTGCCTTCATTTGTATTGGGGATGAATACTTAGGGACATTTTGCTCTGTTTTGTTTGGATTCAGGAAATGTAATAAAAAAATGATATTGCCTATCCTCTCAGGATACCTGGAATCAGCGTTACAAGTACCCCAGGCACATTGTTTTTACATTTTTGTAGCATAAACACCATCAAACCGATGCGAGCTTCGGATCTTCCAATGTTTCTCTATGGTGCTGAAACCTAAAGATGTCCAAGTTCCGCTCCTCGTGCAACTGATACTCGACTGCCATTGGCTCATCTGCGTTCGAGGGGAGGGGCTTACCGATAGGTCAATTGCGCACACAAAGGTGCCGGTGTGCGCTGTAGCCTGTATCATTTCATATCCAAGCACGAAATAAACTACGTGCATGCAATATCGTGGTCAGTTAAAGGGTTAGTTCACCCAAAAATTTTAATTCTGTCATTAATTACTCATCCTCGTGTCGTTCCAAACTCGTAAGACCTTCGTTCATCTTCAGAACACAAATTAAGATATTTTTGATAGTAGAAGTAGTTAAAGTAGAATTAAAATTTAAATGAATAAAAATTCAAATGAAATCCATTTGACTTCTTAACCAGAAAAGCAAAGTTTGTCAAGACAGACTTTAAATGTTGACTTTATGAAACCTTGTTTAAAAGTTTTTAAGTGAAAAAAAAAGCATTTTAAAGTGTAAAAGATATGATGTCTCAAATTTCAAAATTACCACCAAATAGTGGAAAAATTTGACATATTTAAAGTGGTCATATGATGTTGGTGTTTATGCAGTTTAAGGTTCAAAAAACACATTATTTTCCACATACTGTACATTATTTTTGCTCCTCTATGCCCCACCTTTCTGAAACGCGTCGATTTTTACAAAGCTCATCGTTCTGAGAAGCGAGGTGTGCTCTGATTGGCCAGCTATCCAGTGCGTTGTGATTGGCCGAATACCTCAAGCGTGAGACGGAAATGTTACGCCCCTTACCGTATTGTGATGCCGTGTCCCGGCACGACTAGACAAAAACAATAAAACCCATTATAAACAAGGCATTTTTTTGCATCCAGTGGGGACATAATTACTGATTATAATGACTTATACTGTCTTTTTACTGTAAACATTACCATGTCTGCATTTGTGATCGGAGAAACGACAAACAACAAGCACTACTCTACACAGCTCAAAACTCACGTTTGAATAGTCAGTAGCAAATTCTTTAAATATCTAAACCTACTTACAGGCTATGAGTCAGAAGCACCAGACTGTCCTTGCGATGTTGGAATTTCCCCACGTTCACAGCCATTCATACTGTTCACATTGTAGGCTACTCTCTCCCAGGATCAGGAAACAGTCCTCTGTAAAATGCGCTGTACACACTCTAATATTTGGGTTGAACTGTTCTGGAACATTGTTGTAAATACAACTTAACCACTGATTTCTAGTTGTGTCCTCTTTTGGATCCCAAACAAAGTACTTTCCCTTTCACAAGGAAACACAGCGTCTCCAGGACATGACGCCGGCGGCAGCAACAATACTACAGCCAGAATAATAGCTCTGCCCTCTTTCTTTGCGTATACATTTGGGTGGTGTTTTGCAAATCTTCCCACACCGTGACGTAGACATGTGGGGGTGTGTTTGCATGAGCTGTTTTAGGAGGGCGTGGTCGAGTCTTAACTTTTATAAAGAATATCTCTTTGGGTTTGAGACTTTAGTCTTTGCAACTTCAGGGATCGTATCTATGCACAAACAGCTTGTAACACTCCAAAGAGAAAGAAAACTTGAAATCGCATCATATGACCCCTTTAAGCATATGGATCATAACTCATCAAAATCTCCTTGTTACAGTATAAATGGAAGCGGTAAATGCAGCAACATCTTTGAAGAGAGATTTTATTTTCAGTTAACATTTGATTATTTTTTTTTTATTAAAAAAGTCTATCTTCCTCAAACGTTGGGTAGTCAGTAAGAACAGGAAAAAGTTCAGTCAACAGATCATTATTGCAATCTCAGACTTATTTTACCATGTTTAAACTTTTTAAACACAATTTCCACCAATACTAACACAGGAAATGTGAGAAAAGTCTTTCCATCTGAATCTGCTCAAGGTTATAGCAATAATCCTTAATAGCTCTTTATAAATGCCTGATGATATTAGAGTAGCTTGTGTTTGTCTTGTGGAAGCTCATGCCATAAACATCATGCGTGTTACAGTAATGAGAACAGATCTAACCTGTCAGAAATAATAGTTAAATAATCACTTCTCATTGTTCGTCACTCCTAAACGGGAATGTGTTTTCAAATA
This sequence comes from Aspiorhynchus laticeps, assembly GCA_023376895.1. Classification (NCBI taxonomy): domain Eukaryota; kingdom Metazoa; phylum Chordata; class Actinopteri; order Cypriniformes; family Cyprinidae; genus Aspiorhynchus; species Aspiorhynchus laticeps. The sequence goes on from CM041808.1 coordinate 36,748,236, forward strand.
CGATCTAATCCTTGTGTTTGCTAATCATGTCAACATTGTTACGTTGTGCTCATTTCTCTGCAGTGCTGACAGTCAGGGTTTCTCTTGCTTTCAGCTGCGATGACCCTGAAGTAGAGGATTATGGGAACAAATGGAGCATGAGCGCAATGCTCAGATATTTGAGGCAAGAAGGCAAAGACACCACATGTGAGTAGAGCTAAGATGTGCCTTATGCAATCATATACTTTCATGTTTAACACTCCGTGATGTTTGACATTCATAACCACTAATCTGCAGATACTCTCAAGCACAAAGCACTACAGAGTCATTTGTAGACTGACACGCTTGTTACTCCTGACAAACAGCAGATGCTAGATTGATGTCTCACATTATGACCCCCTAGGTGGGGTTCATTTTCAGGATATTTGAAACAGTTATGTTTGAATGATGTATTGTTGTAAAGAAAATTTATTTAATTTAACTAATTTCCTATGAAATTGTACTATATACACTGCCCTCCAAAAGTTTGGAAACGCTCTAGAAAAGTGGGGTTTTGGACAATATTGGCATGAATCCTTTTTAATTTGTGATAATTTTGCACTGATAAGGGACAACACAAACTACGAAAACATATTTTATTACATAAACAGTTTATACATAGAAAAAACTTAAATTTTAAATTTAATATTTGTTAACTATCTGACCTAAATTGTGTTCTAATTGGTTCATTGTATTCTAAACTTAATTGGCAATCAATTGTTGAAGCGATTAATGTGTGCTGAGCCAAAAATCTGTTAAAAACCTGGACCAAGTTTAAACCAGTAACCAGGCATCACAGCTGGCAAAGGGGCATGTCTGACTTCGACATGTTATTATTATGTAATCAAAATGAAAATTATTATTGCTGGTCTTCAATGATAATGTCAAGTTAATTTAATGTACAGTATTTGCACCAAAAAATTATAAGGATTTATGCTGATATCGTCCAAAACCACACTTTGCCAGGGGTGTTTCCAAACTTTTGGAGGGCAGTGTATCTACCGTTGACCGTTGTTCTTTTCCATTTACTGATCATAGCCAATGACCTGTGTCCTCCAAAAAAAACAAAAAACAAAACATACAGCTTGAACACTTGGTCTTCTGTGTGAATTCTGCTAAGGGCACACGGTTGAGATATGAGATGGGAGGAAAAATAAATCATGCATTCGCTGGCAAAACTTTTATTTCACTCAGAAAATGTTTGTGCTCCCCTGAGAAACTTTACATTTGCTTTCAAAACATTTTGCATTCTCTCACGATATATACATTTTTCTTACAAATCTTTTTGTTCTTTTTTGCCAGCCCTCAACAAACACTGTGTTTGCTAGCAAACCTTTGCATTCTCTTGAAAAAGCTTTGAGTTTGCTCGCAAAACTGGTGATGGAAATATTAGATGTGAAGAAAATGGTATTTTATTGCTTATGTGTTCACTCACAAAGCTTTTTTTTCTCAAAAATGTTTTGTTCCACCTGGAAACTTTTGTGTTCTTTTATGAAAGTTTTGCGTGAGAAACTTTTGCATTTGAGTGCAAAACATTTTGCGGTTGTATGCAAAACTATTGATGGAAATAATATAAGATAGGAGGAACAACTATATTTCAGTGCTTTTGCATGATAAAAACACTATTGCTGTTCAAAAAATAAATACATTTCTATACATTTCTCTGTGTTTGTCAGTGCTCATGGGCCAGATCGAGGATCTGATCATTAAAGCTCTTCTGAGCGCTGAGATCCACATCGCCACAGCCTGCAAGATGTTTGTCCCTCATCGCTGCAACTGCTTTGGTAAGACAGAACCACATACATGGTCTATGATGTTATGTATCCGTGCTGTTTTTCATGCTTCTTTAAAAAAAGCAGGTGAAATTAGGCATCAAAACATTACTGTAATAGTAAAGAAAAACGGCTTGGTACTTTTGAAACATGGTAAAAAAAAAAAAAGCATGTTGTTTCAATTGGTAAAAAATCACTCTGAAATGATGTGCTAAAGTAAATCGACATGCTCACTGATATATTGAGCATCCCTAAACATTAGGCTGTATTATTTTATTGTGGGATCATTGTAACCCAAGGTAAGGGTTTACAATATATAAAGTCTATCTTCTCTGTGTTGACAACCTCAGCAGTGTGTTTAAACAGAAGAATGCAGACTTTACTGTATGATAGACTGTTTATGGAGGTGAAAACAGAACAATATCTGCTGCCAGAGCAGAACTGCAGAGATGCCCGTTTACAGTCCAACTGTTTCTCATTCTGAGCTGTTATGGGGTGTTTACTACCTGCATGAGGTCAAACACATTATCCTCCAGAGTAATCATCCACATATTCACTTCATCAGTGCTCTGATTTATGCTCTTTATATTGATTAGTTAATTAGCGTATTAGTTTATTGAATTTGGAAAATAAATAAATCAAATAAAACAGACATGTTCTGTAGTTCTCCTCGTGTGCCAAATCACCCTCCCAAAGCTGAACACAAATGTGTGTCATGAGTAACAAAGCAAGAATTTTACTTCTGTCAAAACTTTGAATTCCGGTCCAAAATGAACACTTGCCAAGAAGGAAACTTCTTTCTGAATTGCAAAATAATGCATGGTTTATGTTCTTTGTTCTTACTGAGCAAAACATTTTGAGCATTTTTATTGGTCGGACTCTTTGGCCACTTTGATACAAGAACTGTACCATTCTTCACAAAGAGATGCTTTAACAATATGGGTGATTTAAACAGAAATAAATAAATGTAAATTCGAATAAATCCAATTAAAAAAATAGTTAACCCAAAAAATGAAAATTTGTGAAAATGTACTCACCCTCACGCCATCCGAGATGTAGATGAGTTTGTTTCTTCATTGGGTTTGGAGAAATGTAGCATTGCATCAGTGTCTCAGCAATGGATGCTCTGCAGTGAATGGGTGCCGTCAGAATGAGAGTCCAAACAGCTGATAAAAATGCTGATATCACAATAATCCACATGTTATCCACACCACTCCAGTCCATCAGTTAACATCTGGAGAAGACAAAATAAATAAATCCACCATTAAGATGTTTTTAACATTAAACAGTTGCTTCCGGCCGAAATAAGAGTCCAAAATCCATAACAAAACACTTCCTCCAGTGAAGTATTTAAAACGTCTTAATGATTGACAGCACCCATTCACTGCAGAGGATCCATTGGTGAGCAAGTGATGGAATGCTACATTTCTCCAAATGTATCCTTTAATTTTTAACAAATTATACAGCATAGCAGTTTGAAAAATGACTGTGAATTTAACAAAGTCCCCGTATTTGGGTTTGATTATGTTCTAAAGATCAGCCTGAGTTTCAGAGGAAGCAAGAGTACAAAGAGTCTCATGATAAGTGACTCGTATGTATAGTACATTTGATTAGTCATCTAGAAACAAGAGCTTTGTGTGTCTGTTTTTCCATTTTGTTCAGTTTGAACAATGGCAGACAGGCTAATGTTTAGGTAACTTTAACGATCATTGTTTTTGCAGTTCCATTTGGTAAAGCTGGTGGCACAGATTGTACGGTCTTGATTACTGAAAACATGACGTATAGAGGTAGAGGTGCTCCGATCGGGATTTTTGAGGCCGATCACAGAAAGCAGCATCTGCCGATTCGATCACCAATACCGATCTTTTTAAAGCCTTCTTTTTATCATGTAGAATTATTTACAGTGATGATCCGATCAAGATTTTTAGACATTTATTCAGGGCCTGAATTTCATTTTTTGAAAATGAATTCCCCTCTTAGGTGACTCTTGTGAGGGGATCTTTTAATTTGAATGGGTGGAGGGGGGCATTTTTTAGACATTTTTCAAAAATATACATTTATCTTACCTAAATGTTTGATCATGCACTGCATTTTTGTTTTGACAATCGTGCAATTGTTGCACAATAGCTTACACACAGCACAAGCCTGATTTCATGAGCTGTATGTGAGATGGCCTTTTACACCAGGTTCACACATACTCCGTTTGCAGTGTGTATGCAGTCCATGTGTGGTACCGTAAGCGGTGCAGAAGCAGCACGGACTGAGCTTTCACACAGAAGTCTGCAACTGATGCGTGGCTGTTTACTACAAACACAACATTTATCCATTATTTTGATTTCAAATCCAAACTTTGTTACTTAAAATGCTTTTTCAGCATTGTGATTCCTTTTTTACACAGTACAGTACTACAATCTTTCATAGACGTGTTTAAATGCAATAAATATAAGAAACCCATTATTCAATGCTTTTTACTTTTGCATTTACTTCTAGATTTTTATATTAAGTTGCTCAAGCAGGTGGCAAAACATTTCAACTACTTTTCTTACGTTATCATAAACATTAAAACTTAATATAAACAGAAACAGCCAGCTCTACTGCCTTTTCTTTTGCATTTAATTCTTTGTTACAAGCAATCCTGCAGTTCATAAATTGTTATTAATCCTGCGGTTATTGCCTTGTTTATCTAAAAGGTCTCTTTTCATTTAAACCTAGCAAAAAGGCCATATAGCCTATGTGTTGATTGTGAAACACAGTAGATTTTAATTATATGCATTTATGGTGTAATTACTACATTTTCGTGTCAATCCATGTTCATATTTACCGCAAACAATGCATTGTTACTTTAATTATTCGCTTGCAGCGCAGGAAAAATAGACTCGGCGTGGAAACGATCTCTGCACTGCTGCAGACGCACCGCTCCTGGAACACACTGTCGGACTGCAACTGTGTGCAGTGTGAACGCTTTAAACCGTAAACATGAGCGTGGAAAACATACACACTGCATGCGCACTGCAAACGAAGTAATGTGAACCTGGCGTTATGTGTGTGCGCTGCGAGTGTGCATGAGCGCACAGTCTCCAGGAGAGCGCACGAGCGCATAATGGTTTAAACACTGGCAAGAATTAAAAAGAAATGCAATTTATAAACTTAAGTGACGATGCGACACTGCCTCGATTGTGCAAGTGACAGTTCCTGTGTCGACTGTGCAGCGTGCAGCTCACTTATAGTGCAGACGCGATGTGATTTGAAGCCATTTGCACATTTTGAGAGAGAAAGAGAGAGCATGCGGTGATTCACATTGTCTCACAGAAAGTTCAAATTACTTTAAAAGTTGTTTAATGAAGAAATATGAATTGTACCTCACCCTCATTATTTTAGCCGCGCCGGACAGAGACTGAGACGGTGCTGCTGCATGTCATGCAAAACCTCTCACAGCAGGCACGTCATCAGTTAGAGATCGTTTTTTTGAGATTGGCCTTATAGAAACATCCCAACGCGATTATCGGCCGATAGTGATCGGTAGCCGATCAATCGGAGCACCCCTATATAGAGGGAATGCACGTGACAAGAGTGACAATATCATACCCTATATATTGTATTGTTATATATATCTTATAGACAACTCATCAATTACATATTTACCATCTTATATTCTGCATAACTGGATGTTTTGAAATAAACACTCACAAAAACTTTATTAGTTTTTGGGCTGGATGATATAACAATATATATAACTTCGATATAAGTGATCACCCGGATTTAGATCAACCTATTTTGTATTTACAAAATGCGTTCACTGGCAAATTTGCTTTATGTATTTCCTTGGTGTAGAAATCAGGCACATATAAATGTCAGGAAACACGATTCCTGGCTGCATATCAATATCCGTGGACCACTGGATCTTTGGTAAGTTGTAAGGAATACTATTATATGAGTCCAACAACCTTTAGTTTAAACTGATAATCGTTTGTTTTACTTGCATTTTCGCAGCTTCCCTATTAAATCCAGTCATGCAGCATGCTCTTTTGCCACTCAGACCGGCTGAGGGAGCGTGTTCCGGTGGGAAAGTGATGTCAATGCATACCCTCTATAGCCAAGTATGGTCTCCCATACTCGGAATATGTGCTCTGCATTTAACCCATCCAAGTGCACACACACACACACACACACACACACACACACACACAAAGCAGTGAGTAGCGAACACATAATGATTGCTTTGTATGATGAACAGATTTAATTTAGGCTTTTATTGACTCGTGAACATTGAGCACATTGTTATCACAGCCATAGAGCACATTAAATATGGTAAATGTAAGATCAGACATGCTCACTTGATACTCAAGAGTAGAGCTCACTGGTTCAGGAACATCAAGCACACTTGTTTGATCTTCTGTTTACCAAAAATTGATGAGAGAATAACAGAAATACATTTCTGTTCCGAAGATGAACACATTTCCAGAGAAGGCAGTGACTGTGAAATGTTGTCTATGCTGGGGCCTGTGAAGATTCAAACATGTTTATCCTCATTTGTCATCTTTCTCTTTCTCCGCTCCAGTGTTCTGTCATCTCCACTGTAACGTGTTTGTAGACATAATATTATTTTCTCCAGGAGGTGTTGCTTGTTTAGGCTGTGATAACACAGTTCCTGTGGACTGCTCTGTTATCGGACAATCACCTGCATGAAAAGAATATATTTACCCTATGCCCTCATCTCGCAGTGAATGATGGATACTGGAAGCAGGCACTGCCAGGCCAGGTTCACTTCACTGTGTCATGTGACTGAATATGAGCCGCCCATGCAGGTGCATCAGTGGAATGTGATGGATACAGTGTGATACGGATAAAGTGCTCGTACTGTAAATACACGGGGCATGTTTAATATGGTAAAATCAGTCTGTACACCAGTGGTGTCCAGTCCTGCTCTTTAGTTACTATATCTTACTAAAATATATTGGTCGTTAGTCATGCACCAAAATTATTTTTTTTAAACCAAAATTTAGTGTTTTTTTTTTTTTTTTACGAAAATAGTTTTAAATTAGCTGTAAACCATTAAACCAATAACCAGCACTTAAATTAAAACTGACTTGAATATAAGCATTTAAATGGCATTTTTTTTTAATCTGATTTTAATGATATATAGTTATGTTTTTACTCCAATTCATTGTTGAAATATACATATTTAAACAGTGGCTGTGATAACTTGTTTTCATGGATTTTTTTTCAAACATGCATTAAATGAGACATCACTAACAGGTTAATTACAAATATAATGAATATGTAATATATTGCATGTATTTATCAAAAATGCTCTCTGGAGTTATTTTTTTCGCTGAGTTTCTAACGAGTTTATGGACATTGAATGTCTTTCCTGAGGTAAATGTGATGTTTCGTGACATTATTGATCACAAGCTGATTTACTGATGTCTTCTGGCGGTTGAAACACTGACTGATCGATTACATGAGACATGATCATTTTAGTAAGGTGTTCTGTTTCTTCTGATGTTCATTCATTGTTTATTTTGTGCTATAACTAGTAGTAAAGAGGAAGGGATGATGATCGGTTTACGTGCCGCTTGAACTGAGGCTACAGTAATCTGTCATGACACATTAAAAAAGCAACATTTAGCTATTGTTTGAATTTTGTTAACAGAATTTGAAAGCTGAGACTTTGTTTCATATCACAAGAAACAGCACAAAGCTTATTGCGATTGTTGGATGGGAGTCACACTACAAAAATGTTTAGTGATTTTGTTCACACATCAACTGAAAACAGTTGTTCTTCAAAAAAGATGATCTTGGTTCATCAAAATGAATATTGATTAAAATCCAGAAATCTAAAAGCTCAACCCAGCGCTAGTGTCCACACCGCTGATATGTTTACCTGTTATAGTTTATCCATATCGTGTGAACAAACTAAACACAAGCTATGTTTCCATTGTGTATTTTGATGCAAATTGTGGAATATCGCATTAAAAACACTGGATGGAAATGCCAATTTAAGTGCATAAATTCTAAAAATGCGCTTTTTTCACCCGTTAAGAAGACATGCGAATAAACTATGAAGGAAACACATTTAACCAATAAATTAACCAATGTGCATTAAATGTCATGTGACTTTGCCTCAGCAGATGATTGGATAACTGGACTAACCTGAGCACTAGTGTTATTTTAATCATTTTGAAATGCCTGAACATCGTCTCACATGACTGCGTTCCCAAACATCAGGCATCCAAATGACAACACGACAGTGTTATTGTGTTTCGTCTGGTGCAAGTCATTTTTTATGAAGGAAAATACAGCCACAGACTTCCCTGGTTGCGACAACTTTAATTTTTTTATTATTAATACTTTGCACCAGTTTCCCAGGAAATTACGATATTATTCTCTTGAACACACAGGATAGAAGATGGTGCTATATTCGCGTATGTTTTATGCAATGTTCTAAATTTATGCAGAAGTTAAATTTGTATCTTTGGATGGAAAAACAACTAATGACACAATCAAAACGTGTCATCATAGAAACACTATAATCAAATGTCACCGTTTCGTCAGTGAATACGTTCCTCCAAATCTGGGTCGGTTGAAAATGAATTTGGAGGTAGTATGTTCAGTTGTTCAAAACTATATGATTTTTATTTTTTTCTCAAATAATCCTTTCCTCATATCTACACCCACTCTGCATGTCTCATCTTTACTGTCTTATCACAATGAGAAATCTCCATGTCATACCAATAAATAAAGCAATAAAACAAAGAAGCAGAAGCAAGTGATGCGGAGGCTAATAAATGAGAAAGTGTTGAAAAGCTCTTTAGCATTGGCTCCAGGAGAACAGCCCCATTGTTTTCCAAGTTTACATCTCATCTCACTTAAATCTGGATCAGAGCCACACGGCTGATTCACTCTTTAATATGCTCCTCATTGTTCGCATGTGAATTAATGTTGGGTTTGTCTTTGTTCAGATGCTGTCTAAATGAACTCCTGTAACATGATGCTTCATTGGTCCCTCTTCACCTCTGACATGGAAAGCAGAAACGGTCCCTTACTAGTGAATAAATGAGCCTCTTTGTGTGTGATTTGCGTAATGGCCGTTCATGTCTTTAAGTCCAGTTGAATGCTTCTTTATATGAGTGCTTGCTCTACAGTTTTGTGGACTGAGACAAATTTCATAAATTGTAAAAGATTTCTTTTGTCTTTCTTTGATGGCTTAGTACACTCTCAAGAAAAAAGAAGTGCAAAAAGTTGTCACTGGGACATTTTCAAAAGGTACTCAAATGTACCATTTAGATACTAGTATGTTTACTTTAGGCACTACTGTAATATGTACTTTTAAGATACTAATATGCACTCTTTAAGGGCAAATAAGGTAAAACGGTACCGCTTCATCGTCAGCTTTTGTGATGCATCGCAATTCTTTCTTCAGTGATACTGAACTGATTCTTACGGATTGAGTTTTTTCTGTGTTTAATTTTTAACTGCTGGGATGCTACTTATGTGTGTGTTTGATGCCAATTCCACACAAACAAAACTAAAATATTTAAACTTCTCTGAAGTTCAAAGGGAATTACTATGGCATTCACAGGCTTTAATGTGCATGATATGTACTGTGAGCATCCCTGGGTTTTACTTGATGTTGCAACGCTTACAATGTGCGGACAGATCACTGTATTGATGCCATTACTGTTTTCAGTAATTACCTGGCAGTTTTTAGAGAAATTTACCAGTTTGAATGTGAAAGCAGCTATGAAAGCACTCTTTGATTATGTCTTGTAATGCATGTCTTCATTCTTCCTTATTACTGACTACATTTATATGTTTTGAAACTCAATTTAATTACTTGACTATACAGTTATTTTTGTTTATTGTTATTAATTATTTTAAAATATTTATTTTATTTAAAATTATTTTATTGTTTAATGAATTGTTTAAATAAAAAAATAAAAGTACTTATGATCATGTTGTTTAAAAAGTACTTTTTTATAAGTAAATTGTACAATAAAGATTTAATGTGGTTTACCAGTTAGAAATATGTTTAATTTTCTTTTTTTTTCATCTTTGCTTTTGTAATTGTTACCTAAAATTTTTGCATTTTAGTGCTTTTTGGTCTCGACAACACTAACCGATAGTGTGGACAAGATGCATTTGCAATTGAATTGTTATCATTTTGAATCACATTTGAATCAAATCGTGAGGACTAGGTATGCACCGAATGTTCGGCAACCGAAATTGTTCGGCCGCAAATAGCAAAAAAAACTCTTTTGGTGTTCGGCCGAATAAGTGAAAAGACCGAATAATTTGTACCGAACAATGACGTGACGTGATAAAATAGATTTGTGCAGTAATGCAGCAAATGTGTCTGTAGTGTGAAAGTATTTAAAACTGTCAGAGAAAGACACAAAAATCATTACAAGCACGAAGCACTGACAGCGAGAGACTGCTTAGCGCTGCATCTCATGTCTCCAATGAGAAGAGGGTGGGCGATTGTTGCATGGTTACTGTGATGATTGAAATCGTGAAATGGCCTCAAATGATTAGTAAATAAACTGCAGAATGTTATGTTTTCTAATACACGCACGGATACATGCATGTATTCAAACAGTGCTGCATGAGCTCGCGGCCAGGGTTCAAAGTCCAAAGTGCGAGAAACATTGTTACTCGTCATTTGCTCAGTAACATTTTTGTAATTTTTTTAAAGACGTGACAATGTGATACATGCGTCAAACATCTTCCCAAATTCGTAATGAGAATCATTTAAATATCTGCATGCTGTTGTCAACAAAAAACAAAGCACAGATCTTCCTGCGGGTTTCTGCCAAAATAAAATCTAAGAAAAAGCAACAACTCCATCAACATTCATAAATGTTAGTATTGAAATTTTACTGTTGTTCTGTAAAAAAAAAAAAAAATAAGACAATAATAATGATAATATGAATTACCCTACAACAGCTCTATACATTTATTATAACATTCACACATAGTGTTCAAATTGGGATCTGTAATATATTCTAATGTTTTAAAAGAAGCCTCTTCTGCTCAGCAAGGCTGCATTTATTTGTACAGTAAAAATACATGCCTGATTCAAGAAAGGGGTCCCAAAAATGGCCAAAAAATATTTTTAGTAACTTATTAATTTTAAGTTAAATTGTGCTTTGTTGGTATAATGTTTTCTAGAATGTTACAAAATGTTCAGTGTTAAGTAAATATTTTTAAATTGTTGTTTTGTAATTGATTTTATTTGAAAAGCAGGACAAAACAGTAAAAAGCACATTTTGGCTATTTCATTTATGCAATGGTGAAAAAATGGCAAAATAGGCCTTCATGGGGGAAAAAATCACAGTGAATCTGTGAAGATTCACACCCCCTTTGTGATGAACCTTCAAGAGAGAATTCATTAATTAGATATTTATGTTGTGTGTCATAGACAAATATAAACCAATATCCAGTCACGAGTCACGACAGACTTCAGACAATCCCATTTATTTTATTTTCCAAGCAAAACATTGCTAACTGTTGAGCAAAGACTCACAATACTCGAGTTTGTGTGGTACAATTAAAATTTAGTATGAAGAATGTTGATTTGATGTTTAGATGCCTGTTTATGCAGACTGGCCTCTGTGTGAAGGAGTTTGCTGTCTCTTCTGTTCATCGTCACTCTGCTTCTGAGTGATTAACAGCATGCATTGCTGATGAAGGATGCTAATTTTTTATTTTTGATTAGCCGAGCCAAAATGCTTTGCCAGCTATGTCACATCATTTCAGAGTTTAGACAAACATCATTTTAAATTAGAGCTGTGAGCAGTGGTTTCACACTAGTGGCACATGCTTTGTATTGCTGCATAGATTTGTGTGGTCACGAGCCTCAGTGCAGTGTTTTTAATAAACACAATTGGTTTAAATGTTAGAAGAACATTGGTCGGTCTGCATGCAGTTGACTAGAGCAGTGGCTAAATATAAAGACCGGTCTCTGCTTACCCTGCATCAACAGAACAATGCGAATGGTCAAGAACCATTAGCAGAAGTGGACATCTAGAAAAATTATTCGGTTCCTGTAGTTTTGGAACTCTGTCAATTCATAACCATATTCTGCTTGTTTTCCTTGAATTTTGAGACCTGAATTTTTATATCCTGAATTTATCCATGTGATCGCAGAACCACTGAAATGTTTTTTTCCCCCTGCATTTATAGTAATGACCAAGATATTTGTTTTCTAAGACTTTGTTCCAAAACCTAGTGAGCTGCCTAAGTAGGCAGCATTTGAAGGTGTGCTCGAAACACAGTTGTTTCCACCCTGTTTTGGTCAAAACCCAGCAGGATCCCACGTATTCTTCATGCATAAGTCAATCCTATATTGCACATCAACAAGGTCAAAAGAAGAGAAAAATCCACCAAGTCGCATGCATTGCTTTTTTGATATTATTATATATATATATATATTTAAAGGGGTCATCGGATGTGATTCTTTAGGGTCTTAATGAAAAGTCTATAACATACTTTGGTTAAAATTTCTCAATGGTAGTGTAAAACAACACTTTTTTTTCCATGTCAAAATCAGCTATGTTTTCAGCAAGCCGTTTTAGTCCATGTCCCTTTAAATGCTAATGAGCTCTGCTGACCCTGACCCCTCTCTTCCGTGGGGTGATGAGCCGTTCTCATGAGACTGTTTACTTTAGCCGTGGAACTTACTAACTAGCACATTATTAGGAAAGGCGATTTGCAAAGATTCATAAAATAACCTTATACTTCTTCTGGAGGTGAAGCTGGATCACAAATGATTCGCGCAAACATAGACGCATTTAGGCAGATCGGAGGATGCATTCCCTTCAAAAACAAAAGTAATCCACTGCGTCTTCAGCGGCTCAGATGTCGGGAGTAAATGATGACTGCTTTGTTCATTATTACATCCAACAACAAAACACCTCAATCACCTAGGAGCCATTCTTGTCTACCCATGCTCCGGCGTCGAAACAATGGTGGACTGATGACAGCTCTCTCAGGGCGGGTCTGTGATAAAACACCAGTGTCAATCAACAATCGTGGGAGGGGCCTGGGTCTGTGTGACGTCACACAGCCAAGAATCTGAGAATGGCTTGATATGAGAAAGGGGAAATGATTTAACGAGATAAAAAAAAAACACTGGATGGATCTTTATCATTATAGGGTGGTTGTGTACACACACTGCCAACACACATTTCAGTTCAAACTACTTGTAAAAGTGCATGTCGCATCCGATGACCCCTTTAAGGAATCCCTATGAACTCTCGTCACATGGAAAAGAGCTGCATGAAGATCCTTCAAATTCCATTTTTGTGAAAAACAACAGCATATACGGGTTTGCAGTGTGATTTTCATATTTTTATTCCTTTAATATTGGAACATTAACTGAGATAAAAATATGGTGAAAATCTCCCAGTTTCCATGGCTGAAGTGACGTGTGGTTCTCTGCTGTGATCATGTGTAAATGATCTCTAACTTGAGTTTAGGAGTGAAGTTGTATTTCATCAGTGAGTTGTGTGAGCCGCTCCACCCTCTGTTATATTGTTTATGAAAAGACACCCAAAACCAGCAGGAATACGATTCATTTCTGCAGTGATGCAATGATGTCAAGTGACACAGCAGATGCAGGAGACACCCAGTGAGACGATACGGTACGGCCTTGTTATTGTTGTTGTGGTGAGTTTGGTTTGGGCTTGTTTTCTCGATTCCAGAGCCCAACAGCTCATAATAAGGCCCGGCTTTGATCTTCCCTTGTTGGTGCTTATTTATTCTCCTCATAGTGAATATTTTGCGGTGATGTTAATGGGCCCTCCCAGCACACATTAAAGAGCCACAAACGCCGAGAGCAGAGAGACGGAGAGAGCAGGGCTGCCTGTGAGGGCTGAGGTGCGGGCAGGACCGGTGTCTGCTCCTAATTGGGGGAAAATGCATTGCACATGGGCTGTTGGCTGCTCGCTGTGTGAAGCGAAGTGTAAAAGCGTATGGAGCGTGCTGTTTGTGTTTGTATGTGTGTTCACGATGCAAAAGGGTGCTTTTGCACATCTTGAGTAATTAGTATGGGCAGCTCGCCCTGTCTTTCTGCTCATGTTGTATGTTTACAGCTGATTAAAAAAAGATGTACTCATCTGTAGCTCAGTTCAAGCACTTCTGCTGCCTACACAGACAGTTGCTGGATTTATTAGTCAGCCTCATAGGCAGGGGCAAAAACTAATGGGTGCTTGGGGCAAAAATGCCACCAAAGTGAACAAAACGCCACGCAAATTCAAGATACAAATTCAAAGGGCAAAAAATTAAACTAAAATGATGAATGTTGCAATTAGGACTGGCCACTAAGGCCCCGTTTACACTGTCAGTTAAATGTGACCCAATTCCGATTTTTTGCTCATATGTGACACAGATCGGATCTGTTCTGTGACAGTGTAAACAGGATAAAAACACATGCATTCGGATATAGCGAGATCGGATTCAGGCCTCATTCATATGTGGAAATAAATCGGATATAAATCGGATATGTGCCAATGCGACTGTCATGTAAACAGGCAGATCGGATTTTCTGAGGCATCGCGTTCTGTACGTCATTAAAACTTGACAATTTGGTACTTCTCCGCAGTTTAATGACGTTATATGGGACCCATGCTGGCAAAATGAGTGTAAATGCGCACGGGCAATTTTGAGCTAAGTTACAGGCAAAAAATAAACTAAAGTGAAAAATGTCGATTTTTGTCGAATTTGAGGTTTTCACAAAAATTTGTTCATTAAGCCCTCGTTTAGCGATCCCAATGCTCCAAATAGTAATTAAACATCTAAAAGTATCTTTAATTGTATATTTTCTGAGAGGATTAGAACATTTCTCCGCTCGCTTCTCGCGCTGTGAGCGTCACGCGCGCTTCAGTATGTGTGTAGTAAACAAATCCACGCGTCTGCGCCATTTATTAACACAGAGACACGCAGAACATGCAGGATTCATATTTAATTAGTAATTTTGTGGCTTAATATTTACAGATACAAGTCCATTCATCCAAACGTTGACAAATTCCGTGACATTCCACGTTATACAGTAAATTCCATTTCTATGAATGGATTTTGCGATTCCGTCCGCGTTTTCCGCATCGCGGAAATCATAGGGCCCTAATTATTACTGGCTGGTGCTTGAGGTAATTCAAATATAATTGATATAATTGAGTTATATACTCTCTATATAATCGTGTATGTGACAAAAAAAAATAAAAAAAATAATAATGTTTGCCGATCATTCATCAACCTCATATATGGCTTATCATTGCAATATGTAAGTAGTAGCACCTTTGCACGGCTGTTTGCTCTAATGTTAACCTAAATAAATGTGCATCATTGGCTGCATATCTGAGTGTTTGTGTGGAATGTGGAAGCTGTTAGCGCGTGACTGTCTACTGCATGACATGGAGGCGTTGGCGCCATCACTGGCACTTTTTTACCTGATAAAACTGGAAACAAAATACCATCATTTTTTGCTCATACAGATAAGATTAATTCATCATTCAAAACTGTAAAGGGTCTTCTTTTATTTGTGCACACTCATATTATCAACAAAACATTGTGCTTTTGTAAAATAAATAAAAAAACAGACACTTTCTGCCATATCTGTCTCTGTGAACTGGAGCGCATCACAAAAATGAAGTGAAACTGTGTAGAGAATGCTTGCCTCACAGACATGAGAAATATATCCACAGAAAGCTTGAAGCCAACATTGACGCAGGCTTGTCTGACAAGTGCCTATGGTCCAGGTCATTTTCACATTTTAATGTAGAAGCAGGTAAAATCTTATTCTAGATCATCTGGACGTGGTTATTCTGAATCCAGTCAGCTGATGAATAAGTGAATAAGTGACTTCTAAAGTGATTGGATAACCAGGTCCAGATGCTCTTAGTTGCAAATTCTACCTGTTTACAAATAAATGGATTACAGTATACCATGCATAACAGGTTTACAAAATACTCATACAGTACGTGACACAATCTGGTCTGGGATCTGTCTTAAATAATTACACAGAATCAGTGGTGAACTGGCAGATGGTTTATGAAGGGGGAAAAAAACATTAATAAAGCAAATGCTTATGAATCAGTGTTTGTCTGAAAATGGTTGTTAGAGTAAAAAGTATGTCACGGTTAAGATGGTTGGAAACAACCCAACACAACCTTCAGTAGAGCACAACAGTAGATTTTTAAACCTTTAAAGACTCAAAGTGCTCTTAAACGGATAGTTCACGCAAAAACAGCAAAAATAGTGTTGTCATTAGTTGGGGCAAAATAAAGATATGCCATAATTGGATACAGATGTCGTTGAATAGTAGGATCAATTGTTGATCCCTTTGGGAACCAGATCAGCGATGCTGTGAAGTTTAGTATAAAGGCAGACACAGGCTTATAGTCCTGATGTCAGCACAGCATGGCCTCGCTCTCTAAAACAGCTCTGTTTGCTCAAGAGCACACAGCAAAAGCATTCAGACACTCTCTCTCTCTTGTGTCAGGGTTTGGAGGTGGTGAGGTGAGTGTAGAATGGCCACAAGAAACCGCTTGATAAAGACCTGCTTTAAGCCAGAGGGCATTTAGAGCCACACATAGGCTCTCTTCCAAAACACAGTGAACTGCCTACGTAGGCAACATTTAAAGCATGTTCCCAAATAGAAGGCTGGGCTGGGCAAAACACTGAATATTAGTTAAATAGTTGTAATATGTGTATATGTGTGACGATATAAAATGAGGGAATATTGTGTATATTATGGTGATGTATTACTCGTAAAGACAGTAAGCCAATTTCACTCCCCTTTTTCATTTCATGCCAGCTGGTAGGCGTTGCTTTCAAACGTCTCCATGTGTGTTTATGTGAGCGCTCTCTGAAGAGTATCAAACGTTTCTATTTACAACATGCAAACCAGTGTCAAACATTGTTAGTTTGTGTGTGTGAATCCATTCATTATAACCTACAAAGTGTAACTAACCACTGGTTAAATAAGAGTTTGATTGCTCAGTAAAGACAACTTTATTGATAACAGGTGTTTTTGCAAGAGTGAAAAAGTACTGTCCCAATGACAGCTTTTGAACCCTTTTTTCTGAGAGTGTAGCTACACACTGCACATTTTTTGAATTTAAATACAGATTTGAATCTGAAAATACAGTGATTGACAGTTATCAACAATTTTTTATTTTATTTTTTTCACACATAACACAACATAGCATCCAAAATATGACAAAACTAAACAACAGACACATACTCAACATCTCAAGATCCAGTCAAAAGGGAGGGAGAGAGGGAAGGACAACAAGAACACAAAGTCACTCCTTTATACAATCACGTATATCAAAAAAAAAAACACTGCCAAGCATCAATGGTCGAAGGCCTGGCCCCACCAACTCACGCCGTTCTACATTCACACATCACTATTTGCAGGAGGCTACGGATCCAATATGTTTTTCTACACATGTGTGGTGTAAACCAGTTATGGATTATTGTCTTCTATGCAGCTGTAAAACCAGCAAATATCATTTTCTTTTGCATTGAACTAATACAGAGACCAGAATCATCATTAAGAAGACACAAACTTGGGTTAAAATACAGTGATTGACAGTGATGACTATGGCAATGGACAGGCTTAAAAAAGAAAATAAAGTGATACTGTATGTGAGAATAGATCTGTGCATTAAGTGGAGTGTAAATGCAAACTAATAAACCTGCCACTTGTTTAGTGTGTTTATGTTTTCTTTAAAGAACTCGCTTCGTTGTTTCAATACCCACTTTTATTCTCAAGAGCAAATGCAAATATATGCACAGCCCTAAGATGTCAATTTGGGAGCAATGTTTATTACAAGTACACTTAAATTCTATTCAATACAAAAAAGTATTGATGAAAACAATCTAGTCAAATTCAATTTTGTCTTCTTTTTGTGTGTGCTATGTATTTCCCCCCCCCATTGAAAAACAATTATATGTCAAGCCAGTGCATTTGAGGAGCACTATGTGTCTATGTGTAGTGTTATACATCTGTCCCTTATTTGAGTTACGTCTGAGTTAAGGATGCTTATGTAGACTGTAGACAGCTCACTGAGTTTCGGAACAGAAATAATAATTGAGGTAGAAATGTCCTTTTTAATAATTCAAAAAACAGACGTGGCTCTCAGAATCATATGATGGTGTGCTTCTTCTTAGTATTCAACTTCATCTGTTTCTTAAATCACAGACCATTATAGTTACAATATAGTTAAATATGGCTGTAAAAATCTCATATTCTGAGTGTTTAATATTTACAGAGCTCAGTTATTTGCAGAAGTCACAACCACATTATATACAGTTCACAATCAGGTAGTGATCACTATCATGATAGATAATGCATATGTCATGATTTAAGATCACAATATCATAATTGGATACTGTAATATCTGGTAATATCCGGTCAGCCATGCCAGGTTCAGGAGAGACAGAATTATCATTTAGAGGATTTACTTCTGTATTTTGAGGAGGTTGTCACTCCCAAAACCTGTCAGTGTGTTTGTGGTCCGTTTCTTCTTCCATTGCTGCTGTAATCTGTTCATTTACATTCACAGACGGCCCTCAGTAGCGCTGGCCATCTCTGTGTGGTGTGTGTCCTCCTGTTCACCCGTCTCACTCTGTGTGTGTGTGTGTGTCTCAATTCGCAGAACTGTACGGTTTCGACGTTCTCATTGATTCCAACCTCAAACCATGGCTCTTGGAAGTGAACCTCTCTCCTTCATTGGCATGGTGAGCGACGCACACACACTAATCTAGTGATTTTTCCTTTTTTGTGTGTTTATGGTAATGTGTACAAAAACAACTTTTTACCAGGTTTTGGGTGTTTGTGTTGTGCCTGTCTTATACCGACAAATGCAATTTGAGATCACTGTATTGCACACTTTAAATTCCCATCACATACTGCCATCCATACAAGGAATTTTAGGCAAATACAGTGTAGAAATGCAATCAAATATGCAATTTTAGGTCTCTCTTTTGGCAGAGTGAAAGGAGTTGATATGGAGTTTTACAGCAGGCCTGAAAATTGCTAAATGAACAAGTATGAACTGTTAATATGGCCCTAGTCAAGATCTGACTTTGCGCCACATTTAGTTTTGACAGGAATAAAAATGATGCTATGAGGGTTCAAAGTACAGACTTTTCAATAGATTGTACAGTTGTTTAACAACATGCCAATTGTTCAGGCGATAAAACACCTTTCCAAAAAACTTTTACTTGACAAACATTCCATAAATCAGTACTGAATCTTGTCAGTTTTGAAAGTTACATGCGATCCAGGGCTTTCATACAGTGCATGCCATTGTAAAGACTGTAAGTCTATCCCTCAAAGCCTCTTTTTTTTATCCACATAAAATTCAGTACGGTGTATCGAACATCTCTAGTATTCCTTATGAACCTTATAGAGCTCAATCGGCTGATCTACACCACAGCGCCTGTCATAAGTGGTGGGATCAAATCAAAACCTCCAAGAAAAGCCCATTTCAAAGCGTAACACCAGATGAGTGGAAGGTTTTCCCGTTACAGGTGATTTGGAGGATCTAATCAACTGGAAGTTGTCAGGTCTGGACTTGTCCAAACTACTGGATCTGAAGCTTTGATGCACTGCATTAAGATCTTGCAAGGGCTCTAAGTGAGGCAACCAGTGATTTGAGTATGTTCCCAGACTGGTTTACACAGGAATTACATACAAAACATCTACTATCTGATATGTGCAAAATTAAACAGACCTGGGCCCGTATTCACGAAACATTTGATCTTACCTCTAAGAGTTCTCCTTAATAGCAGTAAATGATTTTAGCTAAGAGTTTTCTCTTAAAACCTATTCACAAAGCTGCGGAGTCAAACTTTTACTAAGGAATAAAGAGAAGTCTTAAGCTCAGAGTAAAGGGGCGGGTTTACTCGTTGCTATGGGTGAGGTCATCATGCTTACTAACTACGCTCACAGTGATTGGCTGATAGTCTCTGTCAGAGATTTATTCATAGAAATATTGTAGAGTGCGATATTATGTTGCCATATTCAGATAATGGTTTACATTTACATTTATGCATTTAGCAGAACTTTTATCCAAAGCGACTTACATTGCATTCAAGTTACAGTTTTTACATTTTATCAGCTCTTGCTTTCCCTGGGAATCAAACCCATGATCTTGGCGTTGCTAGTGCCATGCTCTACCATTTGAGCTACAGGAAAGCTAAAAGAAAAGGTTTAAAAATAAAAATGTTGCCACATTCAAATAAAGATTTTAAAATGCAGACTAAGTGTCACTAATTAAACAAGTATACGTTCAGCTAACTGTCAGCCTCTTACATGTGTGCTTCTCGTAAACAATTAGCGGATATGCATATAAACAGCCTTATTATTAACAGAGTAGAATAATCATGGCTGATAGTAAGACATGCAAACGTAAAAGAAAACCAAACTGGATGCAAGAACAGCTGTTACTTCTTGCCCAACTTGTTAATAACAAGGATATAATCAAAGGAAAATTTGGAGTTGGGATAACCTCCAAAACCAAAAAAGATGCGTGGGAAAACATGTGTGCAAATAAATGCAGCGTGTTTCTAAAATGTTTACGTTTCGAGGCAGATTGCCAGAAACAGCCATTTCAGGAATAGTTTGTGATTTAGTCTTTGTGACTAAGGAGTTCTCTTCACTACTCCTAACGTTTCACAGATTCAGGAGTTTTACTGCTTAAACACTTTGTGAAATACTACTCTTAGAGCAAAAATGTAGGAGTCCTAAATTGACATACCCATTATTTTTAAGATTTCCTCCTAAATCGGCAAGTTATGAGCTACTTTAGCCTTAAGATGTTTTGTGAATACGGGCCCTGATCCCTAGGAAAGTAGGGCTGTAGGAGAAAAAGAGGAGGATGCAAAGATTAGCTCCTCATGGACAAGGCAATCATCTTAAACGACATGAAGAAGAAGAGGAACGTTCAGTATGGCATACATCAACTAAAAGCATTTGATAGCATTTCTCTCAGTCTGTGAACATACCGAACAGACCCAGTCATCATCGGCTTCTTGGAAGGTGAAGCGTTGGAAAACCAACCTGCGGTTCCATGCCAGTGGTTGCATAAAGGCTGGTAAAAGCCATTAAGTGAAGAGTTTTCCAAGGCAACTCTGTCTCACAACTGACAAACTACTACTGGACATCCTAAATAGTGGGAGCCCATGTTATAAGATGAAGAACAGCATCCATCTTGTCAAGTGGCTCTGCAGTGACATTCAGAAGCTCCTAAAGTGATGAACTGAAGATCTTAATAGCCAATGGCCAAACAAGAAGTTCAACAAGATGATAAAGAGATAAAGTGCAGAAATAAAAATAAATGCTTCCTATTAAAAAAAGTCATTTACTCCCCAAATGTTTTTCAAAACAAGACAACAAGCAATACTCACAAAAATGGACAATTCACACTCAATTGTTTTTGTGTCAAACAATCCTTATGAGTAATTTGTCCAATTAGAGGGAAGTTCTTAAAGGGATAGTTCACCCAAAGTGAAAATTCTGTCATTAATTACTCACCCTCGTGTCGTTCCAAACCCGTAAGTCCTTCGTTCATCTTCAGAACACAAATTAAGCTATTTTTGATGAAATCGGAGAGCTCACTGACCCTCCCATAGACAGCAACACAACTGAAATGTTCCCAGGTCCAGAAACATAGTAAGGACAGCGGTAAAACTGTCCATGTGACATCAGTGGCTCAACTTCAGTTTTACGACGCTACGAGAATCCTTTTTTTTTGCGCAAAGAAAACAAAAATAGCATAATTTACTCAACCATTCTTCTCCCCCGAGTTACGTCTTCCGCCATTTTGGAGAGTACCTAAGAACGTATTTGATGTAATCAGCGTTGTTTACGTTCAGGGGGAAAACGTGCACATGAACGTAATCTGCGTATTAAGCGTTGTTTGCGCTTAGGGGAAAGCATGCGTATGCGTTGTGAATGATACTCTCTAAAATGGCGGATGATGTATCTAGGGGGAGAAGAATGGTTAAGTAAATTATTAAAATAAATTATAAAGTTATTTTTGTTTTCTTTGCGCAAAAAAAAAGTATTCTCGTAGCGTCGCAAAACTGAAATTGAGCCACTGATGTCACATGGACTGTTTTACCGATGTATTTACTACGTTTCTGGCCCTGGGGACATTTCAGTTGTGTTGCTGTCTATGGGAGGGTCAGAGAGCTCTCCGATTTCATCAAAAATATCTTAATTTGTGTTCTGAAGATGAACGAAGGTCTTACGAGTTTGGAACGACTTGAGGGTGAGTTTTGGGGTGAACTATCCCTTTAAAGAATACTTGAGTCAAACTCAAGCCTGCCATTAAGTGTACTTGTCAGCATGCTCATAAACATTTGTGTGGTGCTTCTAAAAACAGCACAGACTGCACTGGTTTGGGTTCAAGAATGGAAAAGTTGAAATATCTTCACGTTTGTGTTCACTATCAAGTGGAAGTGTCATTTAGTGCTTTCGGCAGAGGAAAATCATCTAGTTGTGTAGATCTTTTTACCCCATTGATTTTCATTGTGTGGACAAAACATTTTTCAGAGTGTCAGAATTTTAATTTGTGGGTGAACTAGCCCTTTAAAAGGCAGTGACAGTGTTCACTGTATAGGATTTAGGTTGAATTGTATTGAAAACTTTAATGTGCTCCAAAATTTGACTGTTGTATGATTTCAGTGACTTGAAATGTAGTGCATTAGTGAAGTCGTTATGATGGTTTTTGCAGCTTGACAGTACAAATCACCTTTAATTAGGTGGAAATGAGCAGCTTGGACATTCTGCCCATTTTGTGTTTCATGGAAGAAAGAAAATAATCATGTTACAGTGCACACACTGTATTGTGTTTCTTTTAAAGGCTTATAAATCAGAAGAAGTTATTGACCCACAAGGTTAATATAACAGTGCACTAATGCTTTTTTGTCTTTTTATATTTCTAGTGATGCTCCTCTTGATTTAAAGATAAAGGCCAGCATGATCTCCGATATGTTTTCTCTTGTGGGTAAGTCTCCTTTTTCCCAGTCATAACCCTGACCAGTCCTTAACCACTTCACCTCAGTCTCATGTTGTGAATGTGCATGAATGGTCATATTCTCAACCACAGAACAGCCATAACTGCAGGTTACTGTGGCCGTGGCTTTTGTCATGTGGGTCACATTTGTTTGGTCTGCAGTAATGACCGGTTAAGAAGAAGGAGTGTTGTGCTTTCCTGCAATACATGAGGGTTTGTGGAAAACGCAGACGAAATCACGAAATTTTGCAAAATTTGGATGAATAAATACAAAGTAGGGCTGTGCACTTAATGCAATGACAATATGGACTAGTATCTGTGAATATTCAAGTGCAAGAAGACTACTGTTGAAATATAAGGTCTGAACTTCATCTCCAGAGCTGCTCTGAGAGTCACTTCACCAGCATTTCACCATTTCTTTTGAGAAAATGAACATCAAATACGCTCAAAGCTCATCACAACAACCTGCCAAAAGCTTGCTTAATTAATAAAGCTCAATATGGCGAATGGGGCAAACATCTCAAGCATTCATTATGAAATTATGAATAAAACTTGAAGAAATTATGACAGAAATATGTTACTGTTGTACAGTAGAATGTATTTCTCAAAGTAACAATGACAATAATAATAATACAGTTGTTAAAATATTTTTTTATGGAATATCATAAAACTTTTTATCCATGTTTTAATTTAAAACAAACTTTTTTTGTGCAGCACTTTACCAAAAATTAAAGGAATTCTTCAAATTTAATTTTATTACATTTTAAAAGCATAATTAAATCTTTAAAGTTTTATGCATTCATGATTACCACCATTTTTGATAAAAAAAAATAGTATTACGCCATAAAACACAGAATCTACAAAAATTAAAACAGAAAGAAAAGGGAGAAAATAAAATGGGTATTTCATAGGGATGTAACAATATCAAAACCTCACGATATGATATTATTGCAATATGAAGTCCACGATACGATATTTATTGCGATATTTAAACAGAAACAAAGACAAATGAAGAATTGGGAAAAATGAAAATTTAACATTTTAAAGTTAAATTATTCTATCTAATGCACTTTGAGAGTTCAAAATGAAGAGCTCCAACCCATGTTTCTTAACTTAGAAAACTTGAGTCAGAAAAAAGTCAGTGAATTAACTTGTACCTGAACTTTAAAGAGGACTCAACCCTCTTTTTTATTTGTGATATACTGTCATTACATTCACACTGGTGTTTTAGGAAGCCAAACTAATTAGAATAGAGTAATAATAATAATAATGACAGTAATAGCCATATGTTGTAAAACAACTGCAGTGTAAAATAAATGAAAATTAATATTTTAATAGGTATATTTACACTACAGTAGGGAAATTACAATACTTCTTTCCTAATTTCTACACTCGAAAGAGCTATTTTGAGTTTAGACTCATTTAAACCGCTAGCTGTCAGTAATTCATACTGTACTTTAAGCTTTTATTTTCACAGAAACGGCAGTAGAGCTTTTATTTTGAGGGAAAACTCCAGCTTCAGTGAAAACAGTCTTACAAAAACATGTCTCACTACAAGTATAGTGAAATGCTGTAATCATCTGCCATGAAAATAAAGCATAACTGGTGACCGTTGTTCCCAAACGCATGCTAAACTCACAGCACGAGCAATAAACGAGTTGACTGCATTCATTCAGTGTGAACGGAGCCGTTCTGAGACACGGAAAACAGGATCACGAGCTGATTGTCTGAACAATTTGTGCGCTTCGCTTTGAAATGCGCAGCGCAATCAGATTTAATGAAGGGATTAAGCCATATTCTGCTTTCGGTTTTATTTTGTTTGACAGATAAGTTACTGTGCCAAAGCATAATGGCCCAAAACAAATGTATTTTAAAAACTACACTTTTTGCCCAGAAGACCTATCGTTTCATATCGTCATATGACAACGATAATATTGAGACAGTATTGCTATCATAATATCGCAATATTGATAATATCGTTACATCCCTAGGAGGTCACGCTGCATCTCCTGTCTCTCACTAAATCCATATTGCTCACCGACCACTAATAGGGCATTGTTGCCTGCTGCGGTTCTGTGTGATGATCAGATGTGATGTGTGTGAAAAGCTATGAATTACCCTGCATCAGAAGCACAGTGTTAAAGAGTTACCCGCAGGCACTGTTCATTAGCATAAGATGACTTACATGAAGGAACTGTCAGCAGAACATTAGACGCTCGCATGAGTCATTGAACTGTCACAGCTTGGCTGAAGAAATACCTCTGCAGCGCTCATCAAACTAATGATTGCTCAAGGCAAAGTTTTGTTCTGCTTATGCAATAGGCTGTCCCGACTCCAAAAGCTTGCAAATCTGACGCCAGAGAAAGGAACGCTCTCTGTAATGATTGATCTCTGTACAATGACGGTTGTTGATTGCATGCAGTATTTTATCTTGTTTATTTTTATGGCAGAGTCTGTGTAATTCACATTTCTGATGATTACTTGACATCATTTTTGGGTGTCTTGCCACAGATCAACTCAAGACTATTTGTTATTTCTTTGTAAAAGTTGAGGATTTCGATTCTGGCGACAGATTCTTTTGCTATACTTTTGTTTATGAATGTTTAAACATTTGTGTGGTGAATTTGTTCATTTAAAATTTTAACAGACATTAAAACATTAAAAGTTTTTTAATGGCTTTAATATGATGTTATGAGTAATAAATCAAGTAATAAAAAGCAGCTAAATAATTATTTAGGCGGTATTTATGCAAGGCAGCTCAAAAAGTTTTGGAACAGAGGTTTCGTGACAAATGTGAATTTTTTTGTTTAATTGACGCTTATGACCACATGCACTAATGTTCAAAAGATTTTTTAATGTTTTTGAAAGAAGTCTCTTCTGGCTGCATTTAAAAATAAAGCAAAAAACAGTAATATTGTGAATTTTTTTTACAATATAAATAGCTGTTTTATGTGTGAATATATTGAAAACTGTAATTTATTTCTGTGATCAAAGCTGTATTTTCAGCATCATTACTCCAGTCTTCAGTGTCACATGATCTTCAGAAATCATAATAATATGCTGATTTGCTCAAGAAACACTTATTATCAGAGTTGAAATGGTTGTGCTGCTTAATGAAAGTGTGGAAACCATAATACAGTGTCTTTATTCTGAATTCTTAGATGAAAGGTAAATTTAAAGAGCAGCATTTATTTGAAATATAAATCTTTTGTAACATTGTTTTTATTGCCATTTTTGTTCAGTTTAATGCATCCTTGCTGAAGAGATGTATTTAAAAAAGAACACATTTTTGAACAGTAATATATAACATGTATTATTGCAGAAATTCTAACATCAAACAGAACATTTGATTTGATTTGATATCAAGTTTTTCTGACTGTCTGATCAGTATTGGTTATTTACACACATCTGAATGGATAGGACTAAGCTATTTATGAATAGATTGTATTGATCCTCATCAAAGAACACTCTTGTCTGAACAGCAGCTGTTTCTTGTGCTTTAGGTTTTGTGTGTCAGGATCCGTTATTACGACAGCCGCGTCCCGACAGAGCTGGGATTGATTCAAGAATGAAGAATCCTACGCAGAAACTTCAGGTAAAAATACACTCACTTTGACCTTATTTACATAGTTTTGCTTGTGTAGATACACAGGATAAACAACTGAGTTGTTAGGACAATCATGATGATCATTAGACAACCTTATAGTGTTTTTAATAAGAATAATGAGAAGAAAACCCTTGATGTTTCATCATGCAGGTGTGTCAGTGTAAGACTGTGTCAGGACACGGTGTGCTAATGTAATTAGAATATTCTCTATCACTGTGTGCTTTCTAGTCTATGATTATTACTTTCTAAAGATGTTGAAATCTTGATGATGGCACTGATCCCCAGGGGTCCAGACAGACTTAATCGATTATAGAGAACAGTTTTTGCTCTTGGATCCAGATGAATGTGTTTTGGACCTTTTGGTAAATTTTTTAACCAAATTACTTACATTTATGAAGTGATTTGGTAAAAGATTTGATCAGAAAGCTGAAACATTTGCCACATTAGTCTTGGATACATATATTCATTATGTCTTTATGTATCTTACTAAAATTGGAATGAGTTTATAATATGATCATAATTATTACTAAAGGTTTTAATAATTGTTTTAATTATATGAGTAATGCAATATCCTTGGATATTGAAAATATACTTGGAATCACTTTAAAAAAAAAAAAAAAATTCTAGCTGATGAACAATAAAAACATTGACAGCCAATCAGAATCCATCCTGCTTTAAATAGCTTGAGCATTTAAAGCGGCGAACGACAAAACCGTGGACACTAGTTATTGTTACAGTTATATTTATAGTTACCGTTCTTGGTTTTAAAGGGCCTTAGTGCTATTAGAACTTTTGACAAAATGCCAGAATTTAAAAAAATATATATTATTTTATGATTTATTCAGTCTTCATTTGAATATAACCTTTATAGTGGATATGGTGCTCAGGAACATAAATTCCAGTTGACGACTATTTCATCTTAGTATTGAATACAGTAGATGACTGGAAATAACAGTAGCACATTAAACCAATCATCACGTTTGGTCCACGGAGGTCACTCATACTCTTTTCTCTACTTTTATATTCTAGCGCATCGATGATGTGTTTTAAAAACATACGTGAGCCAAAGAACTAAAATACTTAGGTCTTGAGTTACAATTGCAAAATGATTGAATGTGTTGAGAAGAACTACTTCTAAAATAATAACCAAAACATAAGCAGAAAAGGAAAATGGTGAAAAGTCAAGAAAGTTAAACAAAGACAGACGCTTCACAGGACAGCCATCTAAACCACAGAAATGAGTGTTCATTTGGATACCAGTGGATCTGATGATTGTTGAACTCCATGCACATCCAACACATTCAAGACTTTTTTAGTGATGTTTCTAGCTGATCTTTGAAGCACGTTTTTGAGCATTCATCAAATCTCTTTTGTTGTGTGAACAAGCATGTGCGAAGTTGGCCCAGAAGAATAAGATTAAGACCCACCAGCAGAGGCACATGAGTTTCACGCTGGTCAATAGATCATGTTATTGCTTCCAAATGCTTATAATGAACTTGTAATTTTTGGCCCACAGTCGGTCCTCAAGAGGGTGGGACTCCTCAGCAACCCATCAAACTGGCTGGCAGAGTCTGGAGCAGCTGTTTCATATCAATCTGATGAAAAGGATTTAGGGAATTCCATGGTGGATTTGGGACACAGCTCTCCTCAGTTAACAAACTAGATGTTAAGGAGCTGATTTCCCTGAGGTTTTTTAGACCCAGGGTAGAGCGATGTGATCCAGCTTGATACCTTAAACTGTGTTTCGAGTGCTACTGAGCGGTAGAGGCTTACGTGGCAATAATGAGAATGCTGCTGATTGAAATCTATGAGTGCTGTTGTTTGATACCCTGTTTTTATAGTACGACATAATATTCTAGTTGTAATAATTTTGTGAATCTGACTGAAGAGTCCAGCTTTGAGAGTTGCCCCATGGCCAATAATGTACTACAAACAGAGAAACAGTGTTAATTTTGGCAGGCATTTTTGATTTAGTCTTAGTCTTTATCTTGAGACGAAAATGCTTAATAGTCTTAGTCACATTTTAGTCATTTGAGTCTTTCATAGTTTTAGTTGACGAAAAGTCATTGCATTTTTAGTCATTACTTTTAGTCAAACGCAGTTACCAACATTTATTTTGGTAGCTATTTTATACGTAGTATTCAAACAAAAATAGTCATCAATTCTTCTCTCTTTAGACCAAATCAATTAAGCTTATGAGAAATTTGAATCAAGGATTGAATTTGGAAAAACTGGAATAAATTTTCATTTTTTGGTAGAGATACAAATTAAACTAATTTTTCAGATACAGTTGGTTTACTTAACAAGTATACATTTATTTAACATCTTTTGTTGGTTAACATTGATGACACAGATAATTAGTAATGCTGTTCATTTAAGACGGATGCATGTAATACTGACACACATTCAGTTTTCACCAAACTGTTTACGCTCACTTAAGCCACAACCGACTGTATTTACATGAGGTACTCTCTACAAGATAGACATTTGGACTTCTGTGTGTGTATTTGAGCGCTGAGAACTGATCGAGCGCTGTATGAGAACTGAAGAAGTGGAGCGTGTGCGCGAGAGAGAGAGAGCACTTCTATATTATCGTGATTCCACCTATCCCGCCTTCACCATCTTTAAGTTAATCGACAACGAATTGTGACTCCTGGGAAAAACGGGACGTCTGATCACTCAGTCCCTAACCCTTCAGGTGCTGAGGCCATTGTTTCAGATCACTAGTTCGTGTTTTGGTAGCCTTTCTGTCCACTGCTGCCATACTGAGACTAGATATACAAACGCCCCTCATCTAATGACAGAGACGCACATGTTGAAAGACAAGACAGTTAACTTAGCCTATAGGATGTATTTTGAATGTCCATTAGTCCTCAAATAACATTTTAGTCCTGTCTCGTCTTAACGAAAACGCGGCATACATTTTGTCATAGTTTTTATCATCAGATATTAGTTTTAGCTCGTAAACGTCTCGTCTTAGTCACAGAAAAAAAGTTTGTTGACGAATATTTTTCTTCGTCGACAAAATTAACACTGCAGAGTCTTTTAACTGGTCTTATTCCTAGTTATGTGAACATATTTTAACATCCAAAATGATTAGTCAGGTATTCGTACTACTAATGATGCTGAAAATTCAGCTCTGATCACAGAAATACTGTAAATTACATTTTAAAATATATTACAATACAAAACAGTTATTTTAAATTGCAGTAATATTCACAATATTGCTGTTTTTGTTGAATTTGAGCACATAAATGCAGCCTTGATGAACAGACAACAACATTTAGTGAACTTTCAAAATAAGTTTTAAACATTAACAAACTTTTGACAAGTATTGTAGCCCTTACAGAATATGCAAGATGTTAATCATTTTGACAAAATAAGATATATTATAAAAGTCATGCTTTTTTTTGTATTGTCCTGAATGAGCAATTTCACATAGCAAATATTTACTTTTTAGTCCACAAGACAAAATAATAACTAAATTTACATATATTAACCTTTTAAAAAGTTTGCATACCCTTGATTCTTATTATTGTGTGTCATTACCTGGGTGATTGACAGCCTATGGAAGCCTATTTCTGCCACTGATTAAAAAATAAAACAAGGTAATTGTGACTTTTTTTCTCACAATTCTGACGACTTTTCTCCAATTCTGAGGGGAAAAAATACTATTTTCTTACAACTGCATGTTTAAATCTCTCAATTCTGACTTTTTTCTCAGAATTGTGATATACAAAGTCACAATTACCTTTTTATTTATTTTTTATTCAGTGGCAGAAATGGGCTTCCATAACATCCTGGGCTGTGTTTCCCAAAAGCATCGTAATCTTAAGTTGATCGTAGCTCCATTGGTTTCAATCGGTCTACGATGTATGTACTTAAGCTTACGATGCTTTTGGGAAACGCAGCCCTGAACAGTTAAACTGCCTGCTGTTCTTCAGAAAAATCCTCCAGGTCTTGCACATCCTTCACTTTTCCAGCATCCTCTGGATTCATATTTGAACCCTTTGCAAAAGTGACTGTATGAACTCTATGATCTGTAATAACACTGATGATGCCACTACAGTATTTTTGTAATAATTCACTCTTTTCCTCAGCGTCAGAGACCGCCATCCGCCAACAGTGCCGACCCAGAAGCTCAGAGAGAGAAACCCGGCACTAAGCTAGCGGAGAGTACGCTGAGTCTGACGGCAGAAGAGGTCAGTGATTTGGAGTCCACGGCCAATGGGGTTTCCATAACTTTAGCCAAACGCTAAGAAATTATTTGAAGATAGCAGGCTGATGTATGCTCTTTCTTCTTGGCTGCTCCTGACATATTTGATATTGAACAGCATGATGTATTGTCTCCCCTGGACAGATGAAAGTGCTGAGGAGGGTACAGGAGGAGTATGACAGGAGGGGTGGGTTTGTTCGGATCTTTCCTACTCCGGACACCTGGGAACTTTACAGGTGAGAGAATGAAAGGACAGAACGATGATTTGTAGATCAGAAAATGTTGAATTGATTTATGCTACCGGTCAAAAGCTTGGAATAGTTTTGATTATTTGAAAGAAGTCTCTTCTGTTCACCCATGGCTGCTTTTATATAATACAAATAATAGATTACTTCAGTCTTCAGTATCACATGAATGTTTGAGGGAAGAAAGATAAAATAAAGATTAATACTTTTATTCAGCAAGGGTGCATTAAATTGATCAAAAGTGGCAGTAAAGACATTTATAATGTTTCTATTCATCTGTGAATCCTGGAAAATAAAATGTGTCACTGTTTCCACAAAAATATTGTACAACTGTTTTCAATATTGATAATAACCAGAAATGTTTCTTGAGCAGCAAATCAGTATATTATAATGATTTCTGAAGATCATGTGACACTGAAGACTGGAGTAATGATGCTGAAAATACAGCTTTGATCACAGAAATATATTACAGTTTAACACATATTCACATAGAAAACAGCTGTTTTAAATTGCAATAATATTTCACTGTTTTTACTGTATTTTAATCAAATAAATGCAAGCTTGGTGAGCAGAAGAAACTTCTTTCCAAAACAGTAAAACATCTTAATTAGTCCAAACTTTTGACTAGTAAGGTATAGGGCTGGGTTTTGACACAAATTTCAATTCGATTCAATTCTCATTCACAAGCTTGTGATAAGTTTTGTTTATTAATTCAATTCGATTCGATTCAATATTGATTATTTTTGATATACTGTATATCAGGTACAGTACATGCCAAATTTTCTCAAGGAAAAAAATCTCTCAACTAAATGCTACAAAATGTACATGAGAGTCAGTTGGTACTACATTACTATAATATTGACGGTTAAAATGATTTGTAGGCTTAAAATACACTTGATGTTTTATAATAATAAAGTTAGCATTACATAATATTTTTATTTCAATTCGTTTTTTTGAACATTTAAATGGTGGCTGTCATAAAAACCTGACAGATTTATTCAAACAAATTAAACATTGAAGAACAGTAAAAATGATAATGAATGTTATATTTAGCAAAATGCCCCTCTCTAGAGTTTATTTTTCTATCAGACTAATGAGTTTATGGTCACCAAATATGTTTTTTCTGAGGTTAATGTGACGTTATGTGACATAGTGTTTCCAAGCCGTTATATTGACGTCTTTGCACGGCTGAAACACTGATCGAGTGATTACATGAGACAGATACGGATTGTAAAGTTGTACTCTTTCTTTTAACTTACCTTCAGATGTTTAGTCATGTTTATTTTGTGCTGTAACTGGTGTTAAAGCGGAGGAGATGATTAGTTTACTGAGGCGCTACAGCGATCTGTCACTCCACATTAAACAACACCAAAACGGCATTTATTGTTTGAATATTTCAATACAATGAACAGAATTTGAAATCTGAGACTTTGTTTCATATTAAAAGTACCAAAGCACAATGCTTATTGCGATGAAAGATGTGCTTCATGTTCCATTAATTGAAAACAGGCTATAATCAATTCTTGGGATTTAAGAATCGATATCGTTTCATAAAAATGAGAATCGATTAAAATATTAATCCCATATTTTTACCCATCCCTAGTAATGTATATTCTCATACTGTATTTGTAATATTATTCACAACTATATAATTCTTGGTGTTGTTCAACAAAATGCAAGACGCAGCTGTGTAAATTTGCTAATTTAATAATGCAGTCCACACTGCAGCTCAATACAGTCGTCACTCATTTACTTTTGTATACTGACAGATTGCATACTTGAGAAATGTGCTTTGACTCATGCTCAGACTCTGATACGGTCTTTCTCCGCTTCAGTTTCTCCCATCAGTCCTGGGGTCTAGCATGCTTTCTAGTTGAGAAAGCATGTGGTTTAATGAGCAGAAATAAACGGTGGTTTACCAAAACATTTGTGCATGTAAATGTCTCTGATTGGTAATGTTATTTGTGAAAAAACAGGTTTAAACTTAATTAGATGGTTTAAACTGTAAGCATCACAATGTCAGCCATCTGTACACACGTTGAGTTGTAATTTAGGACATTCACTTCTGTGTGTAAATGATTCCCGAAATTGTGGTGTGTGTATGTTCCCAGAGTCAGCTTAAGATTGGACTCTTGTGTTTTTCTAAAACCCTGAGATCATACTGACTTCACCTATAAGGCCAAATCACCTGGAACTCAACATGAGCTGAAAAACACTGCTGGTTGCCAAGCTTGAGCCGCTGGCCACTAAATCAGACACTGCAATCATGTCTAACTAGTGAAAGCAAACAGCGTTGTGTGAGGATGACCAGCTGCTGTCTGCACAGATCTCCTCAACGGGAATGAGCTCAGAAAGAGTCGTCCGGCTCGCTTTCTGATCACCACACTCAGGGTTATTATAGTAAACTAAACCTAAACCATAAACCACCTTTCATTACTTGAAGTAAACTAAGCTTTAAGTGAAATAAATCAAAAATCAAAAAAATTCAAATTTTCAATTTCATTGCTAAACATGATGTACTAAAATAGCTAGAACCAAAACTGAAATAATGTATTAAAAACTATATAAGCTATAAAAAAAAGATGAAAACACAACAAAATTACTAAAACTTTAACTAATATTAAAATGATAACAAAATACAAAAATCTAATTCAAAATATTAATAAAAGCTATAATAGTCTCTCAATGATTGTGAAATAACACTGATCACTCTTCACAAGTTCAGCAAAGCAAATAATCGAGTGCTGGCATCATCTGAAGTCTTTGTTTTGTCCATGTTACAGCACAAAGCAGAAGTTTGACCTCGGTGAGACTGTGTTGAGGTAGAAAAATTAATGCTCACATTTAGTGCTAGACATCTGAACTAAGAGTGTGGTAAACCCAATAGTTTAGCTATTTTTTTTAAATTATTTTATAATGTTCTCTGAGGTCCACTTATAAAGTTATCAAGTGTTTCTCCTGCAGAGGCGGTCTTAATGTCATAATGTGACAAAATCAAAACGAGTCGTTTTCTTAGCTTGGATTCAATAAAAGCTGTTTTTGAACTAATGAGAAAGTTTCGAGTTCTGACACGTACAGGAGGTTTTTATAGTACATTGAACTGTAGATCAAGTGAATTTGATTTCTCAGTTCATGACTCCTTTAAGAGACAAAGATGATCTAATATGGTTTGTTCAACATCATTCACTGATTTATTTGAGAAATAAACTTAAAGGCTAAAATAACCAGTGACTCTAATAATGCTCTACACTGTTTTTGGAGTTTATTGGAGTAAGTTTGACAAGAGAATACTAGTTCAGTCTTTCTAATTCAAAATGTAATGTTGCTGTTTCTTTATAAGTGATACAAATTCTTTGTAAAATGCTATTTTTGAGGGAAGATTGTTTCAAAGTAAATCCTGCACCATTTTTCAGTGTAGTAAGGATGTTAACATAAACACAATTGAAGCCTAGAATGAAATAATGTTCAGGTGCAGTATTACACCACTTACTTGTGATAGGAAACATCTGTGAGCAGGTTACAGGGATCACCCTCCGTTAGATCAGATACCTCCAAAAACCAGATGTGCTTAGACCAGGGCAATCAGTGCCAGCCTCAGTCTTTCTTCTTTCTGCTTTATACATGAGTATGTTTGATGGGATTCCAGCAATGCCAAGTCACGCGGATATCATTTCCATCACTCATGCATGTGCTCTGCCTCTGAATACAGACGGGTACCCTCCACAAGCACGAGTGGGTATCATTACCGAACATATGTGCAGGCTAAGAAGGTTGTGCATGTAAAATATGGATAAAAACAGGTCAATGGAGTCACACTTTTTTGGCATCCAGATCTACAGCAGGGATATTATTGCTAGATAAAAACTAGGACTGTTAAAATAAAATAAAATATTAATATTAGATGAAAACTTTAAAGGAAATGAGAAAAGTTGCAACTAACTAAAGCATTAAAATGGAAATATAAAAAATAACTAAAACTGAGTAAATAAAAATAAATTAAACCTGAATATAATATATATATATATATATATATATTATATATATATATAAATATATATATATATATATAATATATAAATATAATATATAAACTAATAAAATGACAAAAATACATAAAAAAATAAACTGAAATTTTAAATTAAAACTGAAAATATTAAAAATAAAACTTAAAGGCACGTTCACAC
>CM041808.1:37408409-37603409 GCA_023376895.1 Aspiorhynchus laticeps
CCAAATGCTTTCCAAAAGTAACATCACACCTCTCCTCAACCAGCCACACGTTTTGAGGAATCATTGATGTCTGGAGCACAAATGCTGCAGGACGAGTTACAGGTCAAATATATAATAAGAGGAATAGTTAAGCAAACATCATTAACTAGTGGAATCATTAGTTCACTTATAACCGATGGTCTCTGCCTAGTCCTTGCAAACAAAATAGTTCAAATTAGACATTTGCAGGCTAATATGTTTTGCTTTTATATACAAACTGCTATCAGCATATCTTTGAAATGAGATGTAAGGCTATAACAACAGCATATGAAGTGATTGTCCTTCAGTGGTTAGTGCTGGTTTATCAGTTTAAGTTGTGGTGAAGCAGCACTCCCTCCAGTGGAGTCTAGTGGAATCAGCTTCATACTCAGAATCACATATCTTCCTTTGGGATGTCCCAATGATAGGCTTGAGAGTTTAATACAGTATTTATGAAAATACTATTCATCCCTTATCACTGAAGCATCTGCTTTCTTCTGTCTTTTAACAATAAAAAAAAACAAGAGAAATCTCTACACAACAACTTTAACATTAAAAACAAACGCATTGCAGTAGCTGCAAATTAACCTGAATGTTAATTTAAACTATATTATGGTCAAAACAGGCATTTTAGGCCATTAAAACGGCTAGTCGTGTCATTTAAGCCAGTGATTATTCCAGACACCGGTGTGATCTCAGCTCAGTCCAGACGCTCGTGTTGTTCTGATTTATTCATCAGTGAAATCCACCAACACTAAC
Source organism: Aspiorhynchus laticeps (assembly GCA_023376895.1). NCBI lineage: Eukaryota > Metazoa > Chordata > Actinopteri > Cypriniformes > Cyprinidae > Aspiorhynchus > Aspiorhynchus laticeps. Next base: position 37,409,187 of record CM041808.1, read on the forward strand.
TAGTGCTCTAGTCCACATATTCTTGATTATACCCTTTCATTGGCCTCTGGTCAGGATTCTCATGGTAACGGAAACCTTTGCAATGCCAGGAATATTTTTAAATTGTGAATTCATTGAAATTAGTATATGCTTCTTGTAAAATGTACATGATTTTTAAGGTTTTACTAATGTTAGGGGAACGTTCTGTGTTTGCTATATAGATTATGATCATTGTAAGAGCGTGTGTAGAATAAAACTGTTCAAGGGCCAGCTGCATAAACAGCCATTAAGACTTGCAGTTAGCCAGGTCTAAACCGGTCTTACTCTTCAGATTCAGATTAAACTAACATGTGACCCTGGAGCACCAAACCAGTCATGGGTATATTTAGCCAACAATACATTGTATGGGTCAAAATTATCCATTTTTATTTTATGCCAAATATCATTAGGATATTAATTAAAAATCATGTTCCATGAAGATATTTTGTAAATTTCCTACCGTAAATATATCAAAACTTAATTTTTGATTAGTAATATGCATTGCTAAGAACTTCATTTGAACAACTTTAAAGATGATTTTCTCAATATTTTGATTTTTTTGCACCCTCAGATTCCAGATTTTCAAATATTGTCCTATCATAACAAACCATACATCAATGGAAAGATTATTTATTCAGCTTTCAGATGATGTATACATCTCAATAATAATACAAATAATACCCTTATGACTGGTTGTGTGATCCAGGGTCACATATATAGGCCTACCTTTTTATGTGGCCTAATTGACTTTAATAAGTTATAATAATAAGAAAAATAACTCAGAAGAATAAATTACTAACATTTAAGACTAGCCTAAGCACATGTTTAATTGTTTACATTTATTAAAAAAAAAAACATTTTTCGATTTATTCGACATACATTTATTCGAAAACGATTTTTAATAAAATCCTACTTCACTAACGATAAATCAGTTTTACTTAACAGTTGTAATGGTTAAAACAAGTTGTTCCCCTGAAAGCGGCAGACTTCAGCCCGGTTTCATCGGTCAGCGGCGGAGGAGGAGCTCATACAAATGCGCGTCCAGCGGCGCTCCGCGTTAAACGCACGCAGTAGGAGATGGAGACGCACCTGAGGACGAGCTCCGTGTGTCTGTGTCTGCAGGTACACTCGATATCTCCCTCTTCTCCTCTTTTCTGGAGCATTACATCCTCGAATATCTCTTCTGTCTTCTTTCTCTCGCTGTCAGTGAATTATCGCGCTGTTTAAAGCCTCTGAGTGTTGGGAACTTTCACACAGCGTCGTGTTTTACTCACATCTGTCACAGCTTCATCGATTAGCTTTAGCTTGATCTCTTTTTAAATATGTTTATAACACAACTGAGCGAATAACACACCGAATGTCTCTGAAACTAAACAGTTTTCTCTCACAGATCAGTGTCTTTTTCTCTTTCTCTCGAGTTAAGTCTTTAACGTAGCTGCTAGTTTAGAGTCAACACTGTCCTCAGAAGTGAGATACATCTCCATTTGGGGACATTTGGAAAATTATTTATACATAGGCTACAATTAAATTAAATTCTAAAAATGCTGTTCTCTTGTAGTGTTATATCTATAAAAATCAATAGAAATCTAGATAACTGGATAAACGTGTGTAATCAGACAAATTCAGAGAGAAATCTGTCAGGAATCAATAGTGTGATCAATAACACAGCTTGACTTTTTCATATAGAGCTGCAATAACAGACTACACTCACTGAAACAATATACACACATGTAGATCTTCACTGCATTTACTGATTTTATTGTGATGAATTTAATATGACAACAGGAAACGAGAACGAGAATAATAACTACAAAAACTAAACTATAAACTATAAAAGTCATTGATAATAAATAGACCGAACTGAACTTTAGAATAACATACACTGAAAACCTTCTAAATATGATTCAGGTTTACTCAGACAATTTTGTTTTAAATATATCTATAACTTGTTTTAAATGAATCAGTGCATTATCATGTGCAGTTTGTTTTCTCAGAGCAGAGGCACATGAGATGTGTGTGTGTGTGTGTGTGTGTGTGTGTGTGTGTGTGGCTAAATTAAATCTAGAGATATCTCATCATTTAACACAAGCACAATATCAGTGTTTGATATCAGATCCTGTGTAACATAAGACCAGACGTTAATAAGCATTCCGAAGGGATTGTACGCAAATCATATGGATTAGGTTCGTGGATGAATGACCTTTAATTTCATGTTTTTCAATTAAATGACTGTATGTTCCTGAACCCCAGAGACATCAATCATCTACTCCGTATCAGCCACATGATGATGATGATGTTAAAATAAAAAAGCACATGCAGATTCTCTCAAGTATTTTTACGCTCATGTTTGTATTTTGTTATTGGCTTGTTATGTGTCTGAACTGCATGCACAGGCATCCATATATTGAACTGCTGTCAAAGAAATTATAATATTTATTACAGTTACAGGGAACACAGAGGTTATTGCTCTTTTTTTAACAGTATTCTGATGGAACGACATACAGTATGTATTTGATTTACGCTCTTTTTTTCTGTCCTTTAATACACGAGCATTCAGACTCTGGTGTCTCACCGAATGCATTGGGTTTGAGTTTTGAGTCCTGTGATGATCAATAGGGCTCGTGTGATGTTTTAGTATTGATTATGGAAACGCGAGCCGCTGAATAGAGCAGGGCGGGGTTCAGGAGTCATGTGGAATCACAGGCATATGTCAACCAATAAAAATACACAAACCAGCTCACCTAACATCTGAATGATGGAGATTCATCAAAATGATTTATTTTGCAATGCATATGTTACCCAGCATGCTTCAGCCATGCAAGTGTGTGTGTTTTGTGAATTTGTGACACTCAGACAGCTGTTCAAACTGGCCACTTGTCATGCGTGTGCTTTCGCTATGGCTTTCTTCTGATTATACAATGCAATAGAGTAGCAGAGGAGCGTGAGCGACTGTGAAACACTATATCTGCATTCTCTGCATTCTTCAAGGCTTGATCAACACCGAGACTCTGGTGATTATAAAGCTTCGCGCCCCAGACACAGACAGCGGTTTTATGCTTCTGAGCGTCCACTCTTTGACTTGTGACTTGAAACAGTCCAGACTTGCTCACAAATGATTTAATGAAGTAGAACAATTTTAAATTAGAAAAAAATTATAATAATTTGAAGGTATCATCAGTGTGATTGTTACGGCTTGTCAGATTTGTCAAATGCATCTCTCCTGTTTTTAATGTTTCATTTCACATAACATAAAAACCAATGCATGTATATTTCTATTTTAATTTTAATAAAAAAAAACATTTATTTTTAAACTTACAAAATAATAAAATAAATGTATCAAAAGTAAATTATAACTTTGATAATGTTACTGTAACATTGCCACTTACGGTTTGCATAATTTTTACAGATTTCATAAAAGTGGACTTCTGAAAATGATTATATAAATATATACATGCTTTTGCATTTAACACCATAAGTAGATGAGCACTAGTTTATTAAAAAAAAATAATGCTAATCCCCCCCCCCTTTTTTTTTGAAAAAATGCTTTTGAATAACATTTTACAGTTGCTTTGATATATATTTAGTGTTTTATGAAATATTTGTTGCATTACATTTGTAATTTTACATTAATTTACAGTAGTTAAAAAAAAACATGTTTTGAATATCATTTTACAATTAACACAATAGGTAGATGACAACAGATTTTTCAAACCATCGTTGTAAATAACAATCCTGTTCTAAAATAAACAAAACAAAAAAGACTAAAATAGGATAATAAAAGGTTTCCTCCTCAGATAGGACAAATAATAGTGTTTTATCCGTGTGGTTTCATGTATATTTGCTTCAGTCTGTTGTAAAAGCTGGCTGCTTGTGTGTGCGATGTCTGTGGGAGTATTTCAGCACACTGCACATCAGCCCCGCCTCCTGCTGTTTCCCCTCCCCCTCCGCAGTGTAGCCCCGCCCCATCAGTGTGCTGAAGCCCCGCCCCCTGAGGCAGCAGCCAACAGCAGCTGTTCCATATTCATCAAGCTCTTCAGTCTTAAAGAGGCCGACACTGAGCATGCAAACATTCATTTCTGCCTCTCCGCTGCTCACACACTCATCGTAGCGCACTCTCCTGTCTCCTCGCTCTCTCTCTCTCTCCGCTTCACCCCGACCAGCCCCCGCCCCCCCACTCTCACACACACACACACACACACACACACACACACACATGCATACCTGAGCTGACGGTGGGTTGCGCTGCTGGAGGGGCTTTTCGTCGCAACTTTTCTGAAGGTGCTCGCTCGTGGTTTTGGGGGGAGAGGCGAGTGTCCGGCGTCTCATCTTTCCTTCTTCTCTTCCTCCTGGAATGCTAAAACTGGGCTGATGGACATTTCCGAACTTTGCATCCCTGATCCTCTCAGCTATCATAACCAGTAGGTGCATCTTCCTCTTTCACGCACTAACACCGGTTCCTGTTTTCAGCATCTGTCTGTCTGCTTTTCTTCTTCTTTGCATGCCGATAGCACAGTTTTCTTGCGCTGGCTGAACTTTCTGCTGCTGCGATAGTGTTACTTTCCGCACAAATGTATGTTCCTAATGTCAGCAGAGTGAGGTTTAGAGACACTTCAGTGTAGGGTGTTTGTTTTGTTGTAGTGTGTTGCGTGACGCATGCGTCCCAGCGGTCGGACGCTCCTCGAGAGCCGCTTGTGTTTGGAAACAAGTCTAAAGGGTTCAGGCGGGACAAAAGGCACAGGACGGATGTTTGTTTATTAAATGAATGAGAGAGGATGCGGTGAAAGAAAGGTCTTTTGGATGGTGGAGTGGCCCCAGTGGAGCGGCTGAAGGGGTCCAGGTGTCCCGGGGCCGTCTGAGATCGCAGCTCGCACCAGGCTGTGCAATAATGCGCTCGCTTTAGAAAAACTAGGAAGATGCAACTTACAGAAGATTTACGCTTTTTTTCACCAAAATAAAGCTGCTTTGACTTTCATTATTTTTTATAATTCTGCATGAAACACTTTTTCTCCAAATTATCTTGATGCACATCTTTATTTTGCATTTGAATATTATTATTTTACACAGGGTTTTTAAATTATCTATTGACATGAACGGTCACCTGTTCTAATTTAAAACAGCACCGTATAAAATCAATCAGTAAATGCTTGCCTTGTGCTTGGATTATTATAAAAAAAATAAAACATTTTAAAAGATTGACCAAAAAGTGCAATGTGTGTTAATCCACCGATGGATTTTTGGATCTGGATTTTTTCATTTACTCTCAGTAACGTGTCACACCAGCAGCTCTGACATGGGCCGACTGCAGACTGTCTCTGTGTGTGTGTGTTTTTGTGTAAATGAGACTAGATTTCACTCTTTATTCATCTTAAACACACATATTTTAAGCTGCTTTGTAGTTTTACACTAAGACGGATTACAAAGGTTCAATAGAGCTCAGCTGCTCTGACACCTCCACGCATGTATTTCCACAGCCGCGTTTGCATTAGAAAACCTTTATTTAGAATTAATTCATCTCAAATGCGTTTAAAACATTGATATTTAAAATTCATAGTTTTATTAAGAGCAACTCGTTTTGTGCAAATTATTCTAGCTCCACTGAAAATGTACAATCTGAAATAGTGTAAAACTACAGTGAGATTTTCTTTAGTGATACTTTATTTAGTGATTTATTTATTATGAAGAATTTTTAAAATGTTTAAAAGATACAACATATTTTTTCTTGATTTATTTGCTTGTCGTTAAATACGTGTCTCATAAATTTGACCGTCACTGCTGGTTTGTTGCTTAAACACCATCATGTTACACTTTTATTTGATCTACTGTACCAAATTACTTTAATGTAGTAGTGATATAATTATATCTCTTAATCTCTAATAATAAGAAAGTAATAAAAACATTTTTTTTATTATGAATTAAAAAATGTTAATACACATCTGCTGATGCATTTCAAATGTAATATTAATATAGAGTGTTTTTTTATGTGTGCGTGTGTGTGTTTGGAATAGAGGAACCTGTTTTAGGTTTTTGACCGGCATTATTTTGTGCATCTATACATTTATTTGTTTTATTAAAATAATCCACTTAATTTAATTTTAGTTAGTTGAAGCATTTCCAAAAATATTTCAACAAGTGTTGTTGAAGTGATTCAATAAAATGTGTTTTACATTTTAAAAGGAGCATGAAGAGCGTCTGGCTGCTGCTGTTGATTTACTGATGCATGTGTGTGCATTGAGTGTCTGTCCTCAGATGCACCGCAGCACTGGATTCACAGCGAAACGCCACCGGTTAGTGTTTACTGGCACGTGCGGTGAGATTGATGCTGCTTTTGTTTGTAAACTGCATGCTGCGTGCTTCAGTATTCATGTGTAGAAACGTGGCGATGCAGGTCACTTTGACGTCTTCTTTACTCAGCTGGGATATTCAATATGACCCGGAGCGAAGACTGACTAGACGTATTCTCGCTCGCTGCGGCCTCATTTCAGGCTCTCGGTCGGGATGACAGCTGGATTACATTCGTATGCAGAAAACCTCCATAAGCACGGCCAGACAAATTCAATTGAACAATTGTTTGACTTCATTACCGAGTTGGCGGATCGAGCGAATAAAGCGCGTATCTCCGGCGTTTCCGTTTTCCCTCTTCCGTTTTATCGCATTAGGTTGGGAAAAAAGCAGCTGTGGGAATTGCATTAGTGCATCTTAAGTTAAAAGCTCGGCAAGTGTTTCAGTGCTGTTGGGTTAATCAGATTTTTGCTGTCTGTGAGGAGATGCTATCGCGGGTAACCAAAGCGGCCGGCTCTGACACTATCCAGATGGGATCAGCTTACAGTAATTTGGTTTCAGAAAACATTACTCACACAGATCCATGGCTGTGGTCAGCCCACATATTCATGAGCTCTTGAGAGGGTTTCGATTCTCTCCGCGAGCCCTTCGCCGGCCAGCTGACCTTTGGCCAAAACGAGCACGCTTCTCGATTCGCCGCATGCTTTTTCAAACAAACACACAGGCTCTGGGTACCAGCGGGGGACTGTTTTTGGTGAGCGCAGAGCAGTGTTTTTATATGCACATGCAGCGCGTCACTCACTTGCGTTCTTTCCGTTGCGTGTTTATTATCGACACATGCTCTGCTGAGGGTCTTTGGTGCTCTATATTTGTCATCTGTGCACATATAATCCTGATTCACACTCTTACACCTCTCGAACCAGCTTGTTTTGTGCATCAGAAGCTTGCATTATAACAACTGTGTTTCAGGAGACAGTATAACATCCGTGGAAGCTCTCCATTGCACTGAAGGTTGTTTATAATAGAAAAAGGTTCTTTAGATTATCAGAAAAAAATGCTAACACTTTAGTATAGGGACCAAATCTCACTTTTAACTAGTTGCTTATTATTGCATGCCTATTATTAACATATTACTGTTTATTAGTGCTTGTAAAGCACATATTCTGCATGAGCATATTCTACACCCCTAATCCTACCCAACACCAAAACTTAACAACTACCTTAAGTATTAATTAGGAATTTACTGAGGCAAAAGTCATAGTTAATGGTTTGTTAATAGCGAGAATTGGACCTTAAAATAAAGTGTGACCGAAAAAAATTAAGAACTGTTTGCTTAAAGGTTCTTTGAGGAACCAAAATGGTTTTTCTATGGCATCGCTGTGAAAACCTTTATTTTGAAGAGTTTAGTGTGTAATGTAGCTGTCAGACGTTAAAAGAATGGCAAATGTCTGAATAAAGCATGTGTAAATTCCCGAATTGAATGTGTATTGAGGCAGAAGGGTTGTGTTGTAGTGCGAGCGCTGTGGTGTCAGCGTGATTTGACGGTAGGGTCACTTTCAGCGCTCTCACACCCTGCGGCAGTGACCGAGCCGCCCGGCGTCGCCCATCCGTCCCCCAGTTCTCACCGAGGTAACTTTGGCATCCTGGTCGCGTCGTGACAGCAGGTTTAAAAATAAACCCAGCTCTGTTAGCGTGCTGAGGATAATGGCCCTCCAACGCATGCCGCATGGGGGGTCTCGCGCGCACACACACACACACACACACACACACACACACACACACACACACTCAGAGGAGACCACAGAGGAAGCAGTGATGCTATAGACAGCAGGGCTTGTCTGAAACAAATACTAACTTTAGCATGGCAGTTTTAGCATATTTACAAAGTTGCAGTCTTTTAAACGTTAATTTGACCATTTAAAACCTTTTAAACTTTTTGAAATCTACTGTTTAAGCGTTATCACAGCATTTATTTTAAATTAGTTTTTATTTGTATATTTTCAGTTTTCGTCTCTTTTTAGTTAAAGTTTTAGTAATTTTGTTGTGTGTTTATTTTTTTGTCTATATAGTTTGTATTAATTGTAAATAATGAATTAATTAATGTATTTATTTTAATTTTAGTTATGTTAGTAAATCAACTTAAACTCAATGAAAATTATAAATGTTTCTTTGGTAACTAGCTGAAATAAAATAAGTTAGCTTTTTTAATATATTTTTTAGATAGATTAATTATATTTTTTATTTGAGATTTTCAAATGTATTTTCTATTTCAGTTAACAATTATTAAATTTTATTTATTTTTTTTATTTTTTTTGTTGTTTTGTTTTAGTTTTAGTTAGCTGTAATAACCCTGGTCGCATGTAAAGCTGCACATGCAACTGTCTGTAAATATGCATCTCACGTCACTAACGTGCGGCCCGTCCGCAGCACTTGCTCTCTATTCGCATCAATCCCACACACTGAGAGTAAACGATCCGAGCGCCGTGTCCTGATTCGCTCGGTAATCAAATGTTGCGGGGGGGAAATGCCAAGTCCGCTAATTTACACTTTGGAGAGGAGAAAAAACGTGAGGCCGAATGTCCGCGGGGCGGCACGTGGGCGTTTATCAGAGAATGGTATTGGTATTGAGCGGCCAGTCGTTTGAAGGTTATGTTTCTGAGCAGTAATTGAAATGCAAAATAACATTAGGATCGATGGTTAGCTCTGTTTATTTATGAAATCAATATTGAAATGGTCTGTCACCATTGCGGCTCTGATTCCAGCTGACAGAGACACAGTCATGGCCTGCACTGCGGGACGGAGCGGAAGCGCCAGGACCTGGGTGGGGTTTAGGAGAGGAAATGATGTCGCCGCAGGTGTGTGAGATGCACAGCGGTCTTTTAGGATTCTGTAGTTTGTGACTGGATCCTCAGTCTCTGTGCGTTCGGTTTGCATGCATATCTGTTAACAAAACAAAAGTATTTTATGTAAAAGTTTGGGGTTGGTAAGATTTTAAAATGTTTTCTCAAAGAAGTCTCTTTTGCTCACCAAGGCTGCATTTATTTGATCAAAAATACAGTAAAAAATCTGAAATATTATTTCAATGTAAAATAAAAAAAATTCTATGTGAATATCTGTTAAACTGTAATTTATTTCTGTGATCAAAGCTGTATTTTCAGCATCATTACTCCAGTCTTCAGTGTCACATGATCTTCAGAAATCATAATAATATGCTGATTTGCTGCTCAAGAAACATTTATGGTTATTATCAATGTTGAAAACAGTTGTGCTGCACAATATTTTTGTGGAAACCGTGATATATTTTATTTTTCAGGATTCACAGATGAATAGAAAGTTCAAAAGAACAGCATTTATTTGAAATAGAAACCTTTTGTAGCATTATAAATATCTTTGGTCAATTTAATATGTCCTTGCTGAATAAAAACATGAATTTCCTTTATTTTATTTATTTTTTATTTTATTTTTTTTTTAATCTTACTGACCCCAAACTTTGAAAAGCTAGTTTACAGTATGTTCAGATAGTTTCACCTGAAGAGTAAAAACACTGTGACAAACATTGATCTGTTTGTTTAAGAAGCACAACGTGTCAAATTCTGACTCAACCAATGAAGTGAGTTTGGGGGCGGGACTTACTGCTTGACAGGGCGAGTGTTTGGAAAAACCTTCTGTTGTTTGTGTAATTCAGCTTTGCTGCAGAAAAGCACAATTCACCTTTAGTATTTTTGTTATCTTAAATGGTGTCATTCTGATGTGTTGTTAGTTGTTCATCAAATCAAGGTAGAATATTCAGTGTCTGCATATTCACATAGAATACTCTGCATACTCAACAAGATAGAAATAGTGAGAGCTAACAAGTGTTTTAGATCAGAGCTTCTGATATGTTTTTAATTCAGGACTGTGTCACTCAACCGCTCCATGTTGACACATGTCTAATATTACCAGCTGGTCTCAAAATACTGTTCACTGGACACACGACGAAACAAGGATTGAAGGCTGATAAGTTTATGTATTTAGCGATTCTAACTACACACAGTTTCATGAGTCTTTGCTCGTCTCTGTCTGTGGGAAGGTGTTTTAATTCACTGTGGAGGCGATGAGATCTGCGTCATGTAAATCAGGGTCCGTGAACTCTCTCAGATCATCAGAGGACATTACAGTGGAAATCCTCTGCGTTCGTGAAGGTGAGCCGCAGTCAGATGACATGGAAAACCTTTTTAGTTTGTCATGCGCCGCTCATTTACAGTCCGTGATTTTCCACACCGACCGAGTTGTGTTAGAGCTCATCGTGGTGCTTTTCTCTAATAATTATTGTCATCTGGTGTCAGTATATGAGGACTACACATGTATTGATCGCTGAATAGTGTCATTAAAATAAATCAGATGGAATATTTGATAAAATAACACAAAAGGCAAGATCATACAGCGGCTTTGGTGCTGATTCTGTTGGATTTGATTCAAAGCAGTGAACAGACAGACAACTGCACAGTACAGTAGTGCTAGTTTACAGAGATAATGACTGTTTATCAAAAAACTATTAGTTTAAAACCTTTGATATTAACTTCTCTATATTAAAATATGACATGATTTGGTGTTTTAGTGACATTTACACAGACACTTCTTCCTCAGAAATGAGAGACCGCAGCCAAACAAAGGTTATTTGAGCTAGTTATCTGGTAAACATGTCTTTTGTAACAAGGTTAAATAAGAAACACTTCATTAAACTGTCTGTTTTAATGAATCAGTTTGGTCAAAGAAGTGTCATCATGTCAAGTTAAAAAGAAAAGTTGCTCTACTTGCACATTATTGTTGTATAGGTTCATATACGTGAAAAGTATTAAATATAATTCTTCTTTGTTTTAGATTATTTTTAAGTTGATTTCTGGATTTACTTAGTTAAGCATGTATAATCGATGATGTCTTTATTGTCATTTTAAGCCATTTCTGAGCATAAAAAAAATCTATATATATAACTTTATCACCCAGCCTCACTACAAAACACTTAAAATAAGTGCTGAAACTGCAATAGAATGTCTAATATAATCATAATATTATGTATTTTGTTAGCTCAGAGTGGTTTCTCCCAAATGAATTGAAGAAAAGTTGAGAATAGTCTTTAAATATGATTTCCTCAGCATCCGCTGACGTGTATGTTGTTTTTGCTTGCACGTGTCCGTTTCTCTGTCATGTTTGATGAGCTCAGATGCATTGCTTCAGCTGTAATTCACACACGTTACTGTAACGCTGATGGACTCGTTTAGTGGCGCACGCGTCCCATAATGCAGGACTGCGCTACGGCTCACATGTCATCTGACGTTTCTGTGTTACGCTGCAGGATTGTTATGGCATTGTGCAATTGCAGGGTTAATTCACAGAAGACTGTTCATGGTTTATATTTATATGTGAGGGTGTTTGTGTTTGTGCAAGTAAATGTGTCAAGCCATACACACACAGAATAAGACAGTCTTGTTCAGACGACGTGAATGTCTTACATTAGGAGCATATTTGATTTGGCAGCTAATTATTTAGCAGAAAAATGAGGAATATGCATTATTTCTAGTGTAAAGAGGGAAAAAGGGGAACGATTTTAAAAAAACCTTCCCAAGTGTGCTCCACGCGAGGAATGAACTACTTTTTCATATGATGAACTGTTCAATTCAAGAGGGAGCTTTACCGTTGGGCTCACACACTTTTACATGTTAACTCTTTCACCGCCGCACTCGTCACACTGCCTGACTTACACTCCTTTATTATACAGTATACGTGAATATTGCTTTGAGACTGCATATCTTGGGAAGCTATACACTACTCAAGAAAGTACATTAAAGCTATTCAACAATATCTTTTATATATATAAGCATCAGATTATATACACACACAGAAATACATGTTTGTGTAACTCTCAAAACACATCACTTTGGGGAAATAAGGGGTAAAATAGATGAAATATTATATATTAGAAAACTAAATACGCATTGGATTTATTTATTTAGATATTTTTGTAAACATTAGGCTGATTTTTCCTGATGTTGTTTTTCCTACAACATCAAAATACATAATTTAGGGGAGAGATAAACATTATTTTAAATTTATTTTTAGTTATATTATCATTTTATTTTATTTTGATATGTTATTGTTATGTTATTATGCTGTTATTTTATTTATTTATATTTATTTACATTATATATTATGTACTGTATGTATGTATTAATTCCAGGGAAAGAAAAACTTATTTTCTATTTATTTTTAGATATGTTCTCATTTTGTTGTGCTATGTTATTTATTTATATTAAATTATAGAAGCATTTGTATTTTGTTTCCTTTTTCTTCCTGATTTAATATAGCACACACACACACACACACACACACACACACGTATGTACTCAGGTGACAAATAAGTATAAATACCCATCATTTATTTTATAAGTCAGGAATATAATGATGAATAGCAGCTTTTAACTAAATATGTATGCAAAGGCTCAAAATAAATGAATTAATTATTTTTATTTTTGAGCTAGTTCATTGAAATGGATCGTCCAAATGAACCGATTCACTGACATGATGCAGTTTGGTGAAAGATAAGACCAGTTTACATCTAAACTGTTGCGTTTTATCACACTTCACTTGTTTGAAAAGTGTCTTGTTAGTGGAAAAGCAATGCAGTTGAGTGTTGTTATCTTTAGTAAGTGGCTGTCCAACACTGCATATTTACATGCAATTATTGTGAGGCCAGTCTGGAGTTTGGTGTTCTTCCTTTGATTTGAGCAAGCTGTCATTTCTGAGCATGAGCTAGGTTTGCTTGGGCTGAAAGGTTAATGTCTGGCAGATGAGTGAGATGTTTCCAGTATATGTGGTGGAGGAGAGCACTAGTGTGTGTCTCTCCTCCTCCGTATCCTGCGCTCAGGAAGGACGTGACGGGGATCGATGGATGTGATCTGTTTCTGTGGCGTGCTAAAGGCTGGCCGTGAGCTCACAGTCTGATGAAGGCCACAGAGGCGATGCGAGGCACACGGACTAAATTTACTCCTCGGCCCCGGAGTTTAATTGGGCCGGGCCGGCCTCTCCTCCTGCAGATACCGGACACTGTTACCCAATATCCATCTGTCTCACTCTCACCTTGTTTTCTTCACTCCTTCTCTTTCTTTCTCTCTCCACGGCTCAAACTCTCGGTGAGGAGTCAGACTAGTTGTTGAGATTGTTACTTGCCCTTTCACTGGCCCTGACCACAGGAATGACTTTATAATGCCAGGATAAAATAGATGGAGGTTGTCATGAATTACTTTAAGCTTTTCTCCCACCCCAAAATTATGTATTTTGATGATGTAGGAAAAAATAACTTAAAATGTCTAAATAAATATATAGAGAATATTTATTTTATGCATATTTGTATGCATAATTATGTATTTTGAGAGAGTGACACAAATCTCTTTTGCAACAGAAAATAATACTAAACATTTCAGCTGTACAATTTTCATTGTGATTTTATGTTGATTTTATAAAAAAAAAAAATGGAAAGATGTTCTGTTGTGTGACATGCTACACTATTTTAAATGTTTTAAAACTCATTCTTATAGTGTTATTATGCATGCAGATTGTATGAGGTCATGTTGCTTGAGAGATTACATTAAATATTTGTACTTTGTGAAGTGAACCTTGTGATATGAGAGTTATTAAATCAGAAAGAAAAAGAAAAATGTTTTAGATAAATACAGAATTAATTTGCTTTTAAATAAATAAATAAATGACCTAATATATAATCTAATTTAATATACTGTAAATAAAATATATTGTATGATAATATTAATTAATAAATATTTCTAAACAATATGAACATTAAGCTTTTCTCCCACTCAAACATAGCTTGATGTCTATAAAAATATATACAAATAAATACTTATAGAATATTTATTGTATGCATATATATTTTTTTATATATGTATTTTGAGAGAGTTACACAAATCTGTGTTGCAACAGAAAATAATACCAAACGTTTCAGCGGTACTTGATGCATCACCGCTTTCATCAGTTATTTTAATTTTATGCAGTCAATTAAAAAAAAACAAGAGGTGATATGGAATTATTTGTAAGGATGAACATCATTAATCAGAGGATCCCTGAGCTAGTATAGACAAAAAGGTGAGTAAAAATGAAATCAAAAATATGCTTGTACTTAAAATCACATACATTTCAACCTGTGTCAATTATGCTTATATTTATAAGCCCCCCCCCCCTTTTAAAAAATTCAAAATTACTTTTAAAAATGTATTTGTCACACCACAAGACCATTGCAAATGATGTAATATAGACAAAAAGATTAGTAAAATTAAATCTACAGCTTAGTTAAAGTCACATATATTGTTATGTTATGTTTCTTTACGTTTGGAATAATTTGAATGCATTTGATCATCTGAAGTGATTTCAGCACATTTCTGTGGGAACGCATGACCTCGGCATTACTTCAGAAGAGACAGCACTGATGAGATAGGGTTAACTTTACCCTGGTGATATTTTTACATTGAAATCAGCTTCATTTGCAGTGACGATGTTGAACACTTGAAGCGTGGTTGTTAATGTTTGAAGGGCACAATCGCGATCAGCAAGCGCTCTTCCTCTCTCTCTCTCTCTCTCTCTCTCTCTCTCTCTGTTCAGTTCTCATTGGCTGTGTTCCACCTCCTTAGATCAGTCGCTCATAAATCCTTGTCAAATTCCTCCTTCGCTTTTTAACAAAGTGCTCGTCTTCACCTTTCCCCTTCTCTCTGTTTATCTGTGCACTAATGAATGAGCAGCTCTCCACTGCGGCCCGAGATTAAAACGGCTCCCAGGGGCCTGAGCGAGTACACACACACACGCACGCGCACACACACACACGTGAGCGAACGGCGCCAGGGTCGGCCTGAGCCCTGTATTCCCTCGGTAGCTGTTAACCCGGGGCCTTTTTATGGGCAGACATTTCCAAGTGGCCCTCGGTGGGCTCTCGCTCCGCTCGCCCGGAGCCCTGAACGAAACCCGTTTCATTTGCATCCATGAAATAGAGCAAAACAAAACTGTCCACTGCTTGGACATCAAATGCAGTATAAATGAAATATGTTTGTTAGTGGAGTAAACAGTGTTTCTGAAGAGCCCGGCGTGACGTGGAGGAGCACGAGAGCATGTCAGGAGTTAATTGAGTTCCTTTATCAGCCCATCAGCTGACCGATCTCCCCTCCACCCGCCGGGCATCTGATACTGAGTGTGTGTGTGTGTGTGTGTGTGTGTGACTGTCACGAACCCGCTGACTCTATGACACTCAAATATGAAAGGCTCACTGCATTAGAAGAATGTTAACTTCTACATATGCACTACCATTCAAAAGTTCATCTGCTTACCAAGGCTGCATTTATTTCATCAAAAATACAGTAAAAACAGTGAAATATTATTTTGATTTAAAACAGCTGTTTTCTCTGTGAATATGTGTTAAACTGTAATGTATTTCTGTGATCAAAGCTGTATTTTCAGCATCATTACTCCAGTCTTCAGTGTCACATGATCATCAGAAATCATAATAATATGCTGATTTGCTGCTCAAGAAACATTATTATGTTGAAAACAGCGGAGTAGAATTTTTTTTAGGTTTCTTTGATGAATAGAAATTTCAGAAGAACAGCATCTATCTGAAATAGAAATCTTTTGTAACATTATAAATGTCTTTATCATCACTTTTGATCAATTCAAAGCATCCTTGCTAAATAAAAGTATTAATTTCTATAACCCCTCCCTCCCCCAAACAAAGGAAAAAAAATATATACTGACTCCAAGTGAGTTGCTGCAGAACAAAAAAAATTTGAGCAACAACAAAAACATGTTGCTGGAGACGGGCTTATTATTGAAAATGCAATCTTATTGTCTGCCAGTAGGAGGCGCTTTGAGAGCGGTAGTACTAGCGGTTTCCACGGTAACGGCTGTAATCTAAGCAGCTCCGCTCATGAATGCTACTTTATCAGATAAAATGAAAATGCCATCAAAACTATTCTGAAGACAGTCGGTTCCCTTCAGAGATACTCATATAAATCACCCGCGCCGCGTTTTGATTTTGAAACGTGCAGTGCTCATGTGTATTCAACGAAGTCAAACGCCACAAATAAATCAATGTGGGAAACACGGATAATGTATATCGGAAATGTGTTTAAAAATCATATCACCGTTATTGAAAAAAATGATATCGCGATACATATTGATATTGAATTATTGTCCAGCCCTAAGTAAATCCTGATCAAATAGGTGTGTATAATGTTCAGACTCACTATTGCTAGTCTGACGGTGGTTTTGGAGCATGATCCAGTGCAGTTGAAGACGTCTTGCATTCAGGTGTTTTGCTGGGGAAGTATCTTGGGTCTATAACTGCACTTTGTTAAGAATCATAGACTTCAGAGCAAAGCTGAGGGTTTCTGAGATCTTCAGTTAACTGGTGTCCAGCGCTGTGGCGGTAGTGCAATTCTATTACAGCGGCTGAAATTCTGTTAGTGTGAGCGGCTGGAATCAGATTAGGGCCGAACTGAACATGATGCTCAGGGGGCTCCACTCAGCATGAATTTAAATGGCTTGACCGTGGACAAAAGCAGACGTGAGGGGATCGACCCGAGGAAGTGAACGGGTCCTTGACTCCACCTGACACAGCGGGACGGGGTTAAACTCATGTTGCTAAATTATATTTCTACAGCAATCCTGCAGTTCAAACAGTCGAGCAGTGATGCTTGCAACGTCAAAGTCACATGTTCGATTCCCAGGGAATGCATGAGCTGATAAAATGTGTACCTCGAATGCAATGCAAAGGGAAAGGGAAGTGGTGTGTGGCCAAGTATGGTGACCCATACTCGGAATTTGTCCTCTGCATTTAACCCATCCAAGTGCACACTCAAAGCAGTGAACACACACCCGGAGCAGTGGGCAGCCATATTGCGGCGCCCGGGGAGCAGTTGGGGGATCGGTGCCTTGCTCAAGGGTCTCACCTCAGTCGTGGTATTGAAGGTGGAGAGAGCACTTGTTATTCACTCCCCCCACCGACAATCCCTGCCGGACCTGGGAATCGAACCTGCAACCTTTGGGTTACAAGTCCAACTCTCTAACCATTATGCCACGGCTGCCCCCCGAGTCACTTTAGATAAAAGTGTCTGCAAAATGCATTTTTGCAAACGTAAAAAAAACTGTTTACTGCAGAGTTATGAATCTACAGTTATGCACCAGGAGAATTGTTGCTTTATCAGAGATGAATGAAATGAGAAGGAAAGACTGATAAAATGATGTAAAGATTATAGATCAACTCTTGTGTCGCTGTCTTTAGGTTCGTGCAATAAACACAATGAATACCAGTGTAGTCCGATTCACTAAAGAATGACTCTTATGAACTGATTCATTTAGTGAATCAGTCACAAACTCTCATGAATCACAACTCGTGAGTTATCAGGTTTAAATTAGTGTCTGTTTAAAACCTAGAATAACAAATATAGTATGATAGATAGATGGATGGATGGATGGATGGATGGATGGATGGATGGATGGATGGATAGATAGATAGATCATAGTTGATGATCATCTTAACATTTACTAATACATTAATAAAAACCTAAAGTTATCTGTTAAAATATCTGTTAATAATACTGTATTTAATCAACCTGATAACATGAAATAAAAATTAAAATTTTAATGGAAATTAAAAACTGGGCCCAGAATCATTTTGTTTCATGTTTATGAACAGTCATGAGATATTTTAGTGCCAGATGTCATATTTTGTCATATTTGACATATTTTCAGTGGCATGCAGAGCTGGAGCTGTGGCAGCCGAAGAAACTCTGCTGAGCACATGTTTTATATATGAACATAAAGCCATTTAGACATTTATGCAATTATGCTAAGTGTCACCTTCAGCGTGACCTTTGACCTGGGGTTAAGCTCCCCTTGAAGTTTTGAAATAAAGCCTAAATGGAATTGCCCTGCTGTTTCTAATATATGGCTGTTAATAAATGAAATAAGTGTGCACACGCATGTATCTTTAAGGGGACAGTCGTGTTAAGGGGGCAGTCGTGGCCTAATGGATAGCGAGTCGGACTTGTAAGCGGAAGGTTGTGGGTTCGAATCTCAGGTCCGGCAGGGATTGTTGGTGGGGGGAGTATCCTCCTTCAATACCACGACTGAGGTGTCCTTGAGCAAGACACCGAACCCCCAACTGCTCCCCGGGTGCTGTAACATGGCTGTAACACTGCTACTCACTGGGTGTGTGTTCACTTAGGATGGGTTAAATGCAGAGAATACATTTCACTACTGGTTATATACTCTCTATGTAATTGTGTATGTGACAAATAAAAATAATCTTATCTTAATCTTATTCAGCAGCTCTAAACAAACACTAAAGGTTTGACTCGGAGAAGTAATGAATTCAATACAGTAACAGCCTCCTGCTTTTCACAAGCTTGATTTGTCTCCTGCCAGGCCCATACTATACATAACAACATTGTTCTTAAATGACTCGACAAGCAAACAATATAATGTAAGGGACTTCATCTATATTTGTCAACATGCCGTTTTATCATACAATTATTATCATTCTGATTCAAGATGACAAACCACAGTCCAAAACGTTTGCCTCTTACAAGCCACAAATAATTTTTGTCGTAAAACTGTTTTGCATTATTTATAAATATATTATTTATAATATTACATGGTATAGTATATACAGTATATATATATATATTTTTTTTTTTTTGCATATTTGTGACTAAAAGCACAAGTCATTCGGATGATGTATAATTTTGTTGTTTTACTGCAATAAATATTCCACACTTCTACAACAAATATCCCATATAATCAACTAATGGTTAATTTTCCAATGACACAAACATGCTTTCTTTAGTACGTCTGAACTGAATAAGCGTGTTACTTACATCGGTCAGATCATTCTTACACTTCAGCTGAAGTTACTGACTAACGAGCTTTATTGACTCACTAAAGGTGTCGTATGTAGCTCTCGGCGAGCTTCCGCTGGTATCCGGCTGTAGTCTCTGTGCAGCGTTCAGGACACAGCCATCACACGCTCTCTGGCACAGGCCTTTTTTCCACAAGGTCAGTGTTTTAACAAGGAGCTACTTTTTATTATTTATTTTAGCCGTTAACCTTTCTATGAATTTCCAGAGGTGGTGGCACCTGCCGCAGCGTTGAATATACATGACACAAGAGGCAGTGAAACGCTGCAATGAGATTTAATTTGACACGCTGACCCCATCTCCATGGGCACGGGAAACCAGGGCGAGAAAATAAGGTTGACCTTAGACCCCCGGCCTTGAACCCAGCATCACCCGCACTTACAATTAAATCAGTCAGAGAAACAGACTGTCTAAAGGAAGCCTGCGCTCTCGCTGCTCTTTTTAATCTAAATGCAGCCGTGCAGTTTCACCAAGTTTGTATTTTTATTTTAATTTCAATATTTTTTTTCAATTATGATCGTTTTCAAACATTTCTCATTTTCATGTAGTTTAACATCCCTGTTGGGTGTTAGTATGAATATGTTAGACTTAAGGTTATCTATAAGCCAGTGTGCTCCAAAACAGTGATAAAATTCACATTTAGAAGATATAAGCATTCAAAGCTTGCTGTTCGTCACTTACGCCAAAATGTATCAATGATTTTTTTTGACGTCACCTCGTACTTCAGCTTCTCATCAAACTTTCTGTCCAATCAGATGCTCTCTAGAATCCGAAGCGCCCGGCGATAGGGAACGACTCGGACAGTGTAAATATGCTTTCGATTGGGGCAAATGAGGACTGGTTTCACGTTGTGGCAGCGCGGTCTGCTCTGGACTTTGGCTCCGGTCCAGAGACGCGATCGCACGGAGCGGATCATATGCGCGAGTCGGCAAATATTAAAAACTTTTAAAACTACACAGCCTCAGCATGATTATGATCACTATTTTGTTTTAGTAAGAGTTTCATATTGAATCTAGGGGGTAGTCTAGACTGTGGTTGTCAAATGCGGCTTTACTGAGCTCAACGGCTCTGACCCGAGCAGATATAGACAAAACGCTATTGGCTATTTTAAAAAGGGGGCGGGGCTGCTTGATATGTCCCGCCCTGTCTTCCTGTGTCAGTTGAAATTACGTCACCACATAGAATAACGATGCGTGTTTCACGGCACTTTAGGTACTAAATTAGCTACTGCTTAAACTAAAATAAAAATGAATAAAATCAAAAAAATAAATAATAATCTAATAAAAAAATGAAAATAAAAAGCCTAAAACTAAAGTAAAAATAAAAACTGAATAAATAAATAAAATAAAATATTAATATTTTTATTATATTAATATATATTATGTTATAAATTATATCCAATTATATTGAATATTATATCATATTATATTATATTAATACAAACTATAATACTATCGTAAAAGTATTAAAATAAGACTAAAATAAGTACTAAAATAAGGTTGGCAGTAGGGCTGGGTTTTGACATGAATTTCACGATTCGATTTGATTCTCATTCACAAGCTTGCAATTCGATTCTATTACCGATTCGATTCAATATGGATTATTTTGGATATATATATCAGGTACAGTACATGCCAAATTTTCTCAAGGAAAAAAAATCACTTATGCTGTAAAATATGAGAGTCATTTGGTACTACATTAATACTGAAGGTCAAAATTGACTGATTTTTTTAGGCTGTACAACTGCTTAAATTACACTTAATTAAGTTTTTATAATAAAGTTACAATTACATAATAAGATTTCTACTTCAATTTGTTTTTTTAAATATAAACATTTAAATGGTGGCTGTCATTATTCAAACAGTAAAAATTATAATGAATATATTATATGGTGCATATATTTAGCAAAATGACCCTCTCTAGAGTTTATTTTTCTATCAGACTAATGAGTTTATGGTCACCAAATATGTTTTTTCTGAGGTAAATGTGACGTTACGTGACATATTGTTTCCAAGCCGTTATATTGACGTCTTTGCACGGCTGAAACACTGATCGAGTGATTACATGAGACAGATACGGATTGTAAAGTTGTACTCTTTCTTTTAACTTACCTTCGGATGTTTAGTCATGTTTATTTTGTGCTGTAACTGGTGTTAAAGTGGAGGAGATGATCAGTTCACTTGCACTACGCGCTGCTGCGTCTGTAGAACTGAGGCGATCTGTCACTCCACATTAAATAGCACCAAAACGGCATTTATTGTTTGAATACTGCAAAACAATGGGCAGAAATCTGAGACTTTGTTTCATATTAAAAGTACCCAAGCACAATGCGTATTGTGATTTATTGGGTGGAAGATGTGCTTCAATGTTCCGTCCATTAACTGAAAACAGGCTCGACTAATCGATTCTTGGGATTTAAGAGTCAATATCGTTTCGTAAAAATGAGAATCGATTAAAATTGAGATATGGATATTTTTTACCCAGCCCTAGTTGGCAGTGTAATGGTTAGACTGACATGCAGGGCTGTGGCCGGTTGCATAAAATGTTTAGACTAGTCTTAAAAAGTTAGTCATCTAATTTTTTTTCCTAAAGACTGGTCATAACTTTTTTAATTCAGTTATGAAAAGGTAGATTGGTCTTATTTGTATTGAAAAAGTAAGACTGATTACCCCGTGTCAGCTGCTAGTTGGTCAAACTAGTTCTTAAGACACAGTCTTAACATGGTGGCTAAGTTAATGCAACTGGACCCTGGTCGTCCGTCAGAGTTTTGGCCCGATGACATGATTTGTATGGGATCAAGGAAAGCTCAGGTTTATTAATGCTAGCGACTCCATTGGACTCCATTGAAGCTGAGTGTAACCCCATCATGACCCCTGCTACACTCTAATGTTAATTATTTATAGGCTGGAGTCAAATAAATAAGGCTCTGTGTATTTCAGATGCTTGTGTTCAATTCGCTGCATGTTTGTGATGTCTGTAAATGTGAAGCATTCAGAAGATGGAATTATTCATTCCACCAGAATCCTGCTGTAACACAAGCATTTACATATAATGCATTATACAAGTATTTTAATGCATTAATTATGACATGCAATGCACATGTTGTATGATCACATGAATAAGCACAGTTATAATCCATTATAATATGTATCTATTCGTTGTCACACATGTGTTTTATTTTATGTAACATTATTTCTGAAACGATTATAATGCATTAAATCTATATAATATATTATACATAAAGGCTTCAAGTGTAGCTGAACTTTCCTCTGATTCTTGCAGCCTCAAATAATTTTCAGCAGATTTCTCTGGTATTGATATGCCATTTGTGACAATATTGGACAGTTTTTATTTGCCACGACAATTGTAACATCTATAAGCATGAGGATAAATATTCAGATGTCCTGAAATTGTGAGCGATGTTAGTGTTTATGTTAGATATCCTTGATGCTGCACCCTTCACCATTCACTGACTAAGCATAATTGCCTGTGATTTTGGACTAGTTATTTATCCTGGAAACAGTGTTTTCATTTAGCATGACCATTATCTTGCATTGATAACAAGCCTCCACTATATCTTTAATGTTTGGGGTTGCCAGATGTCTAAATCCACCAATCAGATCTTTCCTCTTAAATCGATACATTTTCTGCCCAGTGGTTTATTTAATCTTCCCAACCTGGCAACCATTGACACGCACTCTCTACATTACAAACATGTAAGTTGGAGTCTATTGTGATATTCTGCTCAAATGAAAGTCTGATACAGCCAGTCTGTTTTCTTTCACACGGCCGTTTGCTGTGACTAAACCTGCAATTTAAACTCACCTCACTGATGAACTGTAATAAATCCAAACATGGGTCTTGACTATATTGTTTGCGATTGTGGTTGCTGTATAAAAGCAGTTATGTAACATCTCTGCCACAGTACAGAGTTTTTGTTGTTGTTGTTGTTTTAATTGGAAGAAAAGAAAAACATATTGTGGAATTAGTTTTAGGAATTTCAGTTTTTTTTTCAGTTTTCATAATGTTTTACTGGTTTTCAAATGAAAACTGTATCTATATATTATATTTATCATATAATACAATATAATCAAAATCTGTATTCTATTTTCGTATTCTGGGTCCATTTCAAAACTGAAGAATCGTTATTTTATAAAACAGTCATAACTTAATATTTTTCAACTAAAACCATATTGTATCTGATCGGCAACTTATTATTAATGAGTGATTGTGAATTTTATATGTCACTGTTATTACTGTATTTATCCCCCTTTTTATTAATTAAAAAACTGAAACGTATTATTATTATTTTTACATTAATATAACTTTGTAGATGATACCGGGTCCAAAATGACCCTGTACACATTTTTGTTTAAATAGTTACACATCTTGAACAAACAACTGAATAATGATGTGTATTTTTAGGGTCCTTTGCAATTTGCAAAGTTTCATTCCCTTTATTTATTTATTATTTTTTTAAATGTACCTCTTCTGGATCGAAATGGAAGAGCTATTCGGGTTAAATAACTATTTCTACCTGATTTAACCTATAAACATGTAGGCTATTTTGCTGGTATAAATTGATGCATATGGGATTAGTGATGTTAAATAGTATTTTAGACTTGAGTAAAACCGGTTCTGTCATGACAACTCTCGGAGGGATTGCATGGTAATGTACATGACAATGTTAATGTATTTAGTCTTGGCAGAATAGATCTGCTACGCTGCTGCTTCTGTGAGCATGTAAGAAATACTGCTGCTGCAAACATAACATATGTGTCCCTGGAGCACAAAAGCAGTCTTAAGTCGCTGGGGTATATTTGTAGCAATAGCCAACAATACATTGTATGGGTCAAAATTATCCATTTTTCTTTTATGCCAAAAATCATTAGGATATTAAGTAAAGATCATGTTCCATGAAGATAGTTTGTAAATTTCCTACCATAAATATATTTAAACTTAATTTTTGATTAGTAATATGCATTGCTAAGAACTTCATTTGGACAACTTAAAAGGCAATTTTCTCAGGCATTTTTTTTGCACCCTCAGATTCCAGATTTTCAAATATTGTCCTATCCTAACAAAGCATACATCAATGGAAAGCTATTTATTCAGCTTTCAGATCATGTATAAATCTCAATTTCGAAAAATTTACACTTATGACTGGTTTTGTGGTCCAGGGTCACATATATGCAGTGGTGTAGTGGTGCCCGGAGAAGTGGGTATACTCTTAATTTATGCCCCCAATTTTTTTTTTTTTTAAAGGCCCGGCAAAGGATGAACGACCTGTGTCAAACAGTGACATGTAAATCTAGTCTTGCATATTTAGTTCACTATTGTAATATTTGCACAGTCACTTAACTTCTGCTGCTTGAGTAAGGATCATTATGAAAATAATATTATTCACAGAAGAGGTGAAGATTTTGCAATAAATAATTTAAATAAATAAATAAATACATATAAATAGACTGCAGCAACTGACATTTTGTCAGAACCTCTAGTAAACTACATGCTATTTTGTTTAGTTGTCTGTTAAGAATTGTGGGAGAATTGTGATCTATATTTGAAACAAACAAAACATCGTGATTCTCAATCAGTTCAGAAGTGAGGGGGACAGAAATGTCAAATATAATAACTTTTTTGTCTAATTGACAGGTTTTATTACTATTTATTAATTATTACCTCTTGCTTTTAATTGGCTGAGAAATCAAATACACTGCGACAATAACCAATAATTTATCATATTTTTCCTGTATTTTCCTAATGACAATTTTATGATTTGTTTAGCCTATATAGGCTACTACATTTTTTCCCCATTTTGTATCACAGAATAAGGCAGGATATATATTTTATAGCCTAGTAGTCTATCTATTGCCAAGTGTAATAAATGCTATCAATTAGCACTGCATTATTCAGAATCAGATGCTTTTTTATTACCTGGAGATGACTTGAAAAACACACATAAACCATATATTGTCACAATCATGTGTTTACTGTCTTCACTATTCTTTTTTATTCAGCTTAGCTAGCTTTGGCTACAGCAATAGCTGGATTCTTGCACATCGTGACTCGTAAGTTAGTACTTCTATGAGGCCGACTTTTTGCGCGAGAGGCCATCCGGCTTCGAGTAGCCTATTGATAGTTTTCAGTCACGTGACCGGCTCGAAGACTTGGAGGGCAAAACATCCATAGAATTGCAGCACAAGCGTGTCAATTTTTCATCTGTTTCCCAGCCGCAAATATTTAGATCACCTCTCAAAAGAATAAAACAAATGTATTTCTGAACAAAATGCAAGTTTTGGCCATTTGCAATCCATATTAAGCACCCGCGGCAATATTTCAATCATAAACAGTGCGACAAACGTTGTAAAAACACTTAAAAGTGCCTTAATATATTTAAAACAGTAATATTAAAAGATCAAATTCAGTAATCACCACATTAATGATGCATAGTTTACACAGGCAAGCAGATGAGGCCGGAATATGAACGCAGTCCGCTTAACGGTTCAGTGTTTTGCTCTCCAGGGGGGCGTTCCTATATGAGTGTGACGTCACGTGAAAACTATCAATAAAAGAAACATACACTGCATGAGAAAGTTTACGTCTCGTTCCTGACCACATTACTGTCTTTACTGGATGTTTTTAGAGAATATTTGCATTTATTCACATGCGATTGGATTAGTTACTCATATGCTGGACTGTCGTGATTTGCCTAGTGCAGGACGCATCAGAGGGGATTTAGAAGTGGGTATACGGAATGCCGACTGATAAAGAAGTGGGTATACGCCGTATACCTGCGTATACCCTCCACTACACCACTGCATATATGGAATAACCCCCCATATAGCATACATGATCACCCCATATCAGATCTATACAGGTGG
Organism: Aspiorhynchus laticeps; assembly: GCA_023376895.1. Lineage (NCBI taxonomy): Eukaryota > Metazoa > Chordata > Actinopteri > Cypriniformes > Cyprinidae > Aspiorhynchus > Aspiorhynchus laticeps. The sequence continues at coordinate 37,435,318 of CM041808.1, forward strand.
AGCTGGGGAAGGTGGAGGGTTTCTGAAGCAAGCACTAGTATATATTTGAACGTTGAGCAGCGAGCTCATTGGCTACTGATACAAGAGAGAACCAATCAGCTGTGCCATGTGATAATGATGTCATTATGTCAGATTGAGTTAGACTTATCAGACTGCGCAATCTAGTGTTTCATGCCAGAACTTTGTATTTAATTTTGATGTTACGTTGATGTTCTCCTAATTTGATTTCCTTATGCGATTGCAATAATGTAAAAATAATACAAATATACAGCTCTTATCCATTTGCGTCCACGTCTCATGCCGCTGTGTGTGTTTCAGGCTGCTGAACAGGATGGCTGCTGAGGAGCGGCACATGACGTCCAGCTGTGGCTCCTACATTAAGACAGAACCCTCCAGTCCGTCCTCTCTGGTGGACACGGCCAGCCACCCCAGTCCCGGCGCGCATTCGGACGCCAGCGGCGGCTACGCCAGCGCCATCAACAGCCACTCCAACGGCCTGGACTCTCCGCCCATGTTCACGGTGGGTGGGCCGCTGAGCGCGGCGGGGAGTGCCTGCCGCAAACGCTACGAGGACTGTTCCAGCACGTTACTGGAGGACCCCGGCTCCATCAAGTGCGAATACATGCTCAACTCCATCCCAAAACGCCTGTGCCTGGTGTGCGGAGACATCGCGTCGGGGTATCACTACGGAGTGGCCTCCTGTGAAGCCTGCAAGGCCTTCTTCAAGAGAACAATACAAGGTATTTCATGTGCGTGTTCTGCTTTTTCCACACTACATGTTTTGAATGACTTGAAATTGTTTTAATGTTTTTGAAAGAAGTGTCGCCGAGGCTGCTTTTAATTGATACAAAAAATACAGTAAAAATTGCGAAATATTATTACAATTTAAAATAGCTGTTTTCTAAGTGAATACATGTTAAAATATAATTTATTTCTGTGATCAAAGCTGTATTTTCAGCATCATTACTCCAGTCTTCAGTGTCACATGATCTTCAGAAATCATTCTAATATGCTGATTTGTGCCTCTTCATATTTTTGTGGAAACTGTGATGGAGTAAGTAAGATTTAATTTAAAAAAAAGTAAGAAATAAATTAGTACTTTTATTCCTCAAGGATGCATTAAATTGGTCAAAAGTGACAGTAAAGACATTTATAATGTAACAAAACATTTCTGTTTCAATTAAATGCTGTTCTTTTGAACTTTCTATTCATCTGTGAATCCTGAAAAATAAAATGATGCACATTTACCACAAAAATATTTGGCAGCACAACAGTTCTTGAGCAGCATATTAGAAGACCGGAGTATTGATGCTGAAAATTCAGCTTTAATCACAGCAATAAATTGCATGTTAATTAGTGTTGTCAAAAGTACGGACCTTGATACCATTCGGTACTGAAATTTTAAAAACGTCCGTTTCCCGCTAAGATTTGAGCGCTGTTGAACGGATTCTTAAACAGCGTTGTGTTCACACGCTCAACAGATACATCTGTGATTGGCTTCAATGATCAATGAAGTGCTCGGTGAAGAGCGTGAAGCAATGATCATTGAAGCCAATCACAGACGTATCTGTTGAGCATGTGAACACAACGCTGTTTAAGAATCTGTTCAACAGCGCTCAAATCTTAGCGGGAAATGGACGTTTTTAAAATTTCAGTACCGAATGGTATCGAGGTCCGTACTTTTGACAACACTGAAGGTAATAGATATTCACATAGAAAACAGCTATTTTAACCTATAATGATATTTATCAGTTTTTACTGTATTTTTCATCAAATAAATGCAGCCATGGTGAGCAGATTTGTGCTCCAGATATGAAGTCTATCTTTCAGATATCAAGTTTATCTTTGTATAGTTCTTTTCGAAGCAGCTTTACAGAAAATGTTTGTAGCAGTGTTTCATTCTCTATCAGTAGTGAGCACAAAGATCACTCATATTTTCATATAAAGCAAACTTTCAGACATACTGTATGTCACTATAAACTTATTTCATCACATGCTCTGAGAATGAGAATCATTGAACCATGCATGGCCAACTGTCAATAAAAACACAATGTGCATATTGACATTATCGTGACATGGACATGGCGATGTATGGTGTGGCGCCAGCAGTGACGTTACCGTAATCAATCCATTTGATCGCCTATAAGAGGTTTACCGTTACAGAGACATATGATAAGATGACCACACTGACCAGAAGACAGCAAGAGCGGATGAAATAGCCGTCTTTACATCACTGTCTGCTCTCACTACAGCACAGAAGAAATGGACAAACCAAAAGGTTTCACACTGACTAATGGTACAAAATCTGGTCCACATTGTGTCTCATTTTACAGATCTGACTGATATGTAACGCAAGCGATCACAGTTAAGGTCTCTGCACACTGAGTCCGAAATTTTCGCACGTTAAAAAATAAATACGACCTCACGTTGTGTCAATCACGTTTGCACACTGCCTCCGAAACTTTCGTCCGTCAAAAAAAATTCGGATCAGGTTAGATTTTCTGCGTTTTAGCATCCGTTGCATGCATTTTGATGGGAAAGGAATATGAAAAAAAAACGGAAAAACACATGCGAAAATTTCGGACTCAGTGTGCAATGGCCTTTATGCTTGTTTTTTCATGTTGTTTAGGGGCAGGTTGACCAAAAAAATAAAATAAAAAATCAAGACTAGTGTGGCCTTCATGTTGCTTGAAAAATATGTTTACTGAAATGAAATTACAAAATGTAATTTTGGCTAAAAAGTTTCCCCCAAAAGATCATTTAAAGTCATTATTGTGTTAAATAGATAAACATTACAAAAAAGTAGCTTTAGAAAGAAATATTTTGATTCTACATAGAGAAAAAAAATGGGTATTGAAATATGAAACATTTTATTTATTATTTTTATTTGTTATTATTTTATTTTTATTTATTTTGTTAATGAAATGATACTCTAAATATGGAACTAAAAGCCAGTAGGTGGCAGCAAGTCACTGTCTTAATGAGTGAGACATTGAATCATTCACTCAACTGATTTGTTTAAACATCTGATTCATTTGGAAACAAAGCAAGTGATGGTAACACTTTATAATAACAGCACACTATGAATAATTAGTTAAGCATTAGTAAATAGTCAATCCATCCTTTATAAAGCATTGTTCCAGCATTAATAGGCATTAGTAAGCATTTTATAAATACAGCTATACATATTTTGTTCTTGAGCATATATATCATTTTTAATAATTGTATTTTCATACTTTATTAATGATCAATTTAACATTTCTAAATTATTACGTTATTTACAAACCAGTTATTTAGGAGTTGTCAGTGGTTCATAAGATCATTTAGAAAGTGTAAGTAAATGATTAATAAACTATTTAAATGTACATTTATAAATCGTATTATTTAGACATGGTAATAATTGCTCAGTGTGTTAATAAATGCATATATAATGCCTATAATGCATATGCCATATTCCTGCTGTAATTCATGATTAAGTCAGGTAGTTATAAAACATTTAGTAGTTGCCAGTCATCTATTTCTGTGAGCTCATCTAAAGAAAGGACTATTTATATTTTATAAAGCATTTATAAAGCAGATTTAAAGGCTCATTTATCTTCCTAACAGAAAAGTTAAACAAACACAACACAACACAGCGGGATACAGAACACAGAAATATTTTTTCCAAGATGCAAAAAATTAAACTGCACAACTGTACACTTCATAAAAAATGAAAAATAAACCTCTGCAATTTCATTGAAAAAATAAAATAAAAAAAATCAAGTGTAGAGTTTAATTTTTTGCATCTTGAAAAAATATTTCTGTGTTCTGTATCCCTCTGTGTTGTTTTGTGTTTGTTTATTTTTTCTGTTAGGAAGATAACTGAGCCTTTAAATCTCCTTTGTAATAGATATGCGTATAAATAAAGAACAAGGCATTTATAGCTGTATTTATAAACTACTTACTAATGACTATTAATGTTGGGACAATGCTTTATAAAGGATGAACTGACTATTTACTAATGCTTACCTAATGATTCATAGCATGCAGTTATTATAAAGTGTTACCCAAGTGACTGTCTTTATGAATGAGTCACTGAACCATCAACTCATTCATTCAGTAACGAAACTGGAGACTCACAACAGTTCTGCTGTGGCTTTGATTGGAACTAGGGCTGCTCGATTATGACACAAATCATAATCACGATTATTTTGGTCAATATTGTAATCACGATTATTTAACACGATTATTAGCGGGCCGTATAACCAAAACATTTTTTAATGCAAATCTAATGTATTCAGTTAACAGCCTACTATAGAAATTGAATAATCAAATGTAAAATAAAACAGCGTAGTCTTCACTGTAAGAATTAAACTTAATTTGTTTCTTATTAAAGCTACAAAAGACCTTCAGTGAAGAGCAGCGAGTGATTTTTGTCTGTCTTTTGTTGTTTGATTAATATTAAGCACACAGTCGGAGCAGGAATATAGCGCGCTGTCACTTTAAGAGGCGCACAAATCCAATTTACTGTTACACGCGTATTTTCAGTATCGTCTGTTTACATTCATTTATTACATAACCAACGAGGGTTTACGTGAATAATCACTAAGCGCTGCATTTTGATATATTTTTGTGTGTATTTGACCGTTTAGGCGCATACGTTCAGCTAAAGGATGACTTTACATGTCTGTGCTCTGCTCCGTCTCTGAGCGCATACACAGATATCCTCCTGAGGAACAGCGCAAGCTCTCTTCAAAACATTAATAAATCTAATCAACTTTAATAACTCAAGCACGTCCTATTTTGCAAAAGTAACGTTACATGATTTTACTGATTTACACGTGAAAATGGGCTTTTATGGAGGAGTGAATGAAAGGGGGCGGAATGGGGCGCCATAATCGTTTTATCTCGATTATTGTATTTTCATAATCGTTGGAGGCCGAAATCGAAACTGAATCTCGATTAATTGCACAGCCCTAATTGGAACTATTTTTATTTTTGTAAAAAAAGTAAAATCTGTTTAACAAAGGTATTGGCAATACTAAATAAAAATCCAGAAAACCATGGAGTTAATGCTGTTAAAACCTACAGACAGATCCAGTGTTTTCTGTGGAGTCCTGTGAGTGTTTTAAGCTGAGCGCTGTAATGCAGAGATTTCTGTGGTGCGTGATGTTCAGGTCAGACATGCAGCATCACACTGTCAGACTGGATTGGCACAGACAAGAGGAACAGTGTGTTCTGAACCAGATACTAATCACATGGACTCTGTGTGTGTGTGTGTGTGTGTGTGTGTGTGTGTGTGTGTGTGTGTGTGTGTGTGTGTGTGTGCGTGTGTGCAAAGCACTGTTCTGCTTTCATAGACCTTCAACATGCAAGTAGAAATCCTGCTCATCAAGAGAGTTACTGTATTTCTTCATGTAATTTCTTCATTCATTAATCCATTAATTGCATAAAACCCCACATTTCCCAATGCTCACAAGACATATTTGGCACACATGCCTAAACGCAGGAACGCGTTAATGAAGTATCTGAGGTTTAACTCACGTATTGGACACTGTTCTAAATGGACATACTCACATGAAGTATAACATTTACAGATGTGAACATTATTGTTGGCTGAGTGATTAGTTATAAACCCTTTAAAAATCATTTCTAAATTATCAAACTTTGTTGTTTCACACACCATCTCCTCCATGTCGTCTGATTGATAGTTCAGAGGTTTTTATCCAGTAAAAGCTCTTTTAGTGTAATTGCACAGACGTCCAGCTTCAGCTGCTGCTTCTCGTGTCTTTTTCTGTCAAATCTTGACTGATTTTGATCAAGTAAACGTCAGAATAACTGCAGTCATATCTCCAGATGAACACTTACTGGACTGAAGCAGCTCAGCTTTACTTGATTCTCCATCAATCATGTTTTAGTCTCAAATCTGATCATCAGGATCTTTTGAGGAGCTTTACTTTCACTGTTCCTCAGCGGAGGAATGATCTTCATCTCACATCTTCTGAGGAGCCTTTATTATTCATCTCTCAATCAGCATTGCATTATATGTTTGGATCATTTACATCTCATCTTACTGAGACATATTATTGGAGATATAGAGTGATGACTGATATTTAGATCATTTCAGTTCTGCTGTACTGTTATAAACATCTCATTGATTTACATCACAAGCATCAGAATTTCATCATTTAATTATCAGCAACTGCACCAAATTGCATATTTTTGTTCAGTTTGAGTCTCTGAATATAACTGAGCTGTTTTTTTCCTCCGTATTCTCACTATATCAGACTATATGAGCCATAAAAGACTGATGGATCAAATATGCAATCTTTTTTGTTTTAAATATTTTATCTAAAGTTTCTGTTCCATTTAAAAAAAAAATATTCTAATTATTGTTTCATATATCCGGCTTTTCAGGGTTAAATCTATACTGTATTTATGCATCTTCCACATAAGGCATGAATTATGAATCACTGCGGAGACAAACATGACTCCACTCTCAAAGCTCTCATGACCGTCAGGTGTTTAAACACACACTCGTTGATATTGGCTGCGTTGTATCGGCTTTAAACAGTCTATGTACCTTAGTGAATCAAACAATCACAGTCGTCCAAAAATCCCCACTGTTGGCGAAACACGCGCGGCGTCCCTCAATCACATATTTAGAGTCCGGCTTTAAACACAAAAGCATCTGCGGCGAGACACTCGAACAAACGAGCGCTTTGAGTAGAACGAGGAGCTGGACAATTAAGAGGAGGAGAGTTACACGCCGCGTCTCAGACGTCTCGTCCCCCTCCTCACTTTGTATTGTCAGATGGCTATTTCCCCGTCTATCGCTGTGTTCTTCCTCTTGGAGCGCTGCCTGTAATGGAGCTAATCTAGAGCCGTTTGTCTGAGCCACAGGAGTTTTGTCAATAACAATCAGCGTTCAGCAGGAGTAATTAAGGCCGAGGCTTTTCATTAGGCCGGGGGGAGGGGCTCGTCTCCGGGGACGGCCGGCGCAATTAGAAACGCAGGCACGCGTCGCCGGGTAATTTCAGCCGCGGCCAGGAAGGAGGGGAAGAAACCCAGGACTTTCTTTAGATTGAAGAGGGACTGGTTTTTGTCTCGTGCAGGAGCGGGACGACTAATGGCATAATAAGCAGACGCACGGCTCGGGATGAGCGAGGAAGGATTTTAGGCTGAAAGAGACAAGTGGAAGAAAGATGGCAGGTTGAGATCATGAAGAATAGGGCAGGCGAGGAGCTTCTGACTGAAGATGAGACAAGAGGCACGAGAGATGAGGATCAGACGTGATTTAGAAAGTAAATAACAGGGAGAGCGATCCAACAGCCGCCAGAAAACAGAACAAGTGTCTGTATAATAAATACTGTGTACTGTATGATTAAAATATTAAATATTCATATTAAAGAGTTAAATATATTAAGTTTTGAAGAAACTTAATTTCCTGTAAAGCTGCTTTGCAACGATTGTATCGTAAAAAGCGCTATACAAATAAACTTGAATTGAATTAAAATGGAAATAAAGGTCTGAAAAAGTATCTCAAACATACTAATACTGAGTTGATGGATCCATGAGTAATTGCTATTGATCGTTAAATTAAATCAGAACCAAATTTCTTACAGTCTTACATCGCTAAACAAACTGAACTGCAGCAAGTTTAGTCCATATAGTGATCAAAGAATTATCACAAGTCTAAGCAAAGCAGTTATACATGTTTATATATTTCAGTATTGCCTACAGGTGTTTAATGTCTAATCTTTCAGTTCTTTGTTGAAAGCAAGCGTTTGTCATTTTGTAAATTGTAGAGCTAGTGAGCAATGACTCTTTTTCTTGTGTTTGAATAGACATTGAGTGCGTTTACATGTATAACCCCATTACGCTTAATGAGTCGACAATGTGTGTAGTTATGTGACGCATTAACATGCTTTATGTTTTCAACGCAAGGTCAGCTGAAAAATAAACTGATCGACAGATAGATTTTTGCCCAACATGTAAACAAGCAAATCAGTAATAAATGATTATATATTTTGTTATAAAATCCTACATTTGATACTGAAATCTTTAATTTTTTTATTGAAAGGAACCCATATAGCAAAAACAAAAATAGCATTTTTTTCAAAGTAGTTCAAAATGACCAAAAAATATGTGCTAAAATATATTTACATAAAAATATTTTCTACATTTTTTTGCTTTTTTTATATTTTTGAAAATATATTTTAATAATATAAATATATTTTTAAAAGCATTTGAAAATATATATTTTCCCTCCTATATTTTAGCAGAAAATACATTCACGTCACATTTGTAGAAAATCTTTGTTGTATATATTATAACGTTTGAACACATAACATTTAGCATCTGTAAGATCTTCAATGAAATGTAGAAATTAATTTTCTTGCCCCTGAAATACATTTTGAATTATATATTGGTATATGAAGGTTGAAACTAAATATAATTTTAATTTCAAAAATATATTTAATTGAGCTTCACTGTTTACAACAAAAAAAATATTTTGGCCAAAAAAAAAAAAAATTCTAGTAAACATGTGTAAATAGACATTTACACAACACTTGGGCAGCTTCTGAAGCTTACAAAAGTGACTTACAAAGGTTTTCAAATTATTATTCATATTACAAATATTAAATTCATGGAATTCTTAGGTTCATGTCATTGTTCATTCATAATAAATGACTGCTCTTATGAAAGTTCAGTTCCAGATCTGGACTGAAAGAGGATTTGTAGATTGTTTAGAATCTGATGCAGTTGAAGCTGGCGATCGTTGATATTGTTCACATCAGTGTCTATACAAACATAAACAAAATGGATGTGCCAGGCTAACTAAAATATGTTCCAAGAACACTGTACTAACATTCCTGTTAAGTTATGAAAATCGACAGCTTTTTGAGTTTTTTTTCTTGGCAATACAAACATTAACATACCATTTATCATTTTTCAAACATTAGAAAAGTTACCTTTTGCATGTTGTCTAAACATCTGAAACATGTCAAAAAAAAGCTTTAGAAAAACATTCCATGAACAATGTATAAATAGCATTTTTGTGCTGACTTTTGAGAACATCATTAAAGACCAGGGGCCTCATTTATAAAATGTTGCGCAGAAACCATCCTAAATTTGATCGTACGATCATATCTCGAATATGCGTACGTTTGATTCATAGAATGAACATACGAACAGAATTCTTTCAGATGTGAAATCTATGAATCAAATGATCTTGAGCTTGCGCGCAACTGAATGGTTTCAGCTCTCTGCCTTGTAAACGACTCCTAATTAATATCATTAACATATAAAATATCACCAATCATTCATAATTTAGAACAGCGAGCTGCAAGAACAGCTTATATTTTAAAAAAAAACCTGCAATACTCCGAAAGTGTACATCTGCTCAGACCCTGACGTGACGCTAAGCACTTTTCCACGTCAAAGACCGTCTTTATAAATATGAGCGCTGGCGTGGATTTAAGCGTACGCACACTCTACGATCAAATCTGAGCGTACGCACGCTTTATAAATGAGGCCCAAAATAACCTAACCACAGTTCTATTAATATTACTGGAAGAATGTTTGTTCATAACTTTGAAAGAACCTTGCCAGAACATTCCCTGTTTGCTGGGTGTGCACTTTAATAGTTTGCTTTCACAAAACGTGTTCAGTCACCAGAAATCACTGTCTTTCAGTTTTGCTCTAAACTCATAATCATCTTTATTTTGATTCTCCAAGCTGGTCAATCAATGTCCATCAGTCAGAGGCGGTCTAGATGAACATCTCTGATCACATGATGGTCCCTGACCGCCGTGACCCGAGCCCGATCTGCTGCCCATTCTCAACACAGGTGTAAACGTGTATGAAAGCTTCATCTCTCTCCTCTATGAAGTAATCGAGGCTGACAGTAAGCCTGTAAAAGTCCGGTTAGATTTTGATGAGGAAGACCTTCCATTTTACTGTAATTTACTTACTTGACCCGAGTCTCTCCCCAAACCATGGCCTGGCACCAGTCCTGAAAAACCATCAAAGAAATTAAAGCAGATAAATGTTGAGAAGAAAAAACAACAACAACCTTGTCTTCTCCAATCACAAGACTTTTAATTTTAAGAATATAACTTTTATAGGATGTCTGAGTCGATCCATTCTGAGCGGACTGAAGCGATTGCATGCTCGACCTCCGTATTGCATCATTTCTAAGTGTTTTAAAGTATCTTTATATGATATGAGCTAGAAATATTTGCGATAGTAAATTTGAACTGTTTACTACATCTGAATTAAATTAGTCTTTTGTTTACATTTAATGTTTACTCTGCACAAACGTACCATGGTATTGTTGTGCTGTGTTCATTTACACATGATCCAGTGTTTCCACTTAAAATAATGGTTTAAAACGTTTTAAAATTAAAAAATGAAGACTGCCATAAATAGTAGCATTGTAATTTATTAATATAGTTTTTGCTGAATTACAGTTTAGTTTACAGTTATACTTTAAAATAAAATCAATGTCATTATATTTTTATTTTTATTAAATGCAAAATAAATATTTTTTAGTAGAATATCATAATAGTAATTTTGTTTAATAGTAATAATAATAATAACATTATTTTATATTATTTAGTACGATAGTGTTTTATAGTTTGTAATATTTTATAAGTATTGTTATTATTTTTATTAGTATTTTAAATCATATTGATATATAAACACAACATTTTGTTGCATTTTTAATCACAATTATTAGAAAGATCGCAACTAGATTTCCCAAATCATGCAGCCATAAATATTACTATTGTAAATTTACAGTTTAAATAAAATTAATATTATTACTTTAAATAAAGCTAATATTATTATATTATTATTTTCTTAAATACAAAATCAATATACTTTTTAAATTTTAGTTTTAGTTTTACATATTATAATAGTCATTTTGTTTAATATTTAATAAAAATAATAATGATTTTATTAATATTTCATAGTCAATTTTTTTTCAATATTTTAAAAACTCGAAATTTGAATTTTTCCCCAAATCATGCAGCCCTATGTATCCAAAACTAGTGATCAGTCTTTTAGGTCCAGCTGTGGTTGTTTGATTAACACGTCAGTCGCTGTTGGCACAAGATCTAGACGTGTTCTGAGGCCAGAATAAGCTGCGACGCGGACCAGACCTTATGCTGATAGTCAGAAGTGTGTTTACGTGAGACTAGCAGCGTATCTGAGAGGGAACGAGAGCCATCCGTCTCCTGATGGAGCGGCGGGTCAGAGAGCCAATCAGACAGGAGAGATACGTTAACCAACGCTGCAATTCAAGACGCATCCTGCCCTAATGATCCCGCAGGGACACATCCCAGAATAGGAAGTCTCAGCCTTTCCTTCTCCAGAAAATATGATAGGATGAAGGTCGCTGCACATTCTAGTTGTGGGAAAACCATGAATCAAACGCATCTGTTATCTGGAAACGCTCAGGAAATGTGTTTGATTAGCGCTGTTTAGTTGATCGTGACAACAAATGGGAAAACAGGAATCAGACTTTATCACATTCATTTTCACACCTTTATTTACCCCAAACCCAAAGAGATCTGATACATTTGCATACTGATTTGTATAACCCAGATAAAAGGGGGGATTTCTAATTATTTAATACATCTTGGGACCCTCCACTTGATCTGTGCAATAATGTAAAATAATTGCATAAGTTGTGAATGGGGGATGGAAGATTTCAGAGCAGAAGAACACTGATGGAGAAGCTTCATCTGCAGCCGCTATATTAGAGTTACTGACCTGTTCATTGCAGTTTTTCTCAACCGCTTTCACACTAAATCTTTCCTTGTCACACAGTTTCTGAAAGCTGTCACTCAAACAGCAGAAGCACACACCAAATCTGCAAAACCAGACACTAATGCTCAGCCTTTGACTCAGTTTTCAATTTCATAAACACTTTTTGCAAAACACAACACAGTTCTCTATGTAACACACAAACATCTAACAGGAATTAATATTATGGCAAAGGTGTTTGCAAATGTTTGCTTTTGTGATATTTTGAATGCAGTGCTTCAGAGATGTGAGGCATTTTGCATTTTGTGTGCAGTTCTTGGATTTGTGTGTAAAGTTTTAGAAAAAAAGAGGCAAAGTTTTGAAAATATATGAAAGCAGTTGAAAAAAACTGTAATAGATTCACAGTGTAACTGTACCAGCTGCATGTTATGCACTAATCCGGTGTAATATGTAAATTAGTAAATAATTAATTAAATAAGTCCTGAGAAAGCTAAGCTACTTGAAAAATGTCAAAAAACGTGGTTCAACCATATATATGCTGTTTTTTTAAGAAGTAGTAAAACACTGCATGTTACTGGACATTGAAGCTACTTAATATAAAATGTGTTAATTATAATAAATATAATTTGTATTAAGGGAAATAAAAGACAATTAACATTCAGTAATACTATCGACCAGTGTTGGGGAAAGTTACTTTTAAAAGTAATGCATTACAATATTGCATTATGCCATAAAAAGTAACTAAATGTGTTACTTAGTTACTTTTTACGGAATGCATTGTGTTACTTTTGCTTTACTCTGTCACCTGGGCTGGGCTTGCTATTTGTTTTTAAATACAATAAAATATGTTTTGGCAACTGTAAAGGCACTTTCACACCAAAAGTGAAATGAATGAGCCTCAGGCTGAAGAAAGCATCTCTGTCTCGGCACTTACTCATGATTTCATTCAACACTGTCAGTGAATAAATGGGAAAACAAAGTAACTGGTGTTACTTATTTGAAAATGTAACTCAGTATCATTGTAAATTTACAATTAATGCATTACTTTACTAGCTACTTAAAAATAATCTGATTACATTCTACATTACTTGTAATGTGTTATCCCCTTAGCTGGATAAAACACTCGACACTGTTCTTGATCTGAACTGAATCAACATTAAACTGAACTGATCTGAAACATGACACTATTATCTTCTGTTGAGCTGCTTTACAGCTGAAATTCAATTTGTTTCATAATTGATTAATTTTGCAACATTAATGCTCTTATTTTCCTGTTTATTGATGTGAAGCTGCTTTGAAACTATCTGTATGGCATAAAGTGCTATAGAAATACATGTGACTTGACTTGAATAGTAGTCGATCATTTTTTTATTTTTGGCATCGGCCGATATGTTTTTCTGTTTGGCCGATAAGTATCGAAAAAGTAACTTTAATTTTGACAGTGCAGCGCAGATTCACAGGAGATCCCAACAGTTTCTTTATTTAAAAATGCTATAATTGCATTAAAACGTTGCTCTTTAAATTATAAATCTGTTTATTTCACAGGTTTCTTATTTCATGAATTTCAAATTATTTTTCATTTTCAAATTGTTTCTTTCAAATTTGGTAAATATCATATCCAATAAATCTATATTTAATTACAGCATGTGTGATTTACTATATTTAAAATAGTGTGATATACGTAAGAGATGATCAACGGTTTGCCGTGCATTAAAGTATTTTAAATGCACGACGTGGAGGCCAAGAACCACCCGATACGAGGTGCATTTACAATACTTTAATGCACGGCAAGCCATTGATTATCACGCTTATTCCATGGTCATTTGCCAAGTTATAGACAAGCAGTGCAATATTTGATAGTCAAACGCAATATTTGCATAATATTTGACTGGAAGAGTAAAAATTACAGTTATTGTCAGTTATGGCTCATTAGCTCTAGCATTCTGCCCGCTTCAAATCAGACACAGAGATGAAATAGTGCGGTAAGATCACATTTATTTGAATGAATTATAGCATTTATTTCAATTAATTATCGAGAGAGAAAGAGAGAGATGACAGTTGTGTGTGCGTTGTCTGCTTGCTGCGTCTGCGCGTCTCTCTATAACATAATTAATTACTTCAAAAACAGCGATTTTACACCTCATTGCTGAGGAATATAATGTAGCGATCTAGTATCTAGGCTATTTTATTAATAAAAATTGCGGGGAAGTATTGACAACAAGTTTATGTGTGTGCGCAGCGCAATCTGCAATCTCTGACTCTCTCTCTCTCTCTCTCTCTCTCTCTCTCTCTCTCTCCTCTCTCTCTCTCTCTCTCTCCTCTCTCTCTCTCTCTCCTCCTCTCTCCTCTCTCTCTCCCTCTCTCTCTCTCCCTCCTCCCTCCCTCCCTCTCTCTTCTCTCTCTCTCTCTCTCTCTCTCCCTCCCTCCCTCTCTCTCTCTCTCTCTCTCTCTCTCTCGTGTGTGCGAGTGATGTGTGTTGGTTATTGTGTATCAGTAAAAGCAGCCATATTCAGACTATATATATACTGTATAAGTCAGACACACTGCTAAGATATCGGCAATCAAATAAATAATGTTTTGTGTTATATAGTGTTTATATAATTTGATAATAAGCACCGTAATTAGCACAAAATCGGTGAGACATTTTTAGTGAATAATTTTAATTAGAGTGACATTGAACATATACATGTACACTAAATACACCCTAGTTGAAACATAGATATATAGTTATGAATAAGAATACCTGAAATGCATTCATCTTTGCCAGATCCATTTAGCTCTGTCACGTCACACCAAAACAACACTATTTACCAACTATATAAAAGTTGCACAGAGATACCGCTCTCGAGATGTTTTCTGCTAAAGAGTATTATTTTCCTCAGCCGTACAGTATATGTCAGAGAGCATATTGTTTTTATTCAGCACAACGTCTTCAGTGATCAAGACAGGGCTGAATAAATTGAGCGAGCGCCGTCCGCATAGACATTCAAACCACGAGAACAAGAGCGCTGTCTGCCGACTGTCATTCTGCATTTAGCCGTCGCTCCTGCCATTACCCATACATGTCCTAATTGAAATGCCTCGCTGCAGTTAAATGTACATGGACACAAGCAGAATGGCCGAGTATATCAAGCACTTTGCCTATTGTTACTCGCACAATGCCACTCAAACGCTCTTTTATTGTGCAGGTATCAAGCGCTCAGCTTGAATAATGCATCAGTAGCTGGTTATTCTCTATGTAAATAGCGAGCGAGCAGCAGAACCGGCCTCGGTTTGGGTCGGGTATTACTGTATGTAAAGCGGGCCGAGTGCCATGCACAAATGCGCGCTGAATTTGTGAATGTAATTTCGCGAGGTGCGATTCGAATGGAAGCACTGAAAGCACGCAGGGATCTTTTGTTTTGAATCCTGTCTCATCTGTTTTGTTGGCTCATGTTTCTTCATCTTTCCAGCACACGCTGTCCCTGTTCTGTAGTGTCTCACGGCCACAGGCAATTTATCAAATTGAGTAAAAGATGATTTTATAAATAAAGTGATTTATAGAGCGTTCTTTTGATGGCTTTGATGGATGCGGTGGCGCGCTGTAAAACTCTCCTGCATAGCTTGTTTTCGTTGGGTTATTTTTGGACGGGAGTGACGTCCTGCGAGTGGAAAGCTCCTCACTTTTCTCTTCTCTCTTTTCTCTTTGTCTCTCCTCAGGTAACATCGAGTACAGCTGTCCGGCCACCAATGAGTGCGAGATCACTAAAAGAAGACGCAAGTCCTGTCAGGCGTGCCGCTTCATGAAGTGCTTGAAAGTGGGCATGCTGAAGGAAGGTGAGGGGAAAGTTGCTTTTAAAAGTAATGCATTTCAATATTGCGTTACTCCCTAAAAAAAGTTACTAATTACATTACCTAGTTACTTTTTATGGGAAGTAATGCATTGCGTTACTTTTGCATTACTTTTTCTTATCTGGGCTGGGCTTGTTAGTTTGTTTTTAATATAAACATTTCTATTTTTGGCAAATGTAAAATCTCTATCACACCAAAAGTGAAATTAATTAAAAAAAAAACTTTCTCTTACTCTTACCTCAGCAATGAAACACAAATGTTATGTTTATCCAGATGGTTGAATTGGATCATCAAAAGTCAGAAGTAAAGACATTGGTTAATAACATGGGATTAAATACATAAAGGCTATTTGCGTTATTGCATTTGACTTCATTTTGAGGAATACTGAATCTGTTTTTGTGCAAGTGAGATACATGTTCACACAGCACTTACTCCTGATTTCTGTCACCATGGCAACACCAGAGCTGTCAGTCAATACATGGGAAATAAAGTAACTGTTACTTATTTCAAAAAGTAACTCAGATATTTTCTTGTAAATTAAAAAGTAATGAGTTACTTTACTAGTTACTTAAAGTAATCTAATTACGTAACTTGCATTACTTGTAACGCATTACCACCAACACCGCTGACTGATGGGCTTTGCTTAGGATGTTTTTAAAAGCAGACAGACGTCTAGCTTGCACAGGAAGAGCGGAGAAATGGAGAAATGCGTTGGTTTTGAAAGGAGATTATAAACCTTTTATCAACTTTTGCTCTAGGGTTGTTGTTGTTGTTAACTAAAACATGAAACATGAAATGAAATTAACTTTAACTGAAATAAAATATTTTTAAAAATAAATAATGAAACTTGTTTTATTTATGGTTTATTTTATTAAAAATTAATCATAATAAAAACAACAAATGTTAATGTTATCTTATTCTAAAAAAGAAAAGAAAAAAATATATACACTGCCCTCCAAAAGTTTGGAAACGCCATAGAAAATTGGGGTTTTGGACAATATTTTTAATTTGTGATAATTTTGCACTGATAAGGGACAACACAAACTACGAAAACATATTTTATTACATAAACAGTTTATACATAGAAAAAAACTAAAATTTTCGATTCATCAAAATATCCACCATTAGCAGCTATTCCAGCTCTGCATAAATTGTGTTCTAATTACCAAAAAATGATAAGGATTTATGCTGATATCGTCCAAAACCACACTTTGCCAGGGGTGTTTCCAAACTTTTGGAGGGCAGTGTAAATACAACTAATTCAAAATATTTCTAAAAACTATAATAGTATAGTTTCCTCTTATATCTGGATATTTGGTCAGTTTATTCAACTTTGTACGAGGGTAGATCACTTAGGGTTGGGTTAAGCCCAGTCAAGGGTTAGGTTCAGTTTTGTTTTAGAGATTTAGGCCTAAACTTTCCTCGACCTTATCCATAATTACATCAAACCTTAAAATCAAATTATGCAAATGATGTGTTGCTTTAAAGTATTTATATAACAATCTGATTGATTTCTTGAATTTTCTTGAATTCACATTTTCTAAAAGAGACTGGTCATAGGAAAATAAGATTGATTGTGTTTTATAATAAGGAGAAACACTTCTCTTATCTTGTGTTGTTGACGTCAAAGATTGTATGTCAGAAATTCATCTTTTGTCATCAAATCAGACAGATGAACATGGACAGGTTTTGTGACACCCTCATCCTCAAAAACCATCAACAAGTGTTATTTTATTATTTATATACACTATTGTTGTAGTATTTTTGATATATTTTAAATTAACTTTTGCTTTTATATTTTCAGTTTTCATTTTAGTTTTAGTAATTTTGTTGTGTTTTTGTAATTTTTATTAGTTTTTCTATGCCTATTTCTGTTTAGCTTTATTATTATTAAAGTTTTAGTAATTGTAGTACTTCAACTTTTATTTAAGTAACTTTATAGTTTACAAATATTATTTGTTAGTAACTTCTATTATTTTCAGTAATTTTATTCCAAGGCATTCCTTAAAGGATTTGTTTACTTGTTTAAAAAAAAAATCATCTAATATTTATATTTTATTTTATTTAGTGAAAACTGTTTTTAATAGTTGAAGTTGTAGTTCTAGTTTTGGTTAACAGTAACAACACCGCCATGAACAAATCTATTCAACATCAAATAGGGCTGGACAATAATTCAATATCAATATGTATCGCGATATCATTTTTTTCAATAACGGTGATATGATTTTGAAACACATTTCCGATATTTCGATATACATTATCCGTGTTTCCCACATTGATTTATTTGTGGCGTTTGACTTCGTTGAATACACATGAGCACTGCATGTTTCAAAATCAAAACGCGGCGCGGGTGATTTATATGACTGTATCTCTGAAGGGAACCGACTGTCTTCAGAATAGTTTTGATGGCATTTTCATTTTATCTGATAAAGTAGCATTCATGACTATTATTCATTACAGCCGTTACCATGGAAACCGCTAGTACTACCGCTCTCAAAGCGCCTCCTACTGGCAGACAATAAGATTGCATTTTCAATAATAAGCCCGTCTCCAGCAACATGTTCTTCTTGTTGCTCAATTTTTTTTTTGTTTTCTGCAGCAACTCACTTGAAGTTTTAAATTAATAGAAATTAATACTTTTATTTAGCAAGCATGCTTTAAATTGATCAAAAGTGATGATAAAGACATTTATAATGTTACAAAATACTTCTATTTCAGATAGATGCTGTTCTTCTGAACTTTCTATTCATCAAAGAAACCTAAAACAAATTCTACTCTGCTGTTTTCAACATAATAATAATGTTTTTTGAGCAGCAAATCAGCATATTAGAATGATTTCTGAAGATCATGTGACTAGAGTAATGATGCTAAAAATTCAGCTTTGAAATCACAGGAATAACTTGCATTTTAAAATATTATCAAATTTCAAAATGTTACAGTTTTTGCTGTATTTTGGACCAAATAAACACAGGCTTGGTGAGCAGAAGAGGATTCTTTAAAAAACTAAAATCTTTCTGTTCAAAAACTTTTGACTGGTAGTGTATGTTAGCCTATAGTTTGTAGTTAAATATATTAATAAGATGAGTCTGAGATGTTTATTTAACAGTGATTTCACATTTCTTGTTTATATGAAGGCTAAACACAAATAAAAGGTGAACATTAGACTTGGCAAATTCATTTTTCATAAGTTAGGTACAGACATCTGTTGTGGGCATTCTTGGCCGTTTTTATGAAGCTTTTTTTAATAGTGTTCATATCAATATCGGAATTATATCGTATCGACCGAAATTAAGAAATATATCACGATATAAATTTTGGCCACATCGTCCAGGCCTAACATCAAATAAAATACAAAAATACAAAGATGATGCACATAGTTTTTGTTGAACTAATCGCCTGTACCCGCTGTTCATTACAAATCACGCTCTCGCTCATTTTCAAACATGCCAGCGTTTGAGGTTGAGCTTGCGTATCGTCCTCCTTCACATACATGTGTGAAGTATGTTCACCTCAGCAGTCTTTCATTAGGTCACATTTTACTTTGTAATGTCATTTGTTGGCCTTTAAATCAGTCACACGGTCTGTACTGACTCCATCAAACACACATCAGCGATCAGAGCCGAGCGCAGCGCCAGATGAAGCCAGCGCTTGCCAGAGACACACAAGCCATGTTAGACTCGTAAATGTTGTTGGCCGGTGCTCCGGCGGACCCGTGTCACAGTGCTGGACCTAAGGGGCTGTTGGCACGAGTCGCGCTCACATGCAGTAAATTATTGCGCCTGTTGGGCAGAGAGACAGAAATATGCTGAATAGGTCGATCCGTGCGTCTGACTAATAGAAGTGTAACAGTATTCCGACTGGAAAGGCTTCTGTCCCAGAGCACACGCTCTCTCCTCGACGTATTGATCCGCTCAATGTTTTCCGAACATCTCAGCTCTCTTCCTGCGGATGCTTTTCTAAAGTCCTGCCATGTGAGAAATCTGTGACAATTAAATACGCTCACAGATATTTCTTTCTCTCTTACTGTGTTCATGTTAATGCAGTGAATGTGTGTTTTTATGCAGGAGTAACATAAGAGCATGTGCGTTCTGGCTGGATTTGAAGCAGGTCTGTAATGTAATGTGTGTAGTTTACCCACAATCCATCTGTGAAAGCTCTTCCGTCTATATGGAGCTGAATGAAGTAACGGAATCTCTCCACTGCACGAGACACCGAGAATGAATCGCATTACTCGCTGATGAAAAATTAATGCAAATATATTATCTGGAGGAACAAGAGCCTAGAAAATAGGGAGGGATTGTCAGAAATGAATCACCTGTGTCGAGGCAAAATATGGAGCTTAAACAATAAGATGAGGAGCAGACGGCATCATTGACATCAGTGCATATGTCTGCACTTCAACGGCTTTGAGATGCTAGGAGTGAACAATACTGTAGCATTTTTGTTTATAATATTTCTGAAATAAGTCTCCTATGCTCACCAAGGCTGCATTTATTTGATCAAAAAATTACTAAATATTATTAAGATTTAAAATAGCTGTTTTCTATGTGAATATCTGTTAAAGTGTAATTTATTTCTGTGATCAAAGCTGTATTTTCAGCATCATTACTCCAGTCTTCAGTGTCACGTGATCTTCAGAAATCATAATAATATGCTGATTTGCTCAAGAAACATTTCTGATTATTATTCTGATCAGTGTTGAAAACAGTTCTGCTGCACAATATTTTTATGGAAACTGTGATACATTTTATTTGGTGAATAGAAAGTTCAAAAGAACTAGAAATCTTTTCTAACATTATAAATGTCTTTACTGTCACTTGATCAATTGACTTAATCCTTGATGAATAAAAGTAGTAATTTCTTTAATTTAAAAAAATGTTCTGACCTTAAACCTTTGTGTATTTTTAGTAAAAAAAAAAAAAAAAGTGATTTATTCTCAGCTGCAAACTGGAACACATCAAGATATTTTCTCCTAGAATAAATAATAGAAATGTAGGCAAATATTCGTTTCTGTTATATTTTATTTTTATATTTTATGCTTTCATTTTAATTTTACTTAAAGTGTTATTACTTTAGTTGTGTTTTTGTCACTTTAATTACTAGTATTTTATATATATATATATATATATATATATATATATATATATATATATATATATATATACTTTTTTTATGTCTGTATAGTTTATATTCATTTTTAGTTTAACGGTTTAATTTATTACGCTTAGTTGTATTAGATGGAGTTGTTTTTTTTTTTTTTGTTTTTTTAGTTAATGATAATAGCCCTGATATAATACAATAAAAGGATTATTTAAGGACAACAATAGGACCTCAGACAGCACTAAACATGACTTAGATGCCCCGTGTAAGCACACAAGATCTTTCACACAGGCTGGGTTTGTTCTCTACTCTTCAGAAATGATCATTTCTAACAGCTTTCTCACTGTCACGTTACTGAGCATCTGCAAAACCACTTCAGTTCTGTGTTAGTGTTAAGAGTTTAACCAGCTTTTTCAACATTATAAAAATATGTTCATACATTGCACAAATGAATACGATGACATGAACAGGCATCTTGTTGGCCATCCCGCGTCCCTCCTCAAGTGCAAGGTCACTGTCTGTCTCCGATCCGACGCTACGTGAGCGCCAAATCAATCAGGCCTTTCAAGGCGACAAGGAAATGAGACGCAGAGGGTCACGTCTGTCCACGTCTACCCTCAGCGTACGGCCGAGCGGCTGTGAGACGAGCGAAGGTCACGCGCTCAATGCAGACATCTCACCTAATTATAACTTTACAGGACAGGACAGCACCTGCGTGAACTGTCGGAAACTTTCCTTACTGTTTGACAAGGTACCGTGAATTCTCACGCTGCGTTTACCAGAGACAACCCTGAAGAAAGAGCGTCTCTAAAAGAGATATTGTTTTTATAACTGATAAGGATTGTAAAAGTCATGGGATTACCGATATACCGATAACCGATAAATTATTGTTTTATTTCTGCTTTTTGACTTAATAATAAATATTCATTAGGCTACAACAAATAAATTTAACATGCATGTTTTAGTAGAAATAACAATAGTATTATATATTAATAATTTGTTCAAATTGTTCAATTTAAGTAATTCTGTTAATGTAGAATTGTTCAAAAAACATGTTTATCTTGGACTAAAAGGCTGCTACATAAACTACTGTTCAAAAGTTAGTACGGTATTCAGCAAGGACACATTAAATTGATCAAAAGTGACAGTAAAGACATTTATAATGTTACAAAAGATTTCTATTTCAAATAAATGCTGTTCTTTTGAACTTTCTATTCATCAAAGAATCCTGAAAAATAAAATATATCACAGTTTCCACAGAAATATTGTGCAGCACAACTGTTTTCAACATTGATAATAATCAGAAATGTTTCTTGAGCAGCAAATCAGCATATTATTATGATTTCTGAAGATCATGTGACACTGAAGACTGGAGTAATGATGCTGAAAATACAGCTGCGCATCACAGAAATACATTACAGTTTAACAGATATTCACAGAGAAAACAGCTGTTTTAAATTGCAATAATATTTCAGAAACACTAAAAAAAAAACAATACACCCACAAATTTTAAACAGTAGCTGAGACAAATTTTTGTTAAGTTACTTTACTATTAAGTGGAAAGAAATTGCAATTAAAATAGATATTGATAAACCAATACATAATTAGCAACATTGTGAAAATTGGATTTATTTCCAGTACTTGAGGTGTTTTATTGTCAATGTGTGAATAGTGAATATAAACAGTTATTTTCACCATAAACAAGCTGATTATTACTAAATGTGCTCTATAGACTTTTCTTTTGTTTCGCTTCTTCACAGGTGTATTTATCACCCATAATTAAGTGAGTAGTACAGTGATCTTAACAAAGCCACCATGAGGAGAGAACAATGACTTTAATCAGTAATGATAGAAGAATCATTTCAAAGCTGATAAAACTGAAGAGTTTATCAGGTATTCTGAGCGCAGGATGTTTTCAGTCGTGAGATTTACTGCATAGTTCTGGACCCGCTTCATTCCCTCTAAACAGGAAGTGATCAATAAGAGGACTCAGATGTCAGGGACTACAGGTTTTTTCCTCTGATCAATGGAAGCGAATCGGAGCTGGGAAGAAAGGAACAGAGATTACACTGACGTAATCCAAAGACTCTTTAAACCCACAAGACTCACATCTCTCACATTCTCAAGCCTCATCTAGACGTCTGATTTCCGTCTGCCATAAAATCTATAGAGAATTATGTGTTTGTCTGCTGGACAAAAAATAAACCTTAATCTGAGTAACACCACACTATTAGCAATCCTGCACAACGTGCCTCAATATGTGTCTGATATATTGGCTTTGGACATCAGAAGAGTGTTCGTTGCACTTGTTGGTGTTTTGTGACATTATATGCACAACAGCAATAAGTTTAAATGGTTACTTTAATCAAAACATGTTTTAATTTAATCACCCTCATGTTATTCGGATCTAATGTTTGTATGTTCTTCACAAAGAAATACAATGAAAGTGGATAGCAATTTATCCTGTCAAAAAAAGAAAAAGACACCATAACAAAGTTAGTTATGATCCATTTGTGGTGTCTTTTTTTTAAACGTGCCTCTTATTTCCATGTTTGTTGGACATTCTGCCCAACATCTTACTTTATGTTTCACAGAAGAAGAAAAATCATACGGGTTTGGAAGGACATGAGTGTGAATAAATGATGACTGAATGCTCATTTTATGTGAGGGACTTCTTTAAGACACATCTCCGAGTGTGTGAAACGTGTGTGTGTGTGTGTGTGTGTGTGTGGCGGTGGTTTCCCTCGAGGCCTCGTCTGAACAGGTGAGAGGATTACCGCAGGCGTGAACATGTGTTTTCCACCAGAGAGCCTAGATCACTGCTGGACGAGGACCACATGCTGTAGATCATCTCTACAGGGAGACAGATAACTGTCTGATCACAAAACACACACTCACAGCCTAAAGAAAGTGTAGACACGTACTGAATTTAATAGATCATGAGTCAAATCATCTGTGTGGGGAAGGATGGTCGGGTCTGATTTAAAAAAATAAAAAGATTATCAGTGAGATATGATGTGTGGATGTTGGAGCTCTGTCCTGGTGGATGGTGCATGTGCTCCAACATGTTGAGATTATGCAGGGAAAAATAAGAAAGTAAACAGAGTCCATTTTGATGTGTAATACACTTTTCCGCTGGACAGATCTATCTCAGTACATAACGCACCACCTTTCTGACATTAAAATATGCCATTCATGTGTCATCAGAGGAGTCAGGCCAATCTGAAGGGAACTGACTATTCAGAAAAGTTTTGATGGCATTGTCGCCGTATGATGCCTAATAAAGTAGTGTTTTTAAGCACAGCGCTGCTTTGTGTATGGGGGAACTGCTGTATTTCTGCTTTTCCATAAGTGAATTTGCATTTTTTCGTTCAGCCCGTCTGCTGCTTTTGTTCAAACCAATCATATGTAACATACATAGTCATTTATAAGGCTGGAAGATTATAATACTTTTTATTTTTCTGAAAATTTTTATGATTTGAACTGTAAAGTTGTTTCAGTTGTAGTCTTTATGGTCATTTTACAGTTCAAAACACAGTTCTGATTTTTTTTTATTTAATTTTTTTTCCAAAACAAAACTGCTGAATTTAAGACATTTTCAGAAGAAAAAATATTCCCCAGTCCCCAAAATGTGTACCTTTAGGGGCTTGTCACTGGGGCAGTATCCATAATGGGACAACTTTTTACCTTTCTACCCCTAAAAGGTGCATATTAGTACTATAGAGTAGTGATACAGTATGTACCCTTAAGGTACCACAATTAATTTTGTAGGGGTAAAGGTGTCCCTTTGAGGTTGAGTTGTTGTACTCCTAAAGGTCAGATTTTTAGGTTTTTCCAGAAAGTGCATCAACTCACAGCGAGCAACATTCAGTTGTCCTTTGGCAGGATTGTAGTGCGCGAGTTTCCTCCTTTGTTGGCACCGTCTTTGGGAAGAGTGCCTGATTGGGTCCGGCCGTGCTAGAAGAAGCCACGGCACAGGTGTTTTTGGGTTAGATGTCAGCTCTGCGGTCTGCTCGCTGTATCTCCCATCACCGTTCGTGAGGAAAAATGCCAAGCTGCCAAACGCAGGGCTCTTTGAAATAGTGCTGACGCAAGGCCAGTTCAGATGGGGGTTGTCAGCAGCCATGAAAGGTAGAGTTCGCCGTGGCCTTAGGACATGGCCCTGTGAATTTCCTAGCTAAAAACGGGTCAGCCTAAGCTCCCCGAGGCACTGCCAACCATCCCAGCCACGCTGACACTTTCCCCAGATGACAGGCACCCAGAACAGGTGAGACCACCAAAAATAAGGGCCCCTGCCAAGTCCAGCTACCCGCGGCGAACCACCGACAGGAGTGGGGACAGGCCCTTTTGTAGGGGCTTTGCTCAAGAGGGGATTGTTGTTTTGAGAGAGGAAAAGAAGCCCGGGGTCAGCTGGCCCTCACGCAGTCACAGGCCCGAGGGCTAATCCGCTCTCGGATGCCTTCCGCGCTGGCCCTAAGCCCTCTCTCTCTCCCCCACCGCCACGCTCGCTTTGAAGAAACGACATTCGAGATCCGCTCCCTGTGAATCGGAGGCCGTCAGCGCCGTAAAACACTCGCTTTCAGAAACACATCGCTCTCGTGTTTCACTGAAGATATTCCAGTTTGAGCCGCTCATTCCTCTCATGCATGTGGAATCGTCCAAAAGATGCATTCACTGCTCTTATTGTCAATATGAAATGGCATTCACAACTCATTTTACTTCTGCATTTAACTACAGCGAGAAACAGAAAAGCTGGCGCCCAACGTAGGGCTTTCAAATTGGGATTGAATACTGGTGGGAAATGTATTACTTTATTTATTACTTGTTTAATGAAACATTATGAAGACAAATATTTGTTTTTCTTTTCTAATAACATGCATGAGTCTCGTCCTCAGATGTCACTAATCATCTACTTTACATTGCACACAAAACTGTGAAAAACATTCTTGATCTAGTAGGATCTGTTTGGACTGTTTAGCTGTAATTTTACAATACAAGTTGTACTGATTGTACCAGTGAGGTTGTGATCTAAAGATGATACACCGTCCATTACAAATCAGACATATCTTCTGATGTGGCGTGAGGAGCATGAGAAATCATCCAAAAGATTCGTTCACTGCTCTTATTGTCTTAACATCAATATGAAATGGCATTCGTAACTCATTTTACGTACGCATTTAACTACAGTGAGAAATACCAAGTTGGTTACTTGTTTAATGAAACATTATGGAGACAAACATTTGCTTTTCTTTTATTTTGGAATAACATGCATGAGTCTCATCCTCAGATATCACTAACTAACTAATCATCCAGTTCACATTGCACTTTGTTCACACTTTATTTTATGGTCCCATTCCACTAATAACTAGTTTAGTTTAGTTTATTTGAAGTTTGACAAGACAAGATATTGCAGCACAAAACCCTGAAGTGTGTCAAACATACACATACTCCAAAGCTATCTTTTACCTATTGTATAAAACGAATAAAAACTACAACCTTTGTCTTAATAAACTCCTAATTTTCTGCTTATTAATAGGGAAATTGTTAGGTTTAGGTATGGGGTTTAAGGATTAAGGGATCTAAACTATTCTCATGCAGAATAAGGCATTAATATGTGCTTTATAAGTACTAATAACAGCCAATTTGCTAGTAATATGCATGCCAGTTAGTGAGAATTGGTCCTTTAAATAAAGTGTTACCATAGTATCTGAAAGACCTCATGATACACTGATCCGTCCGTTATAAATCAGACAGATCCTCTGATGTGGCGTAAGCAGCATATGAACTCGTCCAAAAGATGCATTATGTGCTCTTATTGTCTTAACATTATCACGAAATGGCATTATAGCTCATTTTACAAAAAGGTTGGCACCCAATGTAGGGCTTTCAAATTGGGTTTGAATACTGGTGTGAAAGTTACTACTTTTTTAATGAAACATTTGTTTTGCATTGGAATAACATGCACTAATGAGTCTCGTCCTCTAATTCACAATGCTGATAAAACTGTAAAAACGTTCTTGATCTAGATTTGACTGTATAGATGTAATTTCACAATGCATGTTGTAGTAATTGAACCAGTGAGGCTGCAGTCTAAAAACCTCATGACACACC
Organism: Aspiorhynchus laticeps; assembly: GCA_023376895.1. Classification (NCBI taxonomy): domain Eukaryota; kingdom Metazoa; phylum Chordata; class Actinopteri; order Cypriniformes; family Cyprinidae; genus Aspiorhynchus; species Aspiorhynchus laticeps. The sequence goes on from CM041808.1 coordinate 37,462,114, forward strand.
GATCCATTGCAAATCGGCCTTTTTCTTTTATCTCTTTCCCTCCCTCTCTTTCTTTCTCTCACCCTGACCCTCTTGCTCCGGGTGTAACGGGAAACTAGATAGTGCCAAGGTTTAATTCCTGCCAGCATCTGTTTAATTATGACAGTTACTGTTCTAATTAAAACAGGCACCTATGTACCTCTGGATCTTCAAACCGGCTTTGCGATGGCTGATGGCAGCATTTGACATGGAGCGTTTCTCCATCTGAATCCAGGTCCACAAGATCTTTAGAGAAAACCATATACTGTACAATACAGAAAAAAACCCAGCTTAAACCAGCCTGAGGTGGTCTGCCGGTTTTAGCTGACCTAGTTTGATGTTTTAGAATGGTTTGGGGAGACTAACTAAACCAGCTGAGACTAGTTTAAGCATGGGCTGTTTCCATCGTCATGAGCAAAACTAGACCACTTAATGTTAGTAACATTGGCATTATATACCAGATTTGTTGGTACGACAATTTCAGCAACAAGACTGCGACAAAGAATGAGAATATGCCTTTGTTTAGGACTAAAGTTATGTCCTTTAGGTATGTTGTAATAATAAGCTTGTTAAGTCAAACCATTTGGGCCAGATTTAAATTATATTTATGGTGCGTTCAGTCAATCCAATCTTTAGCGTAATTCAAAATCATTTTATCTCGCTCCCCACCGTCTGTGACTATCAATAAAAATATTATAATTGTAGTTAGGAGAAATGAGATTTTACTGCGACTTAGCAACCATCAAATGATCTCCCGGAGTTTGCGAGGAAGAGTAGGACCACGGGGACCAGCGGGTAATTAGGTTAGTGGGTTGTCAGTGTCAGGAAATTGAAAGACAATCCTAATCAGATTTCTGTTTCTAGGGAATCAAATAATTTGTATAAGGAGAAGAAATCTCCCAATTTGGCTTCTAAAAAGATAATGCAGTTTGTTGTCGCTGCTCTTTGTTGTGCCTTTTGTGTCATATTTGAATAATTCAGATCAAATGCAATAAGCAATTCATATTCTGAAGTTGTACATTTCTGGGAAACGTTGAAAATGCAAAGCGTATACAGTCAGATGAGGGTTCTTAAGGCTGTGGTCATTGCATCTGAGTTAGGCTGTCTGTAAATGATGCTGCTCTCATTTGTCGGCTGATTATGGGTACTAAATGGCCCTTGTTTCCTCCTCTCAGTGTTTTTCTCTTCTCCTCCATCTCTGTTCTAATCTCACACTCTATAATGTTCAATAAAGAGGGAGCAGGGAAGATTGCAGGAGTGTAATTTGCTGTAGTGGCACACAAACCTCCTCTGACACAGTATTGTAGACGGATGAAATCATTTAGCCGCCAGGGAACTTTAACCGGTTGCTTGTTTTTTTTATGTTTTTTTTTTTTTTTTTTTTTAATGATGTATTGTCAAGTTTGGTGACCCATACTCGAAATTGGTGCTCTGCATTTAACCCATCCAAGTGCACACACACAGCAGTGAACACACACACTGTGAACACACACCTGGAGCAGTGGGCAGCCAAGGGCGCCTCAGTCATGGTATTGAAGGAGGAGACAGTGCTGTTCATTCACAATCCCCACCTTCAATCCCTGCTGGACCTGAGATTCGAAACTGCAACCTTTGCATTACAAGTCTGACTCTCTAACCATTAGGCCACGACTTCCCCTATATTAACTATAGTATGTGATGACAGAGTTGTATATGTCACACACACTGTGAACACGCACCCAGAGGCAGTAGCACCATTGTTTGGTGCCTTGTCAAGGACACTAGTATGTTTTGAAGTGAGAGAGTGCTGTTCATTCACAATCCAGACCTGAGATTCGAAACAACTTTGGATTACAAGTCTGACTCTCTAACCATTAGGCCACGACTTCCCCTATATTAACTATAGTATGTGTATATTATAGTATAGTATATTAACTATAGTATGTGATGACAGAGTTGTATATGTTTTTAAAAAGCAATATAGTTTTAGTATAATAATAACAATTTAGATATTTTTAAGCAATTGTCTTTATAAATGGTCTGTGACTTACAATATTCGCTCAGAAATTGCTAGTATATTTCAAAAGATTGAAATAGTTTTTGTACACTGTGCAATGAAAAATATGTTTTACAGTGTCATAACCATGACATGTCAGCCCCAAACAAATATAAATATACTGTTTTAGTTTAAAAAAAAAATCCCTAATTGTATGTCCTATTAATATTTAGCAATAAATATTAAAAAAATAACACTAAGGCTGCTTCATTTAACACGTGTGATGTGCAAAATATGGTTATTTTGTCAACACAGTAAGATTTCCTCTCTGACTGAGGTAAAAATTCAATAGATGGAGCTGAAAATGTCATTTTGTGAGAAAATAAAAACACAACATGCTTAACATACTAATCCAAAATAATTCTGTTAATTCATAAACCTTTGGTCTTTTAAGTCGCAGTTTCAGTTGCTATATTTCCCAGTTCTCAAGAATCAGCCCAGTTTTCTGATTTAGAGCTTGATTTCTGGTTTGCATGTACAGTATAACCTCCATCTGTCAGATATAGATTCAAATGCAGTCATTTTCTCATATTTTAACCACCGTGAATGAATAAACAAACAGGTCAAGTATTACAGGTTTAGTAGTGGTGAGTAATGTACAAATGTAAAAGCATTCTTATCAAATAATTGACTAATAAATAAGGTGTTAGTGTTTATAGTGTGTGTGTTACAAGCATGCTAAACTTCAATAATATTTGTGTGATTTAGGTACTTTTACACACATCTATTGTTTTACGGTGGAAGTTTTGCGGCTGATGCTGTATATAAATGCGCTGCTGTCGTTAGCGTTCCCGGCGGCGCTGCTGATAAGCTAAATAATGAGAAGGTCCGTCTGTGGGTTCATTGACCCCGTGTTAAATATTCATCTGTTTAGATGTGCGGCAGGCGTGTAGTGTCACAGCGGCCGCGCTCAGTGTTCACATATGGAGGCCTGACACCTCCGTCACACGCTGAGAGCGCAGCAGCTCATCCCGCTGATCCCTCGCTCCCTCGCTAGCGTCTGTCGGACTCGCTGGCTTGTGTGTTTGTGTGTTGGTGAATCTGTCAGCTCTTTCCTCGGTTAAATTTCCCTTAAAGGAGAAGTGATTTATTTACACTGATACTGTTACTATAGAGGCTTGTGTGTGTGTGTGCGTGTGCGTGCGTGCGTGCGTGCGTGTTTGTGTGTGTGTGTGTGTGTGTGTGTGTGTGTGTGTGTGTGTGTGTGTGTGTGTGTGTTGTGTGTGTGTGTGTGTGTGTGTGTGTGTGTGTACGTGTGTGTGGTGTGTGTGTGTGTGTGTGTGTGTTGTGTGTGTGTGTGTGTGTGTGTGTGTGTTGTGTCGTGGTGTGTGTGTGTGGTGTGTGTGTGAGTGTGTGTATGTGTACGTGTGTGTGTGGTGTTTGTGTGGTGTGTGTGTCGTGTGTGTTGTGTACGAGTGTGTGTGCGTGTTTGTGTGAGTGTGTATATGTGTACGTGTGTGTGTGTGTGTGTGTGTGTGTGTGTGTGTGTGCATGTTGTGTGTGTGTGTGTGTGTGTCAGAAAAAAACAACAAAGCAAATGCTAGCTCCATTGCAAAGGAATATTAAAATAGTACATATTTTACACCGATTAGCACAGAAGCAATATAAATATTCCCACTTTTTCACTTGAAAGAGTTATTTTACTAGTTAATGTGTGTTTAATCCCATTCAATGTTATTTTTGTATCATTGAGATACTATTATAGTTTTTATTAATATTATAAAATTGGTTTTGATTTTCATTTAAGTTAATGTTTTAGTAATTTTGTTGTGTGTTAAGTTTTTTAATGTCTATATTTTGCATTACATTTTATTTCAGGTTTAATTTGTTTAGTACATCAAAAACTAAATGAAAATGAGAAAAGTTGCCATGGCAACTAGCTAAAATAAAATAAGTTTACATTTTTAAATAAATGTTTTATTGCAGTTAAAGTTTATTTTATGTCGAGTAAAATTAGTTTTTGAAAGTATTGTATGTGCTTTTTCATTAATCAGTAAAAAAAAACAAAAAAACTTCTGTAAGTCTTGATAGATGATTGTAAACAGTAAAGTAACAATTTATTTGACTTTTATTTACAGTAATGTAACAATGCTTTGAAATCTGCAATTTTAATAATTACATTTTTTAAATTAAAATTACAATTTTGCCCATGTCTCCTACAAGCATGATGTAGAACAATAATATTAATATATTATTGTGATTATTATTATTATGAATATTATTATTATATCAATAATGTTATTATGTTGCATTATATATGTACATTATGAATATGTTAAAATAAATATGAAAATTACATTTTGATCAATATCTGAATATAAAAATGATGCTCTTACAAAACAACATTTTGTTCACAGATGTGATGAAATGTGTATTGATTTTAAAGTGTGTTTATGTGTGTGGTTTATTGTTTGTGTTTGATCAGGTGTTCGGCTAGATCGCGTACGAGGAGGCCGACAGAAATACAAGAGGAGAATGGATGCAGAAAACTCAGCCTACCTGGGGCTCACACTGCCACCGCCAGCCAAAAAACCCTGTGAGGACACACACACACACACACACACACACACACACACACTCAATCTCACACACACACACACACACTCAATCTCACACACACACACACACACACACACACACACTCAATCTCACACACACACACACACACTCAATCTCACACACACACACACACACACACTCAATCTCTCACACACACACACACACACACTCAATCTCACACACACACACACACACTCAATCTCACACACACACACACACTCAATCTCACACACACACACACACACACTCACTCTCACACTCACACACACACACACACACACACACGTTTGTTTTTGTGAAAAGTGGGGACATCCCATAGGCGTAATGTTTTTTATACTGTACAAACTGTATGTACTATACACCAACCCTACACCTAAACTTAGCCCTCACAGGAAACTGTGCACTTCTACTTTCCCCAAAAAAACGCACTCTGTATGATTTATAAGCGTTTTGAAAAGTGGGGACATGGGGCAATGTCCTGAAAAGTCACCTTCACCTTGTAATACCTGTGTCATACCTGTGTTATTATACAAATCTATGTCCTGATTTGTCACAAAAACACGCACGCACACACACACACACTCACACACACACACACACACACACTTCATATATTTATAAATGAAAAAAAATCACACATTCACATCACACTTCTGTGAATGTTCTGTGAACCATTTTCATTTTTGCATTTTGTGTGTAAAGTTTTGAAAAAAAAAGTGTCAATTTTTAAAATGTGTTTAAGCAGTTAAAAAAATCTGTAAGACATCAAAACATTCAGCATCATTCAAAACTTTAATTAGTAAATCATAAACATTATATCAAAATTATATTATATTGCTTATATTTTATTACATATTACATTATATTATATTCATAAAAAGCATAAAACCATTAATATACATAACTACTCATCAGTTACCCATCATTAGTGTTAATTACTTCAGGTTGGAAGCTTTTATAATGCGTCATCATGGTTTATTAATGTGTATCAGTATACACAAATAATGGCATAAAAATGTAATTATAAATTCTCAGTATTTCAATAGTCAGTGTTTTTGCTGAAGCTGCATAAACTACTGATCAGTTAAATATTATGAATCATGACTGTGACAAATCAAATTTTTATATACTATAATGAATTATAATGTTTTATTAATGAGTATGAATATGAACACACAATCACAGAAAACATATATTATGAATAGTTTGTGAATATTTCTGCAGTGAATCTGAAACAGATAGTTGATGCTATATTGTTTATCACGTGTCCGAGTGATTTCACATCAGAATAACTGGATTTGTGCCTCCTCCTCCTCATCCTCAGTGACGAAGATCGTGTCCCATCTGCTGGTAGCGGAGCCGGAGAAGATCTACGCCATGCCGGACCCCACCATGCCCGAGAGCGACATCAAAGCGCTGACCACACTGTGTGACCTGGCCGACCGCGAGCTGGTGGTCATCATCGGCTGGGCCAAACACATCCCAGGTCAGTGAGGCAGGCCATAGTGCAGAAAGCATGTGCTTGTCCAAATTAATATTTATTATTTATTAACAAATAAAAAGGGGCCGTTAAGTTAGGTGGAACAACTTGTAAAGCTGGACACTTCAGCGTCATGATTTCTACTGTTATTTTATAATCTTTCATAATAAAAATCCAACTTAAAGTACATTTTCGACTAATACAGAATGATGCAAAAAAAAACAACTTTAGTTATGACATATGACATTCATATTAATGTGTTGTTGTTTTTTTGCATGTGTTAAAGCATTTTGTTCTGTGGCAGTTAAAACCAGACACGTTAAAGAAAGAAAGGGAAAGTAACTGTTGTGTACTCATGCTGACTCAGTGCCGTCCGTCTGTGCTGTGTTTTTAGGGAAGATGCTAATCATTAGCTGGGTGAAGTGCTATCTAGTAAGGAGATTAGGAGGATGTTGACCCCCTTAATCACACACACACACACACACACACACACACACACAGTGCTGCGTCAGCACAGAGAGCCTTTCGGCAAGGAGCTTACAGCCGACTGGATCACTGCTGACCCAAAAACACAGTCTCCTCAAAGTGCTCCTCAACACACACACACACACACGTGGTTTACAGGGACTCTTTGTAGACGTAATGGTTTTTTTACTGTACAAACTGTATTTTCTGTCCCCTTACCCTAACCCTACAGCTAAACCTACCCCTCACACAAGTGCAAAAATTACTGGTATTACTATACTTGTGAGGACATTTGATCCTCATAACATCATAATGTAGGGGATACCAGTGCACACACACACACAGTGCATTTTATTTTTTATTTTTTCGTTTTATTTGTTTGTTTTTGTTTCACTTTGCTAATATTTTTAATTTGTTTTGCTTTCAGTTTTTTGTTTGTTTGTTTGTTTTTGTTTTGATTATTATTTATTTACTTTGCTTTTTTTTGTTTGTTTGTTTGTTTTTGTTTTGATTATTATTTATTTACTTTGCTTTGTCAGTGCTGTGTACCTTCAGAAGTAGGGATGCACGATATGAAAAATTTGAACCGATACGATAACCGATAATTAAGTCCTTCTCATGGCCGATTCCGATACCGATAAATTCATATTTTTATATTATAATTATATTATATTTATAATTATATATATAATTATTATATTTATAATTATATTATAATTTTCAAATAATCTGCAGTTTGTGCACCCAGGAGAATACAAAATCTAAGATGCACAGATGAAACTAATATTTTAGTAGCTCTGGCCTAACTATAATAACAAACATCAGTCCTGACTCTTCAAATGTTTTTATTTTTTTGTGTAAGGCACCACGATACTTAGTAACAGAAATGGTTTAACAGAACTATGGCTTATCTGCTTTGCAAAGAGCTTGATTGACAGGCGATCTAACCAATCAGAACGCAGAGATTATGCGCCGCCGCTGCTATCCGCCATCTTGCCCGACAGCTACGGCCTGTCTCCATAGAAATCCATGTTAAAACGGGGTAAAAAAAGATGGACTGAATTAAAACTTTTTCAATAACTCAATATAAAAATGTGCTGAGGGTTAAGCTGTGCTGTTGATGGCTGCCACGGTAACGGTAACCTACTCCAACCCTAAACCTACCCCTTACAGTAATGCAGATGCATTAAATATTGTTGTTCAGCATGAGAAAAAGGACGAAATATTGATGTGCGCATGCGCAGTAAGCCCCGGTAGGAAAATCTGATGGGTAGGATAAAATGTCAGGACACCGGCGCTGTACGCATGGCTTGCAGCGCTAAAGTTAAATGCTGAGTGTGAAATAATAAGATAATGTTAAAATGTGTGCTCTTATCATTCTGTGGACAAAATCCCATGAACTTCGCCCCGATCGAGAGCTTTATATGCACATGTGCGCTCATCTGTTTACAATACAGCTATAACCTCGGATCTCTTCATGTCATCTTCCACTCATTAAACTATGACAGATACTTTACTGCAAAAAGACCGTCACTGCGACACTGTAAAGTGATGAAACTACGCCGCTATGTGCTTTTTAAAACCATTTTCATAGGTTTCACATAGGTTTCACGTTATATTGTCGGCTTGGAAAATATGTAAATACACATATAGCCCAGTAGCCGCAGCTGTATCCCTTCTAGCCTTAACCACAAATCAGACAGAAGAGCACATTAACTTCGGTGGATTTAAACTTGAAAAATGGTGTGTTCCGCGGTTGAAATAAAACACTTTCTGATGTTTATTCATGTTCATTTCGTGCTTTAGGTAAATATGAAAAGACGATCGGTTCACGTGTTTGAACTGAGGCAATACAGTGATCTGTCACGACACATTAAAGAGCCACAAAACTGTATTTATTGTTCTAATTTCTTTAAAAATGACACAGTTTAAAAGCTGAGGGTCCTGAGACCTTGTTTCATACCAGAAGTAACCTGCTCTGTCTTCTCTGTCAGTGTGTTGTCAGTTTCCTCTTTGTTCTGCGATGTGTTTTTCACTGCGTGAGAACATGTGTAGTGTGAGAGCGGCATTGTGTGTCGGGCATAGCAACAGTAACTAAGGGTGGGCGGGTTTTGCGAACGGTCAACTCATTAACAACAAATTTATATTCAAGTATTGCATGCATAAAGAAATTAATCTATTCAACATTTTTAGTGCATGAGGATGAGGAAGTTATATAGGGACTTTAAGCAACAGCTGAATGCAGGAAAAGCAGCTGTTCTCCCGTAGTAGACGGTTACAGTAGAACGCCACGAAGTAGCAGTTGAAGTCGCGAACGCGCAATATGACGTTGGAATACCATTGCCGCTCCAACAGTGGAGGCTGCTTAAAGTCCCTTAAAATACAGCTTCGCCGCGATGACGACCTTTCAAGTGAGATATAAGATTTGCGGTGTTAAAACTTGATGCCTTTTTTCCTCCTCTCAGAATCCTTGCTGAACATACGTTGCAAATAGCAATGGCATTGTCCTCCTCTGCCACCGAGAAAAACTTCCAGACAGGTGAAGACATGTTCACAGATGATGACGTAATGAGCGCGACACGAGCTGAGAGTCACTTGCGCTCGGAAAGCAGATGAATCTCAGATAAATCAGACTGACTGATTGATTTACCAGCAAGCTACTTTATCGGATCTAGTTATCGGATTTCATTTATTTATCGGAGCAATAAAAATGACGTCATTTTCACCCATATCGGTCGATAATTTATCTGTCCGATAAATATTGTGCATCCCTATTCAGAAGTATTTTGTTTTGTTTTTCATTTTGTTTTAATTTAATATTTCTTATTTATTTATATATTTTTATATTTATTTTTATTTATTTACTTATTTATTTTTGCTTTGCTGCGTCAGCGACGTGTGTCTTCAATTTACGTTAAAACATTTTTTTAATGCACATTGTTATTACTGGCAATCTGTTTCATTTTTGACAAAATTAATAGTTGATTGTGCACATATTCTGCACACATTGCATTTAAATGAAGCAATTCAGTAAACGTATATCCTGTCATTATATTATCAATATAAATATATCAGATGTTAAATTATCCCATATTGTTCAGTAGTATTTAGTGTATTAAACAAAACACATATTGCACATTTACAACAGTAATTAGTCTTTGTCTGTCACAGTCAGTGATGGAGAAATATGATTAATCTGCACTGAAGGGCCTTTAACTCTAGTTTTTGCACTAAAGAGCATTAAATTGTTCGTTTTCAAACATTATCGGTTTATTACAAAGTGGAGACCAGTGGATCATAGGTAACACTTTATATGTTTTTTATTTCACTTACCCTGTTCAACTGTGACAGTGCTTGAGAAGGCAGGTTATGATTCTTACTAAGACTGACGGAAAATGAAAAGTTGTGATTTCCTAGACCGATATGGCTAGGAACTATTCTCTCATTCCGGCGTAATAATCAAGGAGCTTTGCTGCTGTACCATGAGTGCAGCAGATGATATTACACAGCGCCTGAAAGTAGTCCCCAGCTAGGTTTATGATTTACAACTTTTCATTTTTCGTCAGTCTTAGTACACGATGTAACTACAGAAGAGTCAAGTTTTAAATAGGAGAAATATCGAAACTATTTGGTCATTTTTGAGCGAGATGCTAACGGTCTAATCAGATTCAATGATCTATGCTAAGCTACGCTAAAAGTGCTGAATCGGCTGAATGGATTCGAAAACAGTAAAACTCAACTGTTTAACTCTTGGGGGGTTGGAAAATGAGCCTATTTTCAAAAAAAGTGGAGTGTTCCTTTAAGATATCTCACTTAAGTCAAGACACCGTTCACAGCCCATTTTACTGTTGTAATGTGATCTAATTCTAAGTGAAGGAGGCAAACGTGTAGGATTTTATCCATCAAGTGTCTTCCAGATGAGATTTACAGTAATATTATTAGTTAACTCACGTTACACACTGGTCTTCTGTACTCACGGGCCCCCGTTCGCACCTGTCCGAAGCACAATCGTATTTATTTGTCACAGTAAAGCCTTCTATAGTGCACGTTAGGACACGGCGCTCAGACTCCCATCTCATCTGTCAATAAACGGCTGTAAACAGCCTCCTGGTATGGTCAGGCCCTATCGAATCAGCCGTTGATTAATTGTTAATTAATCCCTCCTCTGAATATCCAGGCTCTGGTTGGCACGGCAGAGAGAGGAGGTCTCTGTAAATAGTTTGAGTGGCGTCTCATTAAAGCTGATGTGTGGAACATGTTGACAGATGGCTTTTTTGCTGCTAAGGTGCTAAAGACCTTTGACATACATACACTAGCTTCTTGTTCTCGGCTGGATCGCATTTCACTCTGTCTAAGTCCTAGAGTTCCCCTCCGCTCGCTTCATGGATATGCAAACGAGCTAAACTAACTCCACTAGAGCAAGTTACAAAAACCCACATGATTGAACGAACGAAGCTGCCGTGTGTAATGTGATGGCTTACCTTTCACTGGAGCAGCAGAACTAGTGTCTGATTACCTGGACGTGTTCTGGACAACAGAAGCTGTCAGATGTGGTTTGGAATAAGGCTTTACATTCCGTTACCGGTCGGACACCATAGCCCTGTCACATTAGACAGCTGGTGATCACCTGCCTCCGGACCCCTGACTCCTAGGGCCGGATTTTTCCAGCAGGGAATTCCGAGGATGTGTGGAATGGTTTCCCAACCTGAAGCGTCCGGGTGGGAAGTCACACGGCATGATAGCTGTCTTGCTTTCAAAAAACGTTATTCTGATTTAACAGGAGTGTACTGAAATGACACATAATGGCCTGGTTTCGCAGACAGGGTTTAGATTAAGCCAGGATTAGGCCACAGTTCAATTAGGACATTTAAGTAATTTTTTTAAACGTGCCTTAGAAAAAACATTACTGGTGTCCCTCTTGAGACAAAACAAAGGCATTGATAAATTTTAAGATCAATCAGTCCAAGTTTCTTTCAGTTGAAACAGCTCAGACTTACATTTTAGTCTTGGACTAGGCTTAAGCCTTGTCTGTGAAACCAGGGCAATGGCTGTGTTTCGAAACCCAGTGTGCTCACAAAATTTGAAGACATCGCTGATGCACTCCTAATGCGAAGATGCTTGTGAAAGAAAGGCATCATTACGTTGCATTGTACAATACCCCTTTTCGGCCAAATCCTAAAAGTGTTGTCACATTACTCCTTTGTCAAAAGTTTAGCGATGTATGAAGCACATCTCACACAGAATTTGTTTGCTAAGGCCCTTGCGAAAGAAAGGTATCATTAGAAACCATTCACACAGAACACGTTTTCTATTACATTGCTCTACTTTCCATTGTTTTTCTATGTAAACACGCTAGACTGGCGTGTTTTATCATTGCACTTGTGTCTTTTGCAATGGCGTCAAGTTAAAAGAAGTTCAACGGGTCTTGAGACCTTGAATTCTTCCCCCTTTATCCCATACCAGATCCTAAGGCTGTGGTTTGCATATTTTTGGTGAAATTTTGTGAATAAAAGAGGTATTTTGTTGTCACTGGTGTAGTAATGTATGAAACAGCTCGCACAGAAGTCACTTTTAAAACAAGCAGCTTTCTGTTGGTCAACACAGTGAATTCATGTGACCAACTTGAATTTTTCAACCTCATGCAAATTTCCTGTGCGGATTTCTATGGAAATTAATGGATTTTAAACACAAAAATTTGTAAAACAGCGGTAAATGTGACCACACCTTGTGGTTGCATAATGTTTTTCAGTCCCAAAATGCAGAATTCATAAATCAGTCAATATCGAAAAGTGTTTAAAAAAATAAATCTAATTGAAAATGTATTATTTCAGACTTATGTTTGAGGTGTTATTCCAGTTAGGATGCACAGCCCACAATAAAGATTTGGGCAAAATCCAGTCATCCAATCAACTGGGAATTTCCCTTGAGGTTGAAAAAAACTCCCAATGCAGATTTCGCAATGGGTTCAGTCGGTCATGCAAATTCACTACATTCAACAGAGATCTGCTTGGTCTGCAAGCTTTTTCTATGTGAGCGGTGCTTCATACATCACTACACTATTGAAAATGGACCTTTTATGCCCATGAAATTTCCCTGAAATCTTACTAATATGTCCACCACCAAACCCTGTCTTTGTATATATTTGTTTCTCTTCAGTCCATTATAGAGTCAGAATAAGTTCATGGGCACCTTAACTGGACTGGCGTTGATGATGAACGGTTTGACAAAGCATATGTAGTTGAACCACAAGCATCAAGCCTAAATTTAACAGGCATCACGTCACCACTCATGATGGTGGATGATTCCCCTCGTGCATACAGTGATTGTGCTTGTATCCGCCTGTCTCTCCTTCCCTGGCTTGGGTTTGCTGTTTTCTCGTTGTCATTAAACGGTGAAATCTCCTTACTGTGTTGCCGGGGCTGATCCAGCTCGAGCTGTGTAATCTCCTTGTAATGGAGTGTGAATACTGCCAGCCGATAAATCAGCACCTCATCAGCGGTCTTTATTAAATATAGACACCGACCGACAGGCCTTAGTATATTCAATTTAACCATTGATGGGCTTCAGCACCACCAATCATGATGGACGGGGCAATCAAAGCCTGGATCCGACCCCGTCGCCACTCATGCACGAGATGGGAGAGGTGAGTGAGGAGCATCTGCTGCAGAGGACAAGAGTCTGTGCTCTACGACTTGCTACTTAGTTGACTAGTTGCCCAGGAAAGTAGTCAACTAATCGGTCACATGCCATCAGTGGCCCACCATGTGCTGATCACCAGTGTTTGAGCGGAGAGGATTTTGAAGAACGGTTGCTGGTGAAAACTGTGATGTAATTTCAAACAAAATCAGGCCAAAATTAAGTTTGTTTCGGGAGTTTAAGCTTTCCAAAGTGAACTTTCTGTAAAAGTTTACTCCAGCTCGTTAACACCTTCGAACAACCATTGGTCCATGGTGCAAAATCAGACAAACTGGTGTGACTTATTTCTATCAAAATCAGGCCAATCTGACGTTTGATCCGGGAGTTTAAAACAGCTGGCCAAAGTGAACTTTCCAGAAATGTTTGTTCAGGCTGGTAAACACCTTCAGACCACCATCTGTCCAAGCTGATTACAAGTGATACCGAAGAACGAACTGTGAGTTTGAAAAAGCTACATTTCTTGTAAAGCTAAATATCCTTCGACCATTTGTCTGTGACACCGATATTTCAAATTTTCTTTTAACCCTAATTGAACTTTGATCATAGATGTGTTGAAAAATAATATAAATATCAGGGCTTGCAAAATCGCTAGCCCGACGTCCCGGGGCTATTGTGTTTTCCAGTCGGGCTACCAAAATGTATCAGCGCCTGCCCGACGGGCTACCTTAAATACAGGGCTCCAACGCAATGCTCCCTCTAAGCTGCGTGCGCTCGGCCACACACTTCTACAACCGCGGCCGCGTAGAAGAAATAATGTGCCTTCGCACGCACGCAAAAATTAGTTGGGAAAGTCATTTGAATGCCAGTAAAAGCGAAAGAATCGCAATACTCAGGCAAACCGCTATAGTTGATGTCGCTATAGAGTTAGAACCGGTGAATGCGGTTTACAGGTTTCATAGAAAGAGAATGATGTGCGCTAAACGAGTCGCTGTAGAAACCGAATACTTCAATGGTTGCGGTGCGCTCAACATGAGAACCAAAGCAAATTACATGTGAAATAAACGTCCTCATGTATTAAAGAAGAGTGGCTTGATTATGTGCTGGAAATAGTGGAGGATGAGCACAGAACGGTAACAAAACTCAGAGACATTTACAGTCACACACAGTTGCATTGTGCAAACTGTGCTTCATAGGGATGTTTAGACAGCTATAGAAGAATTCATGTTCACGTTTTTTTGTTTATATATATTTAACTTACAGATCTCAGCTTAAGTTTTGCTTCAGTTTGTTTTCTATTCTATTCAATTCTATTCTATCAGTTTAAATAGTTTGTTTTGATATATTATGTTAGGCCTATATTATAAACCTAATAAATAATTGACCTTGTTTTTTAATGGAGTCTCTTGCTCATCAAGGCTGTATTTATTTAAGAAATACTGAAAAAAAAACAGTATATTGCAATTTCTAATATTTGTTTTCTATTTTAATACCTATACTTTAAACTGTAATTTATTTCTGTGATCAAAGCTGTATTTTCAGCATCATTACTCCAGTCTTCAGTGTCACATGATCTTCAGAAATCATAATAATATGCTGAATTATTATCAGTGTTGCTGATCTAATATGCTGTTTTACCACAGTGAAACTGTTGTGCTGCTTAATATTTTTTGGAACCTGTGTTACTTTTTTCTTTAATTCTTTGATTAATAAAAAGAAAGCATTTATTCAAAATCGAATAAATGTTTTCTGACAATATAAGTCTTTACTATCAATTTTATCAATGTAACACATCCTTGCTGAATAAAGTTTCTTTAACTTTCTTTAAACTTTTTTAAAGTATCTTTAAAAAGAAAGAAAAACTATTCTGACCCCAAACTTTTGAATAGTGTATATTGTAACACACAATCTCTATTTTGGATAAACAGTCCTTTTTAACTTTTTATTTTTAAAAAATATCACAGGTCCCAAATAATATTAAGCAGTACAACTGTTTCCAACATGGATTATAAATCAGCATATTATTATGATTTCTGAAGGATCATGTGACATGAAGACTGGAGTAATTTAACAAAATCAGTTGCCAAGAATTAAGTTTGTTTCGGGAGTTTAAGCTTCCAAAGTGAACTTTCTGTAAAAGTTTACTCCAGCTGGTTAACACCTTCGAACAACCATTGGTCCATGGTGCAAAATCAGACAAACTGGGTGATTATCTATCAAAATCAGGCCAATCTGACGTTTGAGTCCGGGAGTTTAAAACAGCTGGCCAAAGTGAACTTTCCAGAAATGTTTGTTCAGGCTGGTAAACACCTTCAGACCACCATCTGTCCAAGCTGATTACAAGTGATACCGAAGAACGAACTGTGAGTTTGAAAAAGCTACATTTCTTGAAAAGCTAAATATCCTTCGACCATTTGTCTGTGACACCGATATTTCAAATTTTCTTTTAACACTAATGGAACTTTTATCATAGATGTGTTGAAAAATAATATAAATATAGTTAAAAATGTACCATATTTATAATATATTATATATATATATAATATATATATATTATATATATATATATATATATATATATATATATATATATATATATATATATACATACAAATATGATGCAGGACAACAGCTCCATAAATGCAGTTATGCCATAAAATTCAAGATATTGGTGCAAAAAAATGCCCCTGTATGAGTATTGTCTCTTGTTTATATATATATATATATATATATATATATCACACAATATCACACGAGCAGGGAGAGCAATATCACAAGTGCTGATTTCGTCCCGATCTATCACAAGCTTAAATGTGATTTCATACAAAAGTTCAGTAAAAAGAAGTTGATATTGTGTTATATTTTAAACACAATATTATGTGTTTTTGCTCAACTTTTCAGAGAACATAATTACCTTTAAAGCCATAGCAGAATTGTTGTGTGTCTCTGAGCAACACAGGGGTGTTTAGTTTCTGAATGAATCGCATTTTGTACGAATCGTGTGAATCAATGATTCAAAGATCTTTCATTAAGTGATCCTTTTACTGAATTCCGGAATGAATCAGCCATCTGAACGAATCGAATGAAGACATTCTTATTTCTTATTTAGAGTATAATTTCATTAAAATAATAATAATAATAAAAATTAAAACATTAAAGGGATAGTTCACACAAAAAATGTAAATTGTCATAATTTACTCACCCTCATGTCGTTTCAAACCTTTCTTCTGTGGAACATAAAAGAAGGTATTTTGAAGACTGTTGGTAACAAAGCTGTTTTGGTTACCAATGACTTTCATTGTATGAACAAAAAATACTTATTTTATGTTCCACAGTTGATGTTAGGCCGTTGCAGCCTAAATGTTTGTGTAATAAATTTTATGTTGAATCAAGTAAAATATTTATTTCTAAAGCTACAATTTGTGAGGGTAAAACATTTCCCCACACAGATTTTGCAATGTGCAAATTAGCCACGTTCACCAACAAAGATCTGCTTAGTTTGAAAGCTCCTCCTGGTAAACACCTTTGAGCTACCATTGGTCCGTGGTGCTGATACTTCAAATTTCCTTTTATCCCTAAGTGAGGAACAAAAACTCACTTTGCCGTGAGTATATACGTAGGTTAATTTGTCCGTTATAGGTTATTATCCAAAGCTAACGACACACAAGACACCACGAGTCAATCCCTTGAGGAAGCTGTTTTGCAGGGTCAGGTCCGTCAATACTACACGGCTACTCATTAACCACAGAATCTGTTTAGCAGTGGAGATAAATGATGTGTAATTACGTGACTGATTAAACCTCATTTCTGGCCTGTCATCAGGCTGAGCGGCTCATGTCAAGCCCAGCGGTGTCTCTGGGGACGAGTACGCAGTGGTGCGGGCCGGTCAGGAGGTCAGGGAAAGCAGATTAAGACAAGGGTATTACTGTATTTAACAGAACAAAACGTCATATCGTTTATGCTTCACTGACCAAATGATCTCTAGCCCTGCACTGGGTTCTGATGGGACGCTTATCGTTAGTAAAGTACAGATAGATCTTCATTTAAAGTCAACATGAAACGGCACCCAGAAGCCATTGTACTTCCATAATGGACAACACAGGCTCATCAGAAAAATGTGCCTCTCGCTTCATTTTTGTGAAACATATCTATGTATACAATTCACTGCAGTTTCCAGCTTAAATGAACACTAGTGACAGTAAAACATCAACATATTTTATTCCTTTTCGCACAAAATATGATTACATGGGCAGATTATCCATTAGTAAAGACTTATTTTTACACGATTCCTTGCACAGTCAAGAATTTTGATGTTTTAATCACATAACCAATAACCAGCTCCATATATATATATACTATATTATATAGTAGGGGTGGCACGGTACACAGATGTCACGGTTCGGTACGTACCTCGGTTCGGGGTCACGGTTCGATACGATTTCGGTACAACATGAAAAAAAAATCTACTATGCTCGTTTCTTTTCATTTTGAACAGACAGTTGTACAAATTACTATTTTTTCCATATAGATGTGAAAATACTAAATATTATTACATTATGTTTATATATAAAATCTGCAGTACATATATATATATACATAAAAGGAATAAATTCTTAAAATATATTTGATTTAGTTTACAGATAAACAAGGGAAAAAAACAGTGCGACACGTAACATAGCCTATAGGTTTCAGTTATTTTTTGTGACGGGCTTAATTTGTTCACAGAAAGGAAACTCAAATTGCAGAAAGCGATTCTATTTGTTTTCGTTATTTTGTTTTCATTGTGAGTGTACACAAATAAAAGCAGACCTTTATACAGTGATGCATTATTAATAAGACAATAAGTGTTTAAAGTTGATTCTGCTGGTATAAGGAAACAGTTGAAGTGATCGCGTTGGCACACAGACACACACACACACACACACATCAGTTCCAGCATTGCTAACTTGACAGAACAGTTGGTATTTTATCAAAATAAAATACAGTGAACCAAACATCAGCGCACCCGTCTCTGTGTCACCGCTGGAACGCGACTGAAGTACAAAGCCTATCATTTACATAATAAATATAGTTTAGCATTCAGATACGTTACATCGCAAATATGGAAATATTACGGAATATTTGGATTTGTGCCGAATGAGAGAGGTAGGATACATGAGCACAAAGCTCCATTTCACAAACAGTTGAGTGCGCAAGCCTTTAAAGTACGTTATACTCCTTTATCAGTCTATGTGAGAGACGCGTTCAGAATCAGCACATGGTCACTGTCTAGTGGCTTTGTTTTCAAGTGCGCAACTCACGGCATTCACTGTTCTTCTGCTGGCGGTTATCAAACAGCGTTGCATTGCTACGGAAATTTTTTAATAGTGTTCTCAAAATGTTAGCACAAAAACTTTATGTATATATTGTTTGTGGAATGTTTTTACTGAAACATTTAGTTGGACATTTCTCTGACATTTTTTAAATGTAATTATAACATTCAAAACTTATGTTTCCCTAATGTTTGCAAAATGATAAAAATTGAATGTTCTTTTAATGTTAAAGGCCCGTTCATACCAAGAATGATAACTATAAAGATAACAATATTAGCGTCCACACCAGTAAACGATATCATCGCTTTAAATTCTCCAGCTCGTTATAGCAGGATTGATTCTGATTGGATGTCAATGTTTTTATCATTCATCAGCTGGAAAAAAAATTGTTCTGAAAGTGATTCCAACAGTATTGTTTCTCTGCCTTTATCGCTATAGCTGTGGTGTGGACTCTGCTATTCTTTAATATTGGGAAAGATTTTTGGAACTATATCTTTATCGTTATCTTTATAGTTATCGTCCTTGGTGTGAACTGGCCTTAACACATAAAAAAGAGAAAAAAAATGTTTTTAAAAAAAAAAAAAACGATGTTTTAAACGTTCAGAAAACATATACAAAGAACGTTTTCATAACTTAATTGGAATGTAGGCAAAACATTCTTAGGACACAACGAAAGGCATGCTCGCTTCAGCAAATGTTTTTATCTCTCGTTTGCTTTTCTTAACTCTATCAGAATTCAGATAGGTGGTGCGCTATTTTCAAATATTATAGATCGTTAACCTTTTAGTGGCAGATTGACATTTATCTGTCTGATAAAACTGAATGCACTTTTAGCATCACTTTGAATGTGTCCTGAAACATGCAAGAAGCAACGTAATATAATTTTTCAGAAAAGTCTCCACAGGCACGTTTTTGCAATTAGCCTATGTTGGTAATGAAAGGTATTTTTGTATTTAACAAGACAAAATATGTATTACAGGTGGGTTGAAAAGTAAAAGTGTGGTGAACAAAGTCATTCGGAGGTCTGGCAAGTTTCATTTGTTTTGAAGGAAGATTATGAAGACGAATATTTCATCATTTTGCATAACATCACTGATGAATCGTTTACAATAAGATTATGAATTATGAAATCTATTTTAACTTCAAGTTTGCTGTATGTTTTAATATCTTTTCTGCTTCTGAATAAGCAGATCTTTGAAATTATTAAAGTCCGTGTAAAGTCAATTCTGAGAATTGTTTGTAAACACATTATAAATGTTAGAAATGCATTGCTGAAACATGTTACAAAGACTGTGAACTATGTAGTACTTAATTGTGGAGTTAGACCGTTAAACAGTCTTTCACCATTTTCGTGTTCAGGATTTTTTGGGCGGGGCTAAATCAGGACTCGATGACGCAATCGAGCCACCGAGCACGGCCCCGCCCCCAACACTGTAACGTGTGTGCGACTTGAAGCAGCACTGACTGCACAGACCGATCTGTGTGTGACATCAAAGAACAGTGAGAGCTATAGAGAGCGGATGCACCTGATGCTTTCGAATCGCTCTCGCGGTACTTTGATGTTATACACTAATCGTTCTGCAGCGCTGCTTCAATCGAACACACCTAATGACTAGAGCGCATTAGCATCAGTGGTTCACGGCTAAATCGCGAGTTAGTTACTACGGCCTACAGATTGTTAGCTAGCTATGCCTTCGTCACGTAAATGCATAATACCTGGTTATGATCATTTACAAAACAGCTCGGTCTCCTTATTAAATAAGCTGCAGAGGAAGACAGTTGAGAGAGACGGCGGCTCTCCCGCGAGTGGGCGTGGCTTCAGAGCCGCCAGTGGACACGCCCCCAGCATTTGAGAGCAGAGAATACTGCTTATTTTTTCAAGATTTTGATACCTTATTTTATTTACTTGGCGGTTTTTTTAGCATTCAAATTTGGCTGGGTGGTTAATAACACATTTTTCTGTGGTGTGACAAACTCAGAACACACATTTAATATTGACTTTACACGGACTTTAAGATGTGATGTGATATATGTCAAATGTGGATATGTTGAACCTAATAAGCTTGTAGAAGTGTTTCTCTGGTTGATATGACAGAGATCAGGAATGATATAAACATATCCATTGCTCAGCTTTGATTTGATTGTGCTCTTTGTCATCGTTGGCGTGAGATGAGGTGAGACAGACGCATGAGCTCAACGCTCGTGTGAGCAGCAGCAGCGCTGCTGAAATTATTTATGGAGCAGCGTAATTTATGAGCAGACATGTATTGATTGGGTCCCAGCTGATGATGTCATTCCAAATGTAGAGGAATCAGACAAACACACATTTGTTTTCATCACAATGGAGACTGTCCACAGACTTCTGCTGCTTTATAGTGAGTTCAGGATCTTTTCTGTACTCTTCACACAAACCTTTTTTACTGGTTCACTAAGATATTATTTATTTATTAAGCCAATGTCAATACATATACATTTATATCTCAATGCATTTTAAAGACTGTGTTTTTCTCCACTTCAGCAGCACTTAGTTACATAAACCAGACTTAACAGTTTTATTCATATTTATATTCTGAATGTATTTACCGAGGGGTTTGTTCATGTATCATTCACACTGATTTATAGTTGATTAATCAACTGTAGAATTATGGTGATATATATTAGTTAAAATTGTATTCTATTCACCTTTGATATCTTGCCTTTATTAAAACAAACAAGACAAAATAGCATACAGAATGCAGCTCATGTCAAAAATAAAGCATATGATAGAAAGTGTGCAGTGATATTTCTATCTGAATTCGCCGCTGATATAACAGTGATGCTGTGGGCTTCCCAGTAAAGACTGATGCATTAATAATGCACAAACTGTCCACGCATGCGGATCTTTATGTGTAATTCAAGTTTATGTGCTTTGATTTCAAAAGCATATCGGTTTCATGTCTACACGCTTGTGGGTGCGTGCCTTAAATGAAGTGTTTTTTTTTTTAATGGCCGGTGGGTCATGACTTCATCATATGACTTGTGAATATTCATTATATGAATGAATATCAAGGTGCTCTAATCACTTTACTTTCACAGATGTCCTCCTTATCCATCACATATACCTTGGCACAATGCAAATGTCTTAAGGATGATGCATTGTTATTTTCAGTGTGATGTAGAGTTGTATTGGAGAGAGGATGTTGATTGACGGCGAAACTCACACAAACTCCAGCAACAAACCATCAGGACGAGGAGGAGGAGGAGGAGACCAGAGCCATAAACTGACACGGATAAATTTTCAAATATAAGCTTGTTAATACAGGCAGATTAAAACCTGTCGTTTTTTATGGCTATTTTGTTTATAAAAGGCTGCCAGAGTCATAAAAAGCCTTTTTGCGAAGGTTTCGGCTTTTGTCTATTTTCAGAATTGCTGGTTTTGATTTAGAGAGCGTGAAATATATCACGGGGAGATGGCCGAGCTTGTCTTTGTTATAGATGTTTCCAGCAATGAATTTTATTGGGCTGCATAAAAACAAGCTAAAAACTGATTACATTTTTTACTAGTGCTTAAGATAGATCGCAATGGCAGCTGTTTCTGCACCGAGTAAAAACTGAGATTTCAGAAACATTTCAACATGAGTAAATTTACACGAGAAACAACATGTCAAAGCTGATGTTTATAAAGTAGATCCCATTTGAAGAGAAGTCAGAGCTTCATAAACTGCTGTGTCTCAAACAAACATTATATATATACTGTATATGTATTCAATAAATTGTTTTACATTTGGGGTTTAAAATACAATTAATAGTAATATTCAGTAATATTATTGATTTAACTGTACTAAACTATCAGATAAGAGCACAATTTGATGTGAATAATGACATTAACTTTGCAAGATCAACACTTTTATTAACCTGAAATCAACAGTGAACTAAAGCTCAATAATGACGCTGGTGTCTTCTGTAGAGCTGCTTCTTATTTGATCAATTTTATAACCATTTTTAATTTTAATTTAATTAAATTTTTATAACCAGTGTTAATTTTTATAACCAATTTTATACACCAACAATTAATTTCCTGTTTATTAATGTGAAGCTACTTTGAAAAAAAAAACAGTATTGTGTAAAACACTATAAAAATGACTTGATATTTATTAATATTAATAAATCAGAATAAACAATTCTTCCCGAGTAATATAGTTAATTAGTCTAACCATAAGCAATGTAGCACTTTTCAGATTTCTTATAAAATATGCATCATGTGTGTTGAACAGCATTTCATTTTCAAATGCAACTCATCAGAATGTTTTATCATAATCTGTTTTATAATATCTACACTGAAAAAGTAAACATTTTTTACACAATTTCACTCGGAAATTGCTAGCAAATTTCACAAATAATTACAAATAATCAATATCAAAGTAGTACAATTAATTAAACATGACATCTTTTAGTAGTAAAAGTGAAATAGTATTTGATTAAAATTAAGTCTCATTTTATTTATCTTATTAAGTCTCTTATTTGATATCCTGTGTAACTCAGAACTGTCACACTGTGGATGTAACATGGGTTGTGAACAGTGTTTCATGTTTAGGCATCGCTGTCCGGCTCTTTGTTTTGTTAAAGAAGTCGGTGATCGACATGTGGCATTCATGCACTAAATCAATGCACTTTGCATATGAATCTGCTCACGTTAACCCATCCTATCACTGAAGTCTTTCACATTTTAGTGTGAAGTGTTTGTGACTGTATGTATGGAGCACGTCTGCGCCGACCTGATCTCCGGCGGCTCCCGTTCATCCCGCACCTCCATTGCGAGGCTCTTATTGATCCCTCTTCACATTGTCAGGGGCCCCGCGGTCCTGATCACAATCTGTTAATTAATGTATCCTCCAGCACGCCCGGCCGCTGTTCGCCCGCCTGATAAAAGAAATGAAACACTCAGCTTCTCTTTTCTTATTCTCCTCCGGCTCTTTCTGTGTCTCGGCCCACAAACACTCCAGAGCATCCTCCGGCGGTAGATAGACATCGCCCGCTCGTCTCTGCATTCATATGAAAGTTTGGGGTCAGGTGTGGCGGGCGAGTGGATCAATACTGTAATCTATCAGCTCTTTAATGGCGAGCGGGGCAGATAGCTCTGCTTTAGTCCACTTGTAAAGCAATCATTTTAATCATCGGAGCGATCGTGTGATGTGCAAACACTCGTGGAGATGAGCTGCACACGTTAGTGACAGCTGTCAGAAAACACATGAAGAAAGAAAGCATAATCATAATGCTCTTATCCTGTTTTAATATGTGTTACTCTGGGATTTCTGTATTAAACACAGTATTGCTGGGGGGAATGAAGCATGTTTTGTATTTTTGTGTGGTTTCTCGTGCATTACAGTGAGACAGTTTTGTCCCCAAATTACATTTATCTAACAAAATGGCATAAACACCATACTAATGTTTTATTTAAATGTATTTATAATGTCTAAATGTTTTACTTGCATAATATTTTTCTTCATGGAGGAACCCAGGAGCAGTGTTAGTTTAGTATTATTGAGATACTATTATAGTTTTATTAATATTTTGAATTAGTTGTAGTATTATTAGTAGTAGTAGTAGTAGTTTTTTTTTATTATTATTGTGTATATAGTTTTATTCATTTTTATTTCAGTCTTAGTTTTAGTTATTTTAGTGCATTAAGTTAAACTAAATTAAAATGAGAAATTTTGCATTGGAAACTAGCTGAAATAAAATATAAAAAAATATATTTTTAATGATTTTAAATGTAGTTTCAGTTTTAGTTAACTAATAACCCTGCCCTGGAGAGGGGTTTCTGTACAGACACAAACCTTAAAGTCTTGACATTGAAAACATATCAAACATTTACATCAATATTGATCAGAAATAAGAGATTTATTCATTTAACACATCACAAACTACAGAGGGGCATGTTGTCACACTATATGGGGTAAGTTGTCACAACCGAATCTGCTATTAAATAGCTAATTGTAGACCTTTTTTACAACATTTGAACAGTAAATCAATTAATGCATGATTTTAATATATGTAGTGCAGTTTTAATGTGTAACTAACAACAAAAAAAAATATGATGATTCTGAATTTTAATTTGGAGGACAGAATTCACAACAAATGTCCAGTTTAAGACATACTAAACCACTGTTAGAAAACAACGCTGTGGCTGAAAACCTCCTGCTTACTGAGTCCCTGTGTGACAACTAGCCCCGGGCTGCCCATTGTGTGTGTGTGTGTGTGTGTGTGTGTGTGTGCGTGCATGTGTGTGTGTGTGTGTGTGTGCGTGCATGTGTGTGTGTGTGTGTGTGTGTGTACAGTATATTTTCTTCATTCAGTATATTGAGTACAGGATGTCTTGTCTCTTGCTCAGGTTTCTCCAGCCTGTCTCTGGGAGACCAGATGAGTCTACTGCAGAGCGCATGGATGGAGATCCTGATCCTGAGCATCGTGTTCCGCTCGCTGCCCTACGAGGACGAGCTGGTGTACGCGGAGGACTATGTGATGGACGAGGAGCACTCGAGGCTCACGGGCCTGCTGGACCTCTATGTGTCCATCCTTCAGCTCGTGCGCAAGTACAAGAAACTCAAGGTGGAGAAGGAGGAGTTCGTCACGCTGAAGGCCATCGCACTCGCCAACTCAGGTATCAGCAGCTTTAGACTGATTCCTGTGTTTGTTTATTTGTTTTATATACACTGCCATTCAATTGTTTGGAGTCAGTGAGAGTTTTTTTTTTTAAAGAAATTAATACTTTTATTCAGCAAGGGCACATTAAATTAATCCACAGTGACAGATAAAAATTTATAATGTTACAAAAGATTTCTATTTCAAATAAACTCTGTTCTTTTGAACTTTCTATTCATCTGTGAATCCTGAAGAATTAAATGCATCACGGTTTCCACAAAAATATTGTGCAGCACAACTGTTTTCAACATTGATAATAATCAGAAATGTTTCTTGAGCAGCAAATCAGCATATTATTATGATTTCTGAAGATCATGTGACACTGAAGACTGGAGTAATGATGCTGAAAATACAGCTTTGATCACAGAAATAAATTACAGTTTAACAGAGATCCACATAGAAAACAGCTGTTTTAAACTTTAATAATATTGAAAGACAAACACAATGTCACCATACCAGCAGATCTAGCAGAGAGGAATCACAGTGAATCTCAGTGCTTTACACTGACTGTTTTTATTAATATCATATTTCACCTAAAATATATACAAGCCAAAACCAAAATAGCTGTTTTATTTGTATTTGTTATTCTACTCTGTTATGCCACATTGCATCAATTCAGAATCTGAAACACCTCAAAAAGGAGCCGTGTACAGTATACATCACTGTGGAAAAAGACTGATCTTACTTAGTATTTTTGTATTGTTTCTATTCAAAAAAAAAAAAAAAAAAATTAAAATCTTAAATCAAGATGCATTTACTAGATAAGCAAAAGGACTTTCCTGGGGGGGGGGGGATCGAAGTAAAATACTCTTAAAACAAGATTATTTTTACTTACCACACTGGCAGATAATTTTACTTGTTTAGCAATTTTTAAAAATTTTCGCCCCAGGAAACAAGACTAAATATCTTATGTCATTTTGCTTATCTAGTAAATGCATCTTGATTTAAGAGTTTTTTATATATATATTTTGAATAGAAACAAGACAAACATACTAAGATCAGCCTTTTTTTAGAGTGCATGCTTTCTGACTGTATGCTTTATTTATTAGTACAGTCCACTCGAGCACACTCACACACACGAGCGCATGAGTCCCGTGGAGAGATGAAGGGAGCGGAAACAGAAGAGCGTGAGAGACCGCTGAGCTTTTAATTGAACGGCTTCCGTTCCCCGTTCTCCATAACGGCCGCCACCACAGTTAAATTTAGCATTTCATTAGGAACACCAGGGCTGTCAATAAGATGTGTAAAGTCGAATGGAATGAGTATCAGCGAGCGTTCGGGGGAGAAGACACAGGCTCGTATCGACAGCTGGCTTCTCAGAAGGCAGGCCCCGTCCTCGCCTGATCAATGCGGCCCGCGCTCCGCCTCGGTTTATTCTGCCGTCTCGTCCGCTGTCTCTCTTTGTCTGGCTGAGAAATGAAAATGCTGATGCTGGGCTCTGGCGCGCGCGGGATGACGGGAGAGAGAGACGCGCTCTGTCCGATGGCTCTCGCGGGACTGCCGCTGTCTGACAGCTGGGAAAATTCATAGCCATTGATTTTGTAATTAGCAGTTTATCAATCGTATCGACAGGCTCTTTCTGATGGATTGCAAGGAAATTGTTTCTTCAGACGTGTTTTTTTAACCTCCACCTCACCACACACACACACACACACACACACACACACACACACAACACTCTCTCACGCACACACACACACACACACACACACACAGAGAGTCCAGGTCTTCAGTCTCTCTCAGCAAAACGTGATTCTTCCTCAGTATGTTTGTCTTGTTTTCCAGCACAAATATCTAAACTGTCTTAAAGTAAGATATACTCTTGAGAAGCAAAATGACAAGATATTAAGTCTTATTAATTAAAAAAATATCAAAATTAAGTGAGTTTATGATTAAAACAAGAAAAAATATCTGCCAATAGAGTCAGAAAAATAATTGTGTTCTCTTTGACTCTTTGTTTGTTTGTTTGTTTGTTTTAAGCATGAAATCAATTAAATTTAATATATATTCAGTTAACAATACTTACAGTTTTTTTCAGCTGCTTACACACATTTTCAAAACTTTGCCTCTTTTTTTTCAAAACTTTACACACAAATCCAAGAATTGCACACAAAATGCAAAATGCCTCACATCTCTTGCAAAATGAAGCACTGCATTCAAAATATCACAAACACATCTCAAAATCAAACATTTGCAAACACCTTTGACATAATATTAATTCCTGTTAGATTTGTGTGTGTTACATAGAGAATTATGTGTTTTGTTTTACAAAAAGTGTTTATGAAACTGAAAACTGAGTCAAAGGCTGAGCATTAGTGTCTGGTTTTACAGATTTGGTGTGTGTTTGAGTGACAGCTTTCAGAAACTGTGTGACAAGGTAAAGATTTTGTGTGTAAGCAGCTGAAAAAAACTGTAATAACTTAAGACATTGTACATCTCAAGTAAATGTATCATGATTTTAAAATGTTTAGATATGTGTACTTTAAAACAAGACAAAAATACTAAGACGATCTGTTTTTTTGTGCACTGTGTTATGTGCATTATTAATTATTGGCATGATAAATAACAGGACATATGGATTCTCTAAACAGTAGCATGGATCATATAATATAAAACATTGTCAAATAAATACTTTTTATATCAGTATTTATACACACTATTTTTCAAAAGTTTGCGATCAGTAATTTTTTTTTATGTTTTGAAAGAAGTGCATTTATTTGATCAAAAATACAGTTCAAAATATTATTACAATTTATAACAGCTGTTTTCTATGTGAATCTCTGTTAAAATGTAATTTATTTCTGTGATCAAAGCTGTATTTTCAGCATCATTACTCCAGTCTTCAGTGTCACATGATCTTCAGAAATCATAATAATATGCTGATTTGCTGCTCAAGAAACATTTCTGATTATTATCAATGTTGAAGACGGTTGTGCTGATTCATTTTAATTATTAAAATAAATAAAAACTATAATTAATAATAATTAAAAAGAAATGGCGAGTAGCACATTGAATGTAAAAAAGTGACATTTTGAAGCATAAAGACTGAAATGGTATTTCTTGTAAAACATACTTTTTTAATTTTTACACTTCGTCAGGCAGTTTTATTGTCTGTGTGGGTGTTGTACTCAGCATGTGTGATGTGTGTTGTTCTGGTGACAGACTCCATGCACATCGAGGACGTGGAGTCGGTGCAGAAGCTCCAGGACGCCCTTCACGAAGCGCTGCAGGACTACGAGAGCTGTCAGCACACAGAAGACCCTCGGCGGGCGGGGAAGCTGCTCATGACGCTGCCGCTGCTCCGGCAGACGGCCACCAAGGCCATCCAGCACTTCTACAGCATCAAGATGCAGGGCAAGGTGCCCATGCACAAACTCTTCCTGGAAATGCTGGAGGCCAAGGTCTGATTGGCCGCTCGTCGCGTGACATCATCGGGGCCAGAGACTGCGGAGGACGGCCGCGTGGGCTGCGGGACGCTCATCGAGATGTTTTTAAAGACCTGAAAAAAATAATAACTTGGTTTAATGCATAAATATAAATGGAAAAATAATTTAAAAATCTATAACAAATACTATGTACTTGTACAGTAATGCTTTTGTTCTTGATCTGTGCTTATATATGATGGAAGAAACTGTAAGTCATTTCAGAGTGAGTAGTCATTTTCGTTCCGCTATCCCTCCGTATTTGTCGCCAACAACCTCAGTCCGACCCTCCTTGAGGACACCTTGAGGACTTGTAAATATTCATGGCAGGATTTGGCCGAGGCTGGATGTGGAAGCTGCTGCCGGTTCGTCCCTAAATGTGAACTCTTGCTGACGTCCTTGAAAATACCTCTTCTTGAATCCTGGGAGGACGGCGTTTGTGACACGTTCATCCGGGATCTCAGTCATCTTACTCTAGTAACTCAGCAATAAATCGAGCCGATGAGGAGCGTCCACCTCTTGTGTTGCACTGTACTGCTTTTTTAAACTACTTGTTATTGTTGTCGTCGGTGTTTCGGCCTAAATGTAGTCGGTGGGTGGAGGGATCGAAGGATTTACGATGTGTGGCAGATGTCCAAGATGCTCTGTGTTCAAACAATCAGATGCCTGTATGTCAAACGGCCTATTTTGGGCTTGTTAAGCCACCGGCAGAGGAAACGAGGTGTTTCTGCTCGGACCCTGCCAGGACTTTTATAGCCATGTATCTGAATGAAGGTGGGCGGCAGGTGCGGGTCTTTATCACCAGCTTTATTTTTAGGTCTTGGAGTCGACAGCAGATTGAACAGAAGGGGTGTTTGACCTCATGTTGACAAGATAGCATCGCTTCAAAAATGGCCTTCGAACTCGCCGGACCTATAAACAGCTTATTACCCTTAGATCCACTTTACAGCAGTACACACATTAGTCCGAGTTATCCATTAGAAATATCCCGCACCCGAGAGGCATTAGCTGTGAAAACAGCAGCGGTGTCACTGAGTGGACCGAGACGTCGGCGGACGCTACTGATGTCATTTACTTGAAGTGAACCGTGGCGCTGTCGGGATTCGATACTGAAGGACCTGAGGGTTTGATTGTGTCCTGGGGTGCGTTTCCCAAAAGCAGCGATGCTCGTTACCAACATAGTTTAGCGATTCAGTAGCTATGTTTCCATCCAACGTTACATATTAAACTTATGCGCAAAATTGGAATATCGCTTAAAACATTTGTGAATAAAGCATCCAGTGAGTTCAAGAGAACAAAATCGTCACTTCTTGATTAACTTGCACTAAATATCACCAAGAAAAAATGTATTTGCTGCAGTAGGAGAAGGCACTGTATATAATCATTTTTGTATGCAACAAGCTTTAGAGCGCGCAGACGAAATGCGGTCATGTTATCTTATTTTCGGAGTCTGGCTGTTTAGGAACAGTTCGGGGAGTTAATTATAATGAAGCACTTTGATGAGACTTTGCTCAAGCATTTTAGAATAACTAAACTAGCATTTCAGATGCTGTGCAATGTTATGCTGTCCCATCGCAAAGTCACGGATCAAGGAATTTATTCGGTAAAAGTGTTTCTATCGTAGCTTATGCGCATGTAAAGAAATGTATCCTACTTGGTTGAGGGAATAAGTTTTTTATGCACATTTTTAGAATTTATGCACATCTTGACATTTTCATCCAGTGTTTTTTTATGCGATATCCCAAAATGTGCATAAAAATAGGTGGATGGAAACAGCTAGTGTTTCTTAAAACCAAGCATCTGCGAACAGCATCGCAAGCTTGTGTGGTTGAAAGTACAACTTTTGACCTGCGGTTAGAAGCATGTTGTTGGTATGACGTGGACTTCAATAGATCATGCTCAATTTGCACATTAAGCAAGAAAACATGCTGTACATTATATAGCCTTCATTGCATTTAAATCAATCGAGTGCTGCAGTTGTGGCGTCAAAGGCTTCAGGTTTTATAATGGGGGTTTTTCAATTCATGATACTTGGACGTTTTGTTCTCCAATGTTAAATGCACACACTCATGACCCCAAACACTCTTATGTAGTTACTTATAACAAACATGCATTTTTAAAAATAAACATAACTGCTTCAAAATTCATGTTTTCATTCTGGGTGTGTGTAATTTACATTGCAGAGCAAAACGTCCAAGTATCGTCAATTTAAACTTACCACAGACCTCATGTTGAAAAATACCAAGATAAAAACCAATTGGAAAATCTTTAGGGAACCTGTGGTGAATTAGTCTTCTGGGTTTTAGCTGCAGCACTCTATATACATTTCGATCTATATATTTTGGTATGTCAGCAATCAGCTGTTTTTGAAGAGCGTGCATGTAAGTAACAGTTTAAGCAAACCCCAGAGTATGACGTAAGAGGAACCCGCGATAAATCAAACATCAAATGGGAATCACAAATAGTTAACTAGTCCTGACTGAATAAAATAATCAATTTAAACCAATTACGTGCTGCATAATATTTAGATTTTAAAAGGCGAATGGCTTTCTGTTGTTCATGTTAACTAACTATAATAATCTGACATCCAAAGTGCGGTCACATTAACGAAATTAGCAAAAAAAGTTCCATTGTCAATCGTATAGAGATGCATGAAGCACTTTCAAACCAAGCAGCTTTCTGTTGCATGAGAAAAATACTGCGTGATTGTGCAAAACTCTCAGTAACGCAGATTCCTATTGGACTGACTGGATTTCACCTGTGAAATTTCGCCGAACAACATTAAATGTGACCACATCTTATTTGCAATCCTGAATTGATCCATTAGCAGTCGTTATTACTCCTCCACCTGAGTGTGACATCATTAATGACAGGCCTAGTTTGTTATCAACAACAGATGATAACCATGTTACTACAACTTCGTGAAACAGTGACTAGTTAGTTGCATTGTTACCAGGGTGGTTAATCAGCGAGATTCGTCATCATATGGGAAACGATCCCCAGGTCCAATCTCTCTCTGCATTGCTGATGTCTCTCATTAACTTGAACCCACCACGATCTCGATCCGACCAGACGAGACAGCGAGAGAGAAGATAATACAGGGATTCATTTTATATGCAGCGCAACTGTGTGGATTCACATTAGGGATCAATTCTGACCGAAATCATGCCACAGCAGCATTGCACATCTGAAACGCAAACGCTTCAAGCTACAGCACGCACATGCAAATTCACACCAGAACACAATTCATAACGTAACGCAATCGTATCGCAATGTTTTATGAACATCTGTTAGTCCTGCACTTGAGATGGACACACGGTAATGAACATATATGCAACATTCACGTAGCTACCTCATCATTCATCCACGTCTGGACATGCTGTAAATACTCCTCTGTTTCGTAGTGTGCTTTATTTAGCCTGTTCTTGTCATGTGGACAGCAACACAACATCTGGTATCGTTGGATAACTAGGTTAACTTCTCGCACTAACCACCAAAGCACACTACATTCTTAACACGTCATGTTTGGTGCACTGATCTAGGTGCTTTTTTCTACTTTTTTGACAACGGGACACTTGGTCACATTCATCAAATACCCAAAAACACTTAATGTGTGAGTGGCGTGAATGTTGATTTGTGCCTCTGTTCACTGTTTAGGAAGGAAAAGATGCATATCTGTAAACACTGTCATTATTTATGTGCTTCTACCGCAGCATGTCAGGGTCAGAATTGGTCCCTCAATGTTCAAAATGATGAAGGCTTTTGTGTTCCTCCTCAAGATATTCATTGTGTATATTATATCACTTTGGCCACGCTGTACTGTACAATAATATTGTTCATTTAACAAACACCTGTGTCACTTTCTTTTTTATGTACAAAAATGAAAAAGTAACAAAGACATACTCTCAAAGCACTTTTAGACTTCTGTTCATTTCTTCTCACAAACATACTGCCAGTCAATAGCTTGTGAATATATTACAAATATTTATAATGTGAAATGTTGTAAATAACAAAAAGACATTTTTCTATGTCGTGGTTAATGATGGAGGTCAATTCAGGTAAGATCTAGTGAGTCATATAATGTGTGTGTGTGTGTGTGTGTGTGTGTGTGTAAAATATTAAAAATAGTAAATTATTTTTATCTGAAAGTGTAAGAAAGGGGTAGGTTTAGGGGATAGAAAATATCGTTTAGTCAGTATAAAAGTAATAGAAGTCTATGGAAAGCCCCCACAATTCACAGAACCAAACATGTGTGTGTGTGTGTTACTTATTACAATTTGTAAACTGATTATTGACCAAAACAATATTTTAGGAGTGGTTTATGCATTTGGCAGATGCTTTTATTCAAAGCAATTTACATTGCATTCAAAGTACACATTTTATGAGTTCCTGGGAATCTAAGCTTGCTCTACTGTTTGAGCTACAGAAATGCTATTATGAATGAATTTAATGAATGAAACTGATCTTTTATTTACACTGATAGTGACACATACATCTGCACAGGAGTCTGTATTTAGAGCTGAAGCCCTGCGCTGGACTCGTGTGCATTACTGTCCTGTAACTGTGGTCAGCGGAGCCGGATGATGATGACCTTTATCTGCTCCGCTGAAGTCTCTCAGACGGAGCGTGGCTCAGTAATGTAGTAACGTGTAAGTGCTGTAGGACGTCCTCAGAGACCCGCAGAGACCCAGAGACAGCAGAGCAAACAGCCCAGAACTGACATGTGCTGTGTAGCAAAAACACACGACGGACCTGCTGCAGATAAAAACCTGCTGACCTGCTGGAGTGTGTGAGACACAGCCACTGTTCCACTCCAGCTTCACATCTACTAGTCCTACACAGAGACATTAGTGTGTGTGTGTGTGTGTGTGTGTGTGTCTCTGGTGTGTGTGTGTGTGTCTATATGTGTGTGTGTGTGTGTGAGCATGTGTGTGAGCATGTGTGTGACAGTGTGTGTGTGTGTGTGTGTGTGAGTGTGTGTGTGTGAGAGAGAGAGTGTGTGTGTGTGTGTGTACTGGTTTATGTGGTTTGTGAGGACACAATTTGTATAATGAGCATGGTGTGACATGGTGTGTTACAGTTGAAGGTGGTTTGTGAGGACATGCTATGTCCCGTAATTAAAAGGTGTAAAAAACATACTAAATGTGTTTTTTTGAAAATCTAAAGTGCACACAGTCTCTGTGAGGGCTAAGTGTTAGGTGTGGGTAGGTGTAGGGCAATAGACACACAGTTTGTTCAGTATAAAAACATTACGCCTATGGAGAGTCCCCATAAACCACAAAACCAACATGTGTGTGTGTGTGTGTGTGTGTGAGATAGTGTGTTTGATGTGTTTGTGTGTGTGTGTAGTGTGTGATGTGAGAGAGAGTGTGTGTGTGTGTGTGTGTTGTGTAATACATAATAAACAACATTTATTGTATAACACTCACACACACACATATATATACGTATTATACTGTATATCATATTATACTATAATGTTTTTTGTTGGTATATCTCAAATGTAAAAATGTATAAATACACTGCAGAAAAAAAAGGCATCTCAAATATCACTGTCACTGCCATTTAAAGAAGAGTTCCTGAAATAAAATATTAAAAATAAGTATTATTAAAAAATATATATATATATAGAAAATATAGTTCACAATTCACATGTTAATCAGATAAAAGTCGAATATCAAGTTGAAAAAAATTATAAATCACACACTAATCAATCTTGCATCATTATGAAAATTGTATTAGCAGTGTTTCAGTCAACTTTCCTCAGGCTTACAAAACTGTGTTAACATTCAAACATGAGCAAATAATAAAAAAAAAAACACTCATTAAGAGAAAAATAAAAAGTTCCAATAGCTGTTACAAATAATCAAAAAAGATTCACAAACATAATTCTGCATCCAAATGAACAATAACACAAAACCACCAAAGATTTTAACAAATTTTACTATAGCTTAATTTAAGCACTATTTAATACTAATGTTATATTTTTCCATCATTTTTTATATTTATTTATATTTTAGCCATGCTTTATGACATATTTCATAGCCTCATTAAAGGCGATATAAAAGCCATCAGTTCCCCAAAAAAGATAAATAAATAAATACAATTAAAAAAACTTTCCCGAGCTGTGTATCTTTATGATAGGACTATCCAGATTTGTTCAGAACATGCTAACATTAAACTCTATTTAAATCACTTGTGACTCGAGTCTTATATGTGTTGCTGTGTCTGCTATAGCTTTTTTTTTAAACAAAGCTTCAGTGTAAGCAACTACAGCATTAATATCCATTGCTGGAAATGTAATGTTATCAGGATGAATATGTCAGATGCTGTATTCAGAGCATGTTGACGGTGTGTTCACTGGACAGGTTTGCATGAATCCTCATCAGTACGTGTTCATGTCCTAACACATCTCCATTACTCTCAGCGCTGATGGCCGAGGGAAGAACCGCGTGTCTTTGAGCTGAGCTGCAGTTTACACGTCACATAAAGTAAGAGCTAAACTTACACACAGTGTGCAGGAATCCCACAGGAGCCGCAGCTTCAGAAATCAAAGAAAAGGCTTCATCCTTCAACAGGCTCTCGTCAGAGCTTCTCCTGGTCCAGTGTGTTTCTCATTGCTCTCCGGCTCTGCTTCTGCTGCTTGTTGAATATCAAACACAGGTGTTTAACACGTTACAGCTGCATTCTTATTTTAAATCAGATCAGAGAACTTCATCTGGTGATGAACAGATTCTGGTTCACAGTGTATTTTGTGTCTTGCAGTATTCCAGCATTGAATTTTATTTATAATTTACAATAGTCCACATAACAGTTTTCTATTTATTCATGATAAAATTACACTTTGTATATTAAAAAAAGGACTATAAGATATATGTTATATAATCTGTTCTAAAATGTTGCTAACTGTCTGTTCCTCAAAGGTCTTGACCTTCTTTACTGCATACAACATTGAAAATCATACAATATTATTACTTTACTTTTTACTATTATTGCATTAATTAGTTGTTACCATTTAGTAGCTAATGAGTTACTGGCAACCATGTTACTCGCAAATCTATTACCCATCTCACATTTATTTAGTTGTGTTTATTAAATTGTCAGGTTTAGTTCTGATATCTGTTTAATGTTTATGTTTGTTTATTGGTTAATGTTTCAGCCCAGCTAACAAAAATATGTTCTAAGAACATTTTGCCAACATTCACATTAACATGCAGTTTTTTAAATGTTTTATGAATGTTTTTTCTTGGTTTTGTGAACATTACATGAACGTTCCATTTTGCAAACATTATGGGAACGTTACTTTTGAATGTTCTGAAACAAGTAACATTTAAACATGTTAGAAGAATGTCCAATTATGTTTTAGAGAGGAAGAAAAAAAACCCATGAACAATATATCAACTTTTTTTGTGATAACATTTTCAGAACATTATTAAAGACCAGATAGCTTTGAGCAAACAGTCTAATTATATTAATGAAAGAACATTCCTTCATAACTTTGAGAGAACCTGGTCAGAATGTTCTGAGAATGTTTACTATTAAATTTTGTCTCAAAATTTAGGCCAAATTTTGGTAACAGTGCTGGAAAAAAATTGCAAACCTCATTTTATATACACTGCGCTCCAAAAGTTTGGAAACGCTCTAGAAAAGTGGGGTTTTGGACAATATTGGCTTTTTAATTTGTGATAATTTTGCACTGATAAGGGACAACACAAACTACGAAAACATGTTTTATTACATAAACAGTTAAAAAACTTAAATTTTGGATTCATCAAAATATCCAGCATTAGCAGCTATTCCAGCTCTGCCTAAACTGTGTTCTAATTGGTTAATTGTATTCTAAACTTAATTGGCAATCAATTGTTGAAGCGATTAATGTGTGCTGAGCCAAAAATCTGTTAAAAACCTGGGCCAAGTTTAAACCAGTGACCAGGCATCACAGCATGTCTGACTTTGACATGTATATATTGACATTATTATGTAAGCAAAATTATTATTGCTGGTCTTCAATGATGATGTCAAGTTACACCAAAATTTGCACCAAAAAATGATAAGGATTTATGCTGATATCGTCCAAAACCACACTTTGCCAGGAGTGTTTCCAAACTTTTGGAGGGCAGTGTAAATACTAAATAAAGACTAAGATATATTTGGTTTGACACTGAAGGATCAGCAGCTCATTTCACTGATCATCTATTTTATGGTAATTAGCAGCTAAAGTAAATGCACTGGGTCATGGGAGTGAACGCAGACGGACGGAGATCAGATGCTGTGTTTTACTGAAGGTGCATGTGTTGTGCTGGGATGGGATGGACTCGACCTTTTCTGCATGTCAAGCAAAGGTTAGAAATCTCCACTGGCCTTAAAGAAATGCTCGTGTTTGCCATTACAGTGAAGATGTTTCTCCATCTGCACACAGACGCTCTCGAGGGAAGCCCTCGCCGTCTGTGTGTCTGTGTCTCACTCTCTCTGCTTCATAACTGATCATTTCTGACCAATACTCACCAGAAAATATCTGAATGATCTGTCAGCAAAACTCACAGTAAATGTTTCATACAGTAGATTTATGATGTTCAATTTCTTATTTTCAAACTGTGTTCATCAGGGTTATTATAGTTAAACTAAAACCATAAACAAACCTTCATTACATAAAAAAAAATCTGATATTTGAAAAGGCAATATTTCTCATTTTCATTAAACTTCATCTACTAAAAAAACTAAAACTGAAAAAAATATTTTTTTAAAGAGAACAAACATTAAAAACAGCACAATTACTAAAAATGTTAACTAAAATTAAAACAGAAAATCAAAAAATATTAACAAAAAATATGATAGCATCAATGATACTTAAATATCATTGGCATTCAGTTCATTGTAATAAAACTAACATGATTTATGTATTTCAAAAATGTAAGCTTAATATTATTTACTTAGTAGATTGAGACATAAAGATGATCTGCAGCACAAACTTTTGGTCTGTCGATCATATAGCGTTATTTATTATGGTAACACTTTACAATAAGGTGTCATTTGTTAACATTAATGTATTAACTAACATGAACGAGCAATGATCAACACATTTATTACAGTATTTATTAATCTTTGTTATTGTTAGCTAATAAAAGTACAGTCGTTCAGTGTTAGTTCACAGTGCATTAACTGTTAACAAACACAACTCGTGATTTTAATAATGCATTAGTAAATGCTGAAATTAATATTAACTAAGATTAATAAATGGTAAAAGTAAAAGTATTGTTCAATCTTAATTCATGTTAACTAATGAACCTTATTGTAAAGTGTTCACTTTATTCTGCAGTTGTTCACATAAACATCAATACAATCTCACATTTATTCCATCGGTATAAAAGTATGAATGAAAAGCTCACATAAGAGTGAAAATCATTCTTCATTTGTGCTGTTCCTCTACTTTACAACAGCTGAAATAAACTTTAAATACCAATAAATCAGAAAATGTTTGCATGTTTGTATTCTGTAGGGTAAACACAAGTTGTGCACTGTTAATAATTACATTTTTTGTTTTAAAATACATATTTAATTGAGTTTGATAGATTGCATTTGTAACAAAATATGGATGTTCCCGTCATACCTCAGAGAGGTATCATGGAATCGCAACAATATAACATTTTTAACACAAATAAAGTGGTTATATTGTGAAAGATTTTATTTAACATGCAAAATTGTATTAAATTGTTTTAAAAAATACATATTTTGTTATATGTAAGAAAAAAGTTGTGTCCCCCAAATTCATGTCTGTGGGGTTACAACAATGGATGTCGCCCCTTTAAGAGAAGGGGAAATGCTATTTAAACTACTTTCTGTGTGTAACAGTGCTGTTGATCTGAGGGGTGCATGGGGGGTACATTCTTTCTTATTAATTTACTTAAAGTTTCTGATAATTCCATATGTCGCACTTTATTAGTGTCTATGGTGTTATGTTGTTAACTTGCATATCTGACATATTTTTATCAAAATTTTGATAAATACATACTTATTAATATTTCCAAAATGTCCCCTGATCTTGAAATCATGATGATGGCAGCCTCTGTTTTAGAAAAGTCTGTATTTATGCTGCTTTATCTTTCCTGGTAACACCACAGAGACTGTAGTAACTTGCAATATAACGTCTGTGGTGTTACTTCACAATGACAGACATAAGTGTCTGTGTCACCAGTGCTTGATTGAAATTATTTAAAAATCAAAATGTTCTTAAGCTTGCATATTAAACTAATTTTAAATGCATAGCAATATATTTTATTAGAAGCATTTTTACAAATTCTGCCTCTCATTTTTGCCCCCCCCCCCCCTCCCCCTTTATTGTTCTCAAACGCTTTTCCACAGACTTTCTTGTCTCGAGCGCATCAATTACCTTAATGCACTATCATACATATGAGCAGTCATAATTCACACGTTTATATTCCTAAATGTGATTTGTATTTAAAATATGACCTTTAAAGCTTGATATATGGAAATGGACAGATCATATGTAATTCTGGGATTAAATGTCTTATAGATCATAGAGTTTATGAGAAGGGAACCTTGACCGGCCGGTAATTTACAGTGTTATGAGATCAGTGCAAAACATGCAGTAAATAAGTGTGCATCCGACAGAACGCGTCTGCATCAGTCATTCAGGAAGATCTGGTCCGGTTCATTTCAATATGACCGTCTGTACTTGGGCTCCGTATCACGTCTCCCGTCTGGCCGCGGTGACCTTGCTGTTGAGAGGGAGCTTTCATAAATAGACAGCGGCCGGGACATTCATAGTCTTCCTCACCATCATCATCCTCAGTCAGATCAGCGCTGGAAGCTTGAATATGCCACATATTAGACATAACAGTAAATCCTGTCAGCGTTTACTCGCCATGTTTTCCAGTAGAAGACATTATGAAGAATCTTCATGCACATCTTTTCCCAGCGACAACAGTCGAGCTCCAAAACAGCATCATGTCTCCCACGGTATAGAGGAGAGTGGGGTAAGATGAGCCAGTTTTTACTAATGTGATCTTCAAGATAAGAGAAAATGAGGCAATGAAATTAATTTAGTGTTATCAAACGATTAATTGCATCCAAAATAAAAGTTTTTGTTTACAAAATATATGTGTGTCTACTGTGTATATTTATTATGTATATATAAATACACACACATACAGCCTATATTTTGAAATTATTTACATGTGTTTACATGTATATATTTATGTTCATATAATTTATGTCATATATATATGTGTCCCTGCAGCACAAAAGCAGTCATCAGTAACACAGGTATTTTTGTAGCAATAGCCAACAATACATTGTATGAGTCAAAATTATACATTTTTCTTTTATGCCAAAAATCATTAGGATATTAAGATCATGTTCCATGAAGATATTTAGTAAATTTCCTACCGTAAATATATCAAAACGTAATTTTTGATTAGTAATATGCATTGCTAAGAACTTCATTTGAACAACTTTAAAGATGATTTTCTCAATATTTAGATTTTTTTGCACCCTCATATTCCAGATTTTCAAATATTGTATCTCAGACAAATATTGTCCTATCATAACAATAACCATACATCAATGGAAAGATTATTTATTCAGCTTTCAGATGATGCATACATCTCAATTTCGAAAAATTGACCCTTATGACTGGTTTTGTGGTCCAAGGTCACAAATATATTTAATACATAAACGTAACATATTTTTCTTAAATATATACATGCATGTGTTTGTATTTATATATACATAATAAATATACACAGTACACACACATATATTATGTAAACAAAAACGTTTATTTTGGATGCGATTAATCGTGATGGATCATTTGACAGAGTGATTTCAGGAGGTTTCCTTTCATTCAAAATGATCAGAATGTATCTATGACAGAGGGTTCTAAAAATATGGCTTCTTATAAAAACGTGTGTCTGTGGCTCAATTTGCCCTGAGTTAGGAGTAAGTTGACCCGAGTCTGTGTGTAAACTGACCATCTGACTGAATCTGATTCAAACCCATGTGAAATTTGAAAGATAATTTACCTCTTTTAAAAAGAAATTTAATAATAACATTTCCTTTTACAAACAGGCATATTTATTTTCTTAAAGCTTGCTTAACTTAACTTAACTTAACTTAAACAACATAAAATCAACCAAATGAAGTTTAGATTTCAATCTTTAATTGTTTGCGTTTCCAAAAACAGACTAAACAGAGTTTTTGAGTAAAATTAAATAAAAACTGAGTTAGAATGAAGGAATAAATGTCACTGAAACTAATAAACATTAAAGTCAAAAGATTCTTGGCATGGTAGCTTTTCAGCAATGTTCACCGGGCCATTCAGGAATACATATCTGATTATAATGTGATGAAAATCATCTTCTGGATCTTATCAGAGAAACCATCCCTATCAAATAAACTACAAATGCACTGCATTTAATAAACTACAAGTACTATATATAGTTG
Organism: Aspiorhynchus laticeps; assembly: GCA_023376895.1. Lineage (NCBI taxonomy): Eukaryota > Metazoa > Chordata > Actinopteri > Cypriniformes > Cyprinidae > Aspiorhynchus > Aspiorhynchus laticeps. Next base: position 37,503,181 of record CM041808.1, read on the forward strand.
TTTTTTTAGTGTTTGGCTTAGTGTTATGTTAGAATCATTATTAAACTCATACCTTTTGGTCTTTAATATTTTGAATTGTTTTTAGCTTTATTTTTTGTTTTTCATTTAAATGTTAAGTTTTGAAATTTTGTTGTATGCATTTGTCATTTTTATTCAATTTCTTTATTTTTAAAATGTGTATAGGTAGTATTTATAAAGTTTTAACTTTGAGTTTTGGATCTGTTTTTAGTTGTTTTAATACTACTATTGATTGCTTCTGTTGTCCTCGTTTGTAAGTCGCTTTGGATAAAAGTGTCTGCTAAATGCAGAGCCGATCCTCCCTATACGCAGAATACGCAGGCTGCATAGGGCCCCCGAAACACCAGGGGCCCCCTTGCTCTCAAAGATGTTTTAATTTTAGTTTCGATTTTGAATTTGGCCAGCTGTTGTGAAAACATGAATGATCATTTCCTTTAATGCGGTGCGCTGTCACGCTCTCTATGTAAAAATCTTGTAAATAATCTTGTAACGTGAATGTCATACAGTCTCTTGTTTGAAAAAAAAAAAAAAACGATTTGAAAGCTTACCGCGAAGAGATACTGTTTCTCGAGCGCCTTCCGCGAGCGCGATTCGAGACGGAGTGAAACACGGACAAATACGTTTCATCCATTCCTCAACCCCCCCCCGGGCCGGCGACACAGTTTTGCGTAGGGCCCCCCGAAGCCTAGGATCGGCACTGGCTAAATGACTAAATAATAATAATAATAATATGTATATGTATGTACTGTATGTGAACTAAACCAGCTGTGTGATATCACATTAAAATACCAGTTTATACTTCAGAGATTTAACATAACTTCAGTGCATTATAAGTTCAAATGCTGGCTCAATTTACCCCATAGCTGCCATTGTGGAATTTTGGAATAAACTAGCTAGCTTACCAAATTTAGGCTAATATTTAGCTAAATGATTTGCTAAATCACCTATATGCATCATTATTATATTTAGACCTGGATAAATTTGTTTTATGTAACAGCTATTAAATCTGATATGCTAAAATGTTACTTTGACAAGCCAAAAACAGTTTGTAAAGTAAATGGTGCCTTTCACTCCTCTCGTATGTTTCTGGTAGAAATGTTGGGTGCTTCCAAAATACATGTCACATGACAGTAAAAGTGTACAGTTGCTAAGATACAGGGGGTGGGTCAACTTACCCCACTCTCCTCTGTTGACATATTGTACAACAATTCTTTTATATTAATATATTGATGTTATTCAGAAAAAAAAATGCCAGGTTGCATCAGGTTTTATGTTATTGATGCTAAAATGCAGGTTTGATGTTTGAGTCAAGAGCGAAGCAAAAATAATTGAGATTTGAATATGTAAATAACTAATTTATGTCAAGATAACTCATGTCTTCTTTCAGACTAGTGGAAAGAAAACAACCAAAATACACATTTAAGTGTTTATTTTATGTTTATATATATATAAATTATATCTTTAAAGGCAGTGAGTGTTATTTTTTCTAGTTTTTATTTTTTTCTAGCTGTTAACTATTTTCAGGTAACACTTTATTTTAGGGTCTCTTAACTAGTTGCTTATTAGCATGCATATTACTAGAATATTAGCCATTTATTAGTAGTAATCAAGCACATATTAATGCCTTATTCTACATGACCTTATTCTACATCCTAATCCTACCCAATACCTGAACTTAACAACTACCTTACTATTAATAAACAGCAAATTATGAATTTATTGAGGGAAAGTCATAGTTAATAGTGAATAATGTTCCCTAATCTAAAGTGTTACCATATTTTCTGATTCAGAGTGATAAAGAGAGAAATACAGAATCCCCTCTTTAAAAACCTTTAATATGTCAACCAAACTAAACATTTTCTTCTAATATTCAGATTTATGGAATATTTAATCAGATAATGAATCATTTGCATATGCAAACATAGCATTTCAGAAAACCCGTGATACAAAACAGTCATCTCAATGTACTGTGATCAATCAACTGGGGAGGTTTGGTATTAGTTAACATTTTTACCCAGTATTCACCTGTGGTGCCTTAAATCTGGATGTTTTTCTCTCACAAACCCTGTGTGACTTCAGAAGACTTGTAATATAGTGCACTGTAGTGATATCAGATGCTGGATAGCCTCACACAAGCACCACTAACTGAAGTGATTTTAGATTTAAGTAGCACCACCAGTCTAGTGGCTTTGGGCTTAAATATTAATATTCATCTTTAGTTTTGGTAATTCTATTTTAAGGGGCACCAGCCAGGAATTTCACCTTGACATTAAATAAAAATCATGGAAGATTGTTGAATAAATAAGAATTACATTGTATTCTGACCAATCTGTTAGATTTTCACTGTAAAAAAATACTGTTATTTTAACGGTAAAAAACTGTGAAAATGCTACAGTAAAAACCTGTTAAATGGTTAACGGTAAGTTCCTGTAAAATTTACAGGGAAAAATCGTAAACTGACGTTCCCAGGTTGGTATATTAACATCATATCAGTTAATGAAATTACGGTATTTAACTGTAAATTTAAGTTAAAACCGTAAAACCTAAAATGTGGTTACCGTATTTTTTACGGTAGAATTCCGGCAACCACAGCTGCTGTTTTTTTACTGTAAATTTTACAGATTTTTTCTTACAGTGTATCGTTAACTTGTAGAGCCTCTTACTGGATTCTCAACACAAGGAAGACACAAGGGGTTTTATTAACAAAGGGACAGACCAGAGTAACTAACAACTACTAAATGGATACAATGAATGGATAAAGTGCAAAAGATTGATAAATACAAGTGATTGAGTAGGATGTTACTATGGGCTGCATGTTCACTATACAGCACAAAACAAGACAACAAAGGTTAATTTGATACAAAAAGATGACCGTAATTGTTGACCATAGTTACTGTGTTTTTACTTTAGATTGTTTGAAAACCAGGCGTTCTTGCAGGACTCCTAACCCGATTCATGAGCAGAAGAGAGATCTGTAGTGCATCAGTCAACTCGCTTTTACAACAGCAAAGGAGAAAAACAGCTCGACACCAGAGAGCTTCTGCACGCTGTAAAAGGCTGTAATGCAGTAAAGTGTCTTTCACAATATCAGTCTGCCACGGTGTGACACAAAGACACAAAGAAAAGCGCCATGACATTCACGCGCTGATCAATACGCCTGCTCACAGCCGCGGCGTTGCTCTAATGAATGTGCGCTGTAAAGTGCACATATTGGCAGGCTTTTTGGGACGCTTTTCAAGAGAATTAGCACTGTCACCACACGGCTAATTGAGAATGTCTGGAGCATAGATTTCTCACAAAATATCAATTAGACCTACAGAGTGAATCCAAACACATTTTGTGAAGTGGCAGCGGGTTCACAATGCTCTGAGACAAGAGACAATGACACGCTAGTGTAGCTGAACTCATGGAGACAGCACAGTTTATGTGCAAATAAATGATTAAAAGTCACTCTGATGGTGCAGACATGGGGCAAGAGCTATTAAAAATATGTCACCAAATGCAAATATATTTTGCATATATATACTATACTTATAACTAAATATTTATGAGTAATATTTAGGGACAGAATTGTTCAAAATAAACATTTGAGCAACTGAAGTAAGTGTCATAAAGCCAATTTTTAAGCACTTAGGTTAGTGGTTAGTTTAGCTACAGTGTTATTACAGCTTTATTACACTAATGAATCTGTGCTGACAAGTCACGTTTATTTCTATGGATATTCATACAATACAGATCGTTTCAAAGCAGCTTCACCGGGAAAATAACAGTGTTAATGTACAGTTCAAGCTGTAAAGCAGCTCTACAGAAGATAAGAGTGTCTTTATTCAGTTCAGTGTTGACTCCATTCAGTTCAATAAATGTTTTGATGTTGCAGATTTCATCAATAATGATGTGAAACATTATTGGTCCGCCCTGGTGTGGTCGGCTGCCGGTGGAACCTGCGGGCTTGCCGCCACGGCACCCTGGGGCGTCTACACTGTGGCTGTCGGAGGTCCCACCTTCGGGCTCTCCTCTGCCCTTTTCTGGGTGGAGGCCGCGGTTGTCCCTGCGGTGGTTCTCCTGGGGGTCCCGTGCCCTGGGGGGCCTCCGGATGTTTGGGGCCCGGGTCTTTTCCGTGCCTGCTTCATGCCTTGCGGGATGGGGCTGTTGTTCCCCACACACACTATTAAACATTTACATGGAGGAACCTTATGAACACAAGCGCGCTCACACACACAGGTGTACACTCAAGCATTCACATTGGTATAAAAACAGGTGCTCACAGACACACATTGTCTTGATCTACTGTTGCTTCAAAACTTATTTTGTAATATTAGTTATGTGTGCTGCTCAATAACATTTAACATTTAGAATTTATTGTGATTCATACAGATGTTGGTTGTTGCTGCAGTCTATTTGATGTTGTGTCTTCGGTTGTTTTCTTCTGTTGTTTTCTCTTTTTGTCAGCAGGTATCGAAGCAAATTGTCTTTTTTTTTTCCCTCTCTCTCTCTATCCCCCATTCTCCTTTTTTCTCTCTCTCTCTCTCTCCCCCTTCTCTGTTGACTTTCCCCACAACCTTTTTTTTTTTTTATTTATTTATTTATTTTTTTTCCTTTCTTCTTTCTTCTTTCTCTCTCTTGTTTTCTCTGTCCCCTGGTCTTGTCTGTCACAGTGTGGTTAAGTAAAAGGGTATATAAAATTAAATTAATTAATTAATATAAAAAATAAAAAAAAAGATAAAAAAAAATAAATAAAAAATAAAAAATAAATAAATAAATATATTTAATAATAAAAAAAAAAAAAAAAGAAACAAGGCTGTGAATGATGATAGCATAGCCACGCATATGTACTGTCATGTGTTATCTGTGCTACTGACAGGCCAAAAAACAAAAAAAAAAATAATGATGTGAATTATGTAGTATCAGTATGGATCATTTTCTATATCATTCAAATTAAATCTAAAGAAAACACATCATTATATCCACTTATTCAACAGTTATAAAATAAAATATGTATATATTGATTTAATCACCTTTAACAAAATCTAGACATTTGTCATAAAATTATCTGTAACTTTTTTAAAAAGATATTAAATCAACAACTTTTTGTCATTGCACATGATGAGCATCTTTATAATACTCATAATAACATGAATAGAGGTTTGCATGCAATGTAAGTTTGTTAGAGGTTTGATCACATTGTTTTTTACTTACACACATTTTCAAAACTTTGCCCCATTTTTTTAAACTTTAAACACAAATCCAAGAATTGCACACAACATCTCTTGCAAAATGAAGCACTGCATTCAAAATATCACAAACACATCTCAAAAGCAAACATTTGCAAACACCTTTGCCATAATATTAATTCCTGTTAGATTTTTGTGTGTTATGTTTTGTAAAAAGTGTTTTATGAAATTGAAAACTGAGTCAAAGGCTGAGAATTAGTGTCTGGTTTTACAGATTTGGTGTGTTTCTGCTGTTTGACTGTCAGCTTTCAGAAACTGTGACAAGAAAAGATTTTGTGAGTAAGCGGTTGAGAAAAACTGTAACACTAACTATAAGCAGTCGCTTTAGTGATGCTTGACTTCAGTTTGATTCTTCAGCATCACAGCACTGATGGTTCATGGCATGTGAACGGTTCATTTAATGGCAATGATGTTATATAGCAGAAGGTCTTCTGTGTATGACTGTGTGTTGTGATTTTTCTCGTGGTCTTTCCTCTCAGGTGAGCGAAGCACCTGTGAATCAGCCGTACGAAGCGCTGAATGATCCGCTCTGTGCATTATTGTAATTATATTTCCACGGACAGCTAAATTAAGTCATTGTGCTTCAGGGGACACAGACAACTGTACTTTTCCCACTGACTCATATGAGGCAGTGTAGTCTGTTAAGTAAAGGAGAAAAGACCCTGCTTTCCTGTAGCTCAAATAGTAAAGCATGGCGCTAGCAACGCCAAGATCATGGGTTCGATTCCCAGGGAAAGCAAGAGCTGATAAAAATGTAAAAACTGTAACTTGAATGCAATGTAAGTCGCTTTGGATAAAAGCGTCTGCTAAATGCATAAATGTAAATGTAAATGTAAAGACCCCTATTTATAATGGCACCATTTTCACCATCGGCTGCATGCAGAGGGTTAACCAGTCACGCTTTTAATGTGTTTCACTTCACCTGCTCAGGAACGGCTCTGAGTGCTGATCTTACTGTATAGTGATGAAGACTTATCAAGATTTAATGAGAAGAGCTCCATCTGTAGACCACTTGTTGAATTGCAAAAGTGATCAGTGCTGTCAAACACTGTTTATCATACTGAAATGACAAACATGTAAAAACAATATAAATTGCTTAATAGGCCTACTGCAGTAGCTTTCCAGTAGTGACTGGACGCTCAAGCTTTCACATCAACATCTAAAGCTATGGGAGGTGTTTTCCTTCTTTAAAAAGTTTCTGTTGCTGTCCAAATTACAGGTCATGATTATATGGTTATTTGTTTTTAATTATTGTTGTATTCCTGCTGTCTGTGAGCCATCAGAACAGATCTCAGCGGCTGAGAAGCACTGAGCTAGATTACACAAAAATACTTCACTATATGATAAAGTGACGTTATGAGTTGGTTATACAGTAGTACTCTGATATATGCTATTGCACTGAATATGCAACCACAGTTGTATCTCAGCTAGATGTCAACATCTCCAGAGAACATGCACCGGGATTTTGCTAGGACTTTTACTTTATAGACTAAATAACATTTTTGACCTATCATGTTAGTTAGTTTGTGGCTGTGTTTAAGTACTAACGCATTTTACCAAAGCTTTTATAGCTGCTTTAATCACCATACGAATATGTTTATGTAATTTTGACCAATCTGTGAACACAAGATCTGTTTTTCCTGCTAACAAACATACTGAATATTGCATCATTGTTGTATTGAGCCCAGGGTTATTATTGTTAACTGAAACTAAAACTAAAACTTGTTTTAAATCATTACTTGAAATAAAACTAAATGAAATAAAAGAAGATATAATAACTGAGCTTATTTTATTTCACCTACTTGCCGAGGCAACATTTCAATTTTTTTATTATATCAATGCCAAATCAATACTAAAATAACACTGCTTGAGCCTGATATTTGCATTTGTATTTAATTATTACGCACTAAAATATTTGCAAGTAAATGTACTGTACAGTTACATAATTAGTGAGTTTTCAGTACACAAAAATGGCAATGGCACAAAGAGAGAGAGAGAGAGAGAGAGAGAGAGAGAGAGTTGTAAGTTACTTTGGATCACACAGATACAGAATTTATTTATTTATTTATTTATTTTGTCATTACTAGTGGTCAACCCATTTTTTTTATTTTATTTTTTTTCAGTGGTTGGTGCTGATTGTAACGGGGCGAACAAGACGTGAGACGTGCGGATGCATGTGCAATCTTTATTCAATAAACAGTCAAATCACAGGCAGGGTCAAACAACAGCAAACGGATATAGACGAGGCAAGACAAAGAGTAATCCCAGGGCAAGCGTAGGTCTGCGATCAGCGAACAATATCCAACAGGGCAAGGCAGATAGATAATCCAGGTACACGAGCAATAATCCAAACGAGGTGCAAACAGAGTCCGAAGGGCAAGACAAAGGGTTAATCCAGGAAACACAGGCAAGAATCAAAACACTAGAAAACATACAAGGCAAGGCAAGACTATGACAACTAAGTGGGCTCCGAGTAGAGTAGCTATCGCTAGGAGAGTGATAAACGCTATACAATACTCAGCAAAGACAGAGAGGAAATCCAAGGCTTATAAAGCGTGTGTGATTGTGTGATCAGCTGTGTGTCGTCAGTGCAATGGATGATGGGAATTGTAGTCCGATTGTGAAGTGCAACAGTAATGTAGTGCAAGAGTCCATGTGGTGAGCGGGTGACCTCTGGTGGTGAGTGAACAGAAGTTCATAGACCAGATTCGTGACATTGATAGAGTTTAGTGCGTATTGCTGGTTATGTAGAAATAATGACAGCAAAATGCTGAAAGAAAATACAAAATGTACAACAAGAATAGTTTATCATCCAGAGGTGAGGCTGTTAATAGAGTTAAGAAATACATTTATGTCTATCAACCACAATGCGGATAATCTGAAAATGGCCAGATGAATGGGCTTGACCGATATCCCGGTCTGATCGCAATATTCATGGCTGGGAATTAGACGTATCGTGAGCATTTGAAGGAGCTGTACATCACGTTCAGTGACAGAGGGAGATCCAGCGCTCTTGATGATATGTGGCTGCATTACAGCGCTCAAGGATGGCCATGCAGTTAAAATGCTCCAGTAACATTTCCTTTTATATTTATATCTGTAGACCTTGACTGAAATAAATGAGTTGAGACAATGGTAGCGGACGCTGGCTTACGAAAAATATCCTCGTGACACTGGTAAATGAGCACACGTGACACATTGAGCTCGCTCACCTGACGGCTGTCCACAGCTGCACCACGGAGGCCTTCTGAAACTCGAAAGTCAGAGCATCATCATCTTAAATCTTAACCATCAGCCGCGCTAGAGGAATGAGCGACAGCCGTATCCGTCAGGGAAATGCTCTGTGTACGGCGTGGTATAGTCCACGCTCCTTTCAATTTACAGCCTCCTTTAATGTTCTGTCATATTTACTGGTTTATTGCATCTTTTTCACGATCACATCCTTATGTCCGGGCTCATGAGCTTTTCAATGCAAATCATCTGTTTTCAGGCGTGTGGAGTCCATTTGTTGTGTTTGTGAAAGACAGGCGTCATATTCAGTACAACTGTCTCAGGTAACAGGGAATGTTTTCAGAACTTTAACCAACGTTCTGTAAAGGTTATGAACAAACTTTCTTCCAGTAACTTCAACAGAAGCTTCGTTCGAGTTATCTGAGGCCTCATGTATAAAATGTTGCATAGAAACAGTCCTGCATTTGATCCAAGATCATTTCTTAGATATGCGTACATGTGATTCAGAAAAACGAACTTGCACACAAAAAAATATGTGCACACCTCTCTTACAGAACTGAAATCTATAAAATGCAAATGATCTTGAAATGATGTGTATGTATGCTTGGAAAACTTGAAAAAAAGTGAATTTAATTAATGCAGCAAACAGGAGTAGACTTATTCAAATCTGAATTTAAGAATGTAGAATTAAAATGGGGGGGGGGGTAATTTAACTACACAATCATTGGTTTAGTTTATACAGTTGATTTTTTCCTATAAACAGGTCATCATGCACACAACACATGAGTATTTCTGGAAACATTAGATAATAATTATCAATGTTTGAAATGGCATTTACAGAAATATATTTAATTTTACATCTTATTTAATACAATTATTTTAATTTCATGTTGGAAGCACTGGTCTGCCCGACTGAACAGAAACCCCAAAAACACAAAAAGACAAAACCCCTTTAAAACCATCAAAAGCAGCTTAACCAGGCTAAAAAACGACCTAACACATTTTCAGTAGGAAGAGGCGTTAATGTTTACATTATCTGATCCCAGTGTGCTGTCATTTGGCAGTACTGAACAGTATGATGTTAATGTTGTTAAGATACAGTCAAAAAACATTTGGATTTTTGCATTGATTTCTTGTAACGTGTGTCATCTTCACCCAAGGCACAAATTGACTAAAAATCAAACAAACAAATAAATAAATAAATCAAATTGGTAAACTAATAACACAAACAATTAAACTTTCACTGTACAGTAAAAGCTTTCACTGTACCTTAAAAACTCATTAGAGACACACAAAGCTGGAAAAGACTATAAGAGCATTGCTAAAGATCTGGGTGTTCATGCATATAGGTAAGATACTCTGTCAACAAATGTAGAAAATTCTGGACTATTGCTACTCTCATTAGGAGTGAACATCGTTCCAAAATCACAAAGAGAGACAATCCTGAAAGGTGAGAGCACATGGATAACAGCAAAAGAAAAACTCTACCAGTGAAACACTGAACAAGAATGATGTTCGTGAAAAGACAACAAGCAGCAAATCACTGCTGTCTAAAAAAATTGATGTCTCATGTTTGCCCAAAACCACCTGGATGTTCCAGAACACTTCTGGGAAAATGTTCTGTGAAAACTTTGCATTCACTGAAAGAAGAATTCATTCAAAATTGTGTCAAGACATTGTTTATTACTTCAAGCTTTAGAGAGGTTGGGTGCTGCAAAAACAAGAAAATACGTGTTTTCTGTCCTGACCTTAATCTTAAGCCAATTCAGATGCTGTGACAACCTAAAGAGAGCTGTGACATCAAGACAACCCAGAAATATTGAAACACTAAACAGATTAGTGAGATGGATTGGTCAATAGTCTTATAAGCAGCAACAGAAAACATTTGGTGAAGATTGTACAGCTAAAGGAGGATCTGCATGTTCCTGATTCAAGGGTTCACTTACTTTCTCCACTCTGTACCGTGAATGATTACCCAGTGTATTCAGTGTGACAATGTGTTTTTGTGGTATTTGTTTAATCAGATTGTGTCTGAGAGCTAAATTAAGATCAGACAACATTTTATGAGTAATCAATGCAGAATTCACAAACCTATAGGAGTTTGACACCACTGAACTTGTTCAACATGTTTAATCAGTTGTGAAAAACTGATTCTATATAAAAAAATAAGTACTGATTTTACAGAAATACTGATCTAATTATTTATGTTGTAATCTAAATATCTGTTCCCATTCATATTTCAATAAAATATCTTGTGGAAAGCAATCAATTTAAAGTCACAGATCAGAAAACATACAGACCACAGCTGAAGGCTCTATAATCTTAAACAATCTCTCAGACCAACCACCAATGAGAACATGCACAACAGGAGTATAACATTTCAAAACTCCACCTCATTTGGCAGATTGATCTCATAGCTCATTTGCTTGTCAGTAGCATTGGGTGCAGGCTGAACTCTGGGATATATGGCGAACGCTCCATCACAATACACTGTGTGAGAGGTAACTGTTGTCCACAGCTCCACAGCACTTTGCCCACTTCATTTGTCAGACTATGTCTCGCTTTAACTTCGATTTCTTCTTAACCCTCCAATTAAAGCCCACTAAAGCTCACCCTGGGAGATAGTGAGAAGAGCGGACAGCTGTCGAGAGTTACAAATGACAGAGCGTTCCGCTTTATCTACCTCAGTCACCAGGAATCCATGACATCAGCATTCACATGGCAGAAGATGAGATGAGGACAGCGGAGCGAGAACAGGACCTTGAGTCCAGATCACTCACAACTAGAGACTAACAAGACACAAAGAAAATACCTACATATTTTTCAGATTACCCTACAAACCACCCTGAACTACCCTATCAATCACTCTGAACACTCTACCAACCACCAAGTTTACCCTATCAATCACCAGACCACCCTACAAACCACCCAGAATACCCTATCAACGGCTCTGAACACTCTACCTACCACCAAGTTTAGTCTAACAACCATCTAGATCAACCTATAAATCACCCAGAACACCTTACAAATCACCAGATCACCCTATCAACCACCCAGAACACCCTACAACCCATCCTCATCAACCTATCAACACTCTTAACACCTACCAACCACCCAGAGCACCCTATCAATCACCCAGAACACCCTACAATCCACCTAGAACACTGTAAAACACCAGATCACCCTACCAACCACACAGAATACCCTATCAATCATCCAGACCACACTATAAAGCACCAGATCACCCAACCAACCACCCAGAACACCCTGCAAACCATCCACATCACCCTATCAACCACTCTGAACACCCTACAAACCACCAGAGCACCCTACAAACCATCAGATCACCCTACTAACAACCCAGATCACCCTACCAACCACCCAGAATACCCTATCAACAGCTCTGAACACTCTACCAACCACCAAGTTTAGTCTAACAACCATCTAGATCACCCTATAAATCACCCTTAACACCTTACAAACCACCAGATCACCCTATCAACCACCCAGAACACCCTACAACCCATCCTAATCAACCTATCAACACTCTTAACACCTACCAACCACCCAGAGCACCCTATCAATCACCCAGAACACCCTACAATCCACCCAGAACACTGTGCAAAACACCAGATCACCCTACCAACCACACAGAATACCCTATCAATCATCCAGACCACACTATAAAGCACCAGATCACCCAACCAACCACCCAGAACACCCTGCAAACCATCCACATCACCCTATCAACCACTCTGAACACCCTACAAACCACCAGAGCACCCTACAAACCATCAGATCACCCTACTAACAACCCAGATCACCCTACCAACCACCCAGAATACCCTATCAACAGCTCTGAACACTCTACCAACCACCAAGTTTAGTCTAACAACCATCTAGATCACCCTATAAATCACCCTTAACACCTTACAAACCACCAGATCACCCTATCAACCACCCAGAACACCCTACAACCCATCCTAATCAACCTATCAACACTCTTAACACCTACCAACCACCCAGAGCACCCTATCAATCACCCAGAACACCCTACAATCCACCCAGAACACTGTGCGAAACACCAGATCACCCTACCAACCACACAGAATACACTATCAATCATCCAGACCACACTATAAAGCAGTAGATCACCCAACCAACCACCCAGAACACCATACAAACCACCAGATCACCCTATGACCTACCCAGAACAACCTACAAAAACCACCATAACACCCTACCAACCACCCAAAACACCCTGCAAACCATCCACATCACCCTATCAACCACTCCGGAAACCCTACAAACCACCAGAGCATGCTGCAAACCATCAGATCACCCTACTAACAACCCAGATCACTCTACCAACCACCCAGAGCACCCTGCAAACCATCAGATCACCCTACTAACAACCCAGATCACTCTACCAACCACCCAGAACACCCTGCAAACCATTAGATCACCCTACTATCTTCCCAGAATACCCCCCAAAGCACATCACCATATAAACCACTCTGAACACCCTACAAACCATTAGAGCACCCTGCAAACCATCAGATCACCCTACTAACAACCCAGAGCACCCTACCAACCACCCAGAACACCCTACAAACCATCAGATCACCTTACTAACAACCCAGAGCACCCTACCAACCACCCAGAACACCCTACAAACCATCAGATCACCCTACTAACAACCCAGATCACCATACCAACCACCCAGAGCACCCTGCAAACCATCAGATCACCCTACTATCTGGAAAATCTGAGCATATCACACCGGTCCTCAGGTCCTTACACTGGCTTCCAGTTACATTTAGGATTGATTTTAAAGTACTTTTACTCGTTTATAAGTCACGCAATGGCCTAGGACCTAAATACATTGCAGATATGCTCACTGAATATAAACCTAACAGACCACTCAGATCATTAGGATCGAGTCAGTTAGAAATACCAAGGGTTCACACAAAACAAGGGGAGTCCGCTTTTAGCTATTATGCCGCCCGCAGCTGGAACCAGCTTCCAGAAGAGATCAGATGTGCTAAAACATTAGGCACATTTAAATCCAGACTGAAAACTCATCTGTTTAGCTGTGCATTTGTTGAATGAACACTGTGCTACGTCCGAACTGACTGCACTGTATTTTATGTATAATCATATTCTATTTAACTGTTTTAAATTTCATTTTAAATCAATTTCTATAACTTTTTAAAATTCCTTGTTTTTATTATTTTTAATTCCTTGTTTTATTGCTGTGAATGACTATTTCACTTTCTTTTATGTAAAGCACTTTGAATTACCACTGTGTATGAAATGTGCTATATAAATAAATTTGCCTTGCCTTGCCTTACTATCTTCCCAGAATACCCTCCAAACCATCCACATCACCCTACCAACCACCCAGAGCACCCTGCAAACCATCAGATCGCACTACAAACCACCCAGTTTACCCTATTACTCATTCAGAACACCCTATCAATCTCACAGAGCACCCTACAAACCATAAGATCACCCTACCAACTAGCCAGAACACCCTACAAACCACCAGAACACTGTAAAAACCACCAGATCACCACAGAACCACTCAAAACACCCTACCAACCACCCAGAGCACCCTGCAAACCATCAGATCACACTACTAGCAACCCAGAACACCAAACAAACCACCCAGTTCACCCTATTACTCATCCAGAACAACCTATCAATCACACAGAACACCCTACAAACCATCAGATCACCCTACCACCTAGCCAGAACACCATACAAACCACCAGAACACTGTAAAAACCACCAGATCACCACAGAACCACTCAAAACACCCTACCAACCACCCAGAGCATCCTGCAAACCATTAGATCACACTACTAGCAACCCAGAACACCATACAAACCACCCAGAACACTATACAAACCACCAGATCACCATAGAACCACTCAAAACACCCTACCAACCACCCAGAGCACCCTGCAAACCATCAGATCACACTACTAGCAACCCAGAACACCAAACAAACCACCCAGAACACCATACAAACCACCCAGAACACTGTACAAACCACCAGATCACCATAGAACCACTCAAAACACCCTACCAACCACCCAGAGCACCCTGCAAACCATCAGATCACACTACTAGCAACCCAGAACACCAAAACAAACCACCCAGAACACCCTACAAACCACCGGACCACCATAGAAGCCACCCAGAACACTCCACAAATCACCAGATCACCCTACCAATAACCCAGAACACCCTATAAATCACCAGTCCAACACAGAAACCACCAGGACACCATAGAAACTACCAGATCACCCCATTAACCACTCAGATAACCCCAACAACCCCCCAGGTCACCCTTGCAACCACACAGAACACCCGATCAACCCAGATCATCCTAGTAACCACTTTGAGGACTGTGGCGGTGAGTTTTACACACACAAGCAACACTCATGTTCTCTTGAGAAAATGCATAACTCTGGCTCAATCTACAATTCTCATCAGTCAAACCGCAGCAGGCTAAATATCATTACCATATTTCTTCTGCCTCTGTGCTGATAACAGAGAGAGAGAATGGTATAGCTACTGTATATAGGGCAGAGCAGAGAAAGCTGGGATTCTCGAGGAGTTTTTCTCTCTGTACACTACAGAGGAGCATGCCAGGGGAAAACCTGTTCCTGACCTGACACTGGTAATCACCTCACCTGTGTGTGTGTTCCTCGGTTTGCTTTCAGAGAGCAGAGAACAATAAAACCGATGGCCTGAAACACAATTCAAATAAGCATTGCATTCTCAGTGTTGCTGTAATAAGCACTATCACGGACACTTCTGTGACTAGTTTGTTCTCTCTTTCAAAACAACTATTGTCAAGAGAATCTTGCTAAGCAGGTTAATTTAAATAAATGAGTTAATTTAAGTAAATGAGTTTACATGTTCAAAGCAGTTACCTGAATAACATCAACTTACTTGCTAGTAAGTGCCTTCAACAAAACTTTGAATATCTTTCAAAGTGTTCATATGCTAGTAAATCAGTATTTATTAATTTATTTTTTGTGAAGTTGTAAATAAAAGATTATTGGAATATGATTCACTAGAAAATACTTTCATTTGTTTGTAATTGTTGTGAAATTTTCTAGCAATTTCTGAGTGAAAATTGTTTCAAAGTAAATCTTACACCATTTTTGTTTTCATTGTGAACAAACATTGGTATTCCAAACCTTGATATTTCATTTTAGTCTAAATAGAGACATTTATATTCACCAAAAGTGTCCAGCACTTTGGCAAGTCAAACAAATAATGAGTAATGAAACTCAGTGTTTGTTCAGTGTTTGTCATGGATTGGAGAGGGTTGTGTACCATCATACGGCGCTGCATGTTTTACCTTAATACATACAGTCCATGTACAACAACCTACTCACTCACCGCCGGTCAATGTGTGTCGATACGGTGGACGGGTGATGGAGGCGTTAGTCGAGTCGATGAGAGGCTGCTTTGTTTCAGTAATGACGGCTTAAGCAAATGCCCATATTATCACTTTAAACACCTTTAACCATCAATCGGCTTGTGCAAACAGGCATAATGCTTTAGTGTGTTACAGACGGACACCATACAACAGCACATCTCTCACAATGTAATGCAATGTTTAATTGTGAATGACTTTCTATATAACATACAACTAAACATAAGAAATTAAGTACATTTAGCTTTCCTGTAGCTCAAACGGTAGAGCATGGTGCTAGCAATGCCAAGATCATGGGTTCGATTCCCAGGGAAAGCAAGAGCTGATAAAATGTAAAAAAAAAACTGTAACTTGAATGCAATGTAAGTCGCTTTGGATAAAAGTGTCTGCTAAATGCATAAATTAAAAGAAATAGGTGATGTGTGTCTTAAAATGTACTATTACCATATAATCCTATTCACTTGAAAGTGAATGCCACATTCATGGATAGCCAGATGTCACTCTCCAATCTAAAGATTTACACATAACAACATAAAGCTACAAAAAAAAAAAAAGTATATATATATATAACAAAAGCACTGTATCAATCCTGCTGTTCTCTATTGGGTTTGTTGTTGTTAAACAGTCAATGCTACATTATGCAACATTTAAGGTGCTGATGCAAGAGCTTCTCCTTTTTAGAGCCACATTCAACATCTTTGTGTCATGTTTAATGCATTTGCTCACAATGATTAGACATAAGAGAAGACTTAAAAACATCTGTTAACAAAAATCAGTACATATGAACAAGTATACATGTATTCATTTATTATGCTTTAGTATCTTGAATTGCACTCCCATCCAGGCTGGGAAGCTTTTAATAAACACTGCAGATGATATGTGTTTATGAGACTTTAAGGCATCACTTTATATGTCTGAGACAAATGCAAGTCTTAACAACAACAAAAAAAACAGCGATTCCCTTTTAGGTTCCTATTTTCTCAATAATGTGCTTCATAATAAAGCAAGAGAAATAGTTAAAGTTTTGTTCCTGATTATGGGACATCCAGTTTTTAAGAGACACTAAATTAAATTAGCAATTGGGTTGGAAATATATATAACTTAGTGCTGTAAAAGTTCACTCGGTTATTTGCAGTTGATTAATTGCTTAATTAATGATATTTTACAATGCAGCTTGATCTCTTTAACATTTTAATGTGCCGGCCTCGCACATGATACTCATTAGAAATTAATGAAGACAAGAAATTACTGTAGACAATGCAATCATTAAAACTGTTGTAATTCTGAGATCCCTCACTGATTTTTTTTATATGCCAGAAACATTAAAATCATACATGTATTTCATATACGTCCACTGACGGAGCCGCTACACGTAAAGGAGCAGTTCACTGGTGTTTTTATGGGTCTGATGTGACATTAACAGTCATGAGATGAATGCTTTGTCTCAGATGAACTGTAATATTACAGTCAAAGTAATGATGAATATTTCCAGTGAGTCTTCCTCCTTTCATTTATGAGACTACATAAGCAATAATGGGGGATGCATTAAAATTAAGCACAAAACAACAAATGAGAATGTTTAGATCTAATATAAAGCTATAATCTGAGGGAAAACATGCCCTAAAGCAATAGTTCTTAAATCAGCCCTCTGTCATTTTGTCTGTTGAGCTCTTAAAAGACCCAAAAGATCACAAAACAGGGCTGAAAATATCATGCATGTGGTTTTTATGTGTTCGGTTTTTACATGTAAATGAGGGTACACGTACAGTGCATGTGGTGCAAATTTTGTCACCAAAATAGTACTGTACGCTCACCAGCTGAACTGTATAGGTCGTATATTCACAGTGAATTTGATTTGCACTAATCAGTTGTTCCACAAGGTGGCAGCACTGGCCCGACCCTTGTTTCACAGTAGCAAACAAAACTAAAAATAGGGAACAACAACAAAATAGCGGAGACTGCAACAAAAACAGATGGTCGCATTGACAAAAGGGCTTGACTAAGGGCCAGTTTTACTAAGAGCTTGTGCCAGCATAAACCGTCTTTTGGTGTTAAAATTGTACTGTCAGGTTTTACTAAAGATGCGCAGTGACGAATTAGCGCTGAAAAGGCGTGAACACAGTTATTTTTGCGCCTGACCTTATTGAATATGCATTTTTAGGAGTTTCCCTTTCAGATGCAAAAGTTATGGGAGGACAGTATTCAAATTAATCATGCAATGAGATTTACTATCCTTTGCGCTCGTCAAATTACTGGCATTTGCGCCATTATTTAACGCCCAAAAAAAGCATGTCTTAAACTATTTTGCGCTTGAAATGGCTGCAATTATTGTTGCTAGAGGAAGCACTGCAGAGAACAGAGAGAACGGGGTAGAAGGAAGAGGATTTTTTCCACATGTATTAATTTATTTTGAATGCCAGAAGAACACATTATCCGAGCATATCGTTTGCCAAGCCATGTTATTTTTAATTTGCTTCAGAAAATAAAAGACGACTTGGAACCCTCAACTAGGAGTCACACAATACCAGCTCTATCAAAACTTCATTTTTTGGCCTCGGGTTCTTTTCAACGTACTGTGGCTTCTTTATTTCTTTATTTCTTCATTTGCGACTACGCTAATTTGTGCTGCACTTGGTATATTGCATTGGCCGATATGTAAATGAGATGTTGCATCTTTAATTTGTGCATTGTTAGTGAATCACCCCAAGAAATTTCCACGCCCATCGGATCTGTTTTGGATTTGCACTCTCGCGCTAATTTGCCCTGTTTAGTAAAACTGGCCCTAAGAGGGTTATGAAAAAGACGCAACTTTAGTTTAAAAGAGTACAGAGACATTTTTATCAGTCATAAGTTCTGGAGAAAAATACATCAGAAACTGGACAAAGATGAAGCTTTCTAGAGTGCATATGTCGACCATCTGCATTCGCAGACACTATCAAATGGAGAATACTTCCAAAGGCTATGTGTTCTACTGTACATGTAAGATAATGTACAAAAACGTAAAAAAAATATCATTCATTTGCTGAATGAAATCAAGTACTTTTTTCTTACTAATTTTCATTGCTGATTCCAAAACTAGTGTCTGTTTTGCTTGAGCCTGTCAAATTTTCTCACTAAATATGATGCATTTTGTAGTATTTTTGCTTTAAAAGCATTTGTGTGGTGAAGAAGTCTTACATTAACCCCTAATCATTAGAAAAAACTGCCATAAAGATATTGATTCCTGTCTTCCTCTCAATTATTTGTTTATATAAATGATTTAAGACTTATATTAATAACAAGACTTCAAGACTTAATTAATAATGAAGTAAAATCAAACTGGTCTGATGACACAGCCCTGCATCTTTAAAAAAAAAAATAGCCTATATACAGTATATTGTGTGTTAATTGGTCCAGCATACAGTCCAGTGGATATAAAATGTCTACACACCTCTTTATTTTTCCTACACTGAAAAAAGGTCTTGAAACAATTTTCACTCAGAAATGACAAAGAATTGACAAATAAAACATGCAAGTAAACAAGTATCATAAGTAAGAAATTTTGTAAAGACAAAAAAGTTATTTCTTGTTAAATATACTCCAGTAATCTTTGAATTATTTACAATTTATAAAAATATTTTTACAGTGTACAGCTGATTTTTATTAGTTAATCAGTATCCATTAAATGATGACCAGAGGATCATAATTACTTTTCAGCAAGAGTTTGAATGTGAATGGCCACGTTATAAAATGGTGTGCACACTATCCAACCAGGTTATTTTATGTCTTATTTTTCTTATTTCGTTAAAAGTTCCCATTGTTTGTTACATGAATTTTGTTGGTTTTAATATTGCATCGAAGGTGGAAAACGATCTGACGTGATTTTGCTTGAATTCTTATTTTTACATCTCAAAAAGCTGCATTTGTAACAGGGGTGTGTAGACTTTTATACCCACTGAATATCCTCACATTTCTCACATTCACTCACTCTCTGTGGATACTGGCTGCTGAAATGCCAGACTCTGGTGAGGAGTGAAACCATTCCAGCTGCTAGCATCAGGGATTCATCAAGTAGATCTTCTTTCCAGTGCCTACAAATACATCTTATCTGTGTGTTCAGTCCAAGAACTGGCACAATCATTACTGTCCTTTTTGCTTTTCAGATGCCAAAGTTTACTACAGGTTTGGGTCACCTAATACATCATTGCACTTTACAGTATACACAGTACTAAAGCTGAACTACCGACTGATCTGTGCAGATTTCTCTCCTGATTCAGACAAGAAGACTTTTCACTGGAGGAAGTTATCATGGATTATGGATTTACAGTAATTTAGCCACACTGTAAAAATTAAGTGTAATTTTATCTGTAAAATTTTGTAAAAACGCTATGGAGAAAACTGTTAATAGGTTAACAGTAAGTTCCCGTACTATATACAGGGAAGAACTGTAAAAGATCTAACCAGACATTTCATGTGATTTTACAGTAAAATGTTAATTGTACAGTTTTTAAAAGGAAAAAATAACAAATCAATGTATAATTTACAGTCAAAAACTATAAACTGATATTCCCAGAATTCCCTCCACATTTGAAAGTATTTTGTTTAAATAATGATGTTTTTTAATAGTTTTTGTTATCAGTTATGTACATTTGGGCTTTATGTTACATCTTCTGTTGTTTAATGAAAGTTTATTGCATTATTTAAGTATCATGTGTGTTATTATGATGGTGTTTAGTGTTTGTGTGAATGACTCTGTGCAGCTTCTGTGTATTAGTATGTACTTCACATTCTGTATATTAGTATATACTTCACCTTCTATATATTAGTATATACTTCACCTTCTGTATATTAGTATATACTTCACCTTCTATATATTAGTATATACTTTACCTTCTATATATTAGTATATACTTCACCTTCTATATATTAGTATATACTTCACCTTCTATATATTAGTATATACTTCACCTTCTATATATTAGTATATACTTCACCTTCTATATATTAGTATATACTTCTGCTTCTATATATTAGTATATACTTCACCTTCTATATATTAGTATATACTTCTGCTTCTATATATTAGTATATACTTCACCTTCTATATATTAGTATATACTTCACCTTCTATATATTAGTATATACTTCTGCTTCTATATATTAGTATATACTTCACCTTCTGTATATTAGTATATACTTCACCTTCTGTATATTAGCATATACTTCACCTTCTATATATTAGTATATACTTCACCTTCTATATATTAGCATATACTTCACCTTCTATATATTAGTATATACTTCTGCTTCTATATATTAGTATATTCTTCACCTTCTATATATTAGTATATACTTCACCTTCTATATATTAGTATATACTTCTGCTTCTATATATTAGTATATACTTCACCTTCTATATATTAGTATATACTTCACCTTCTATATATTAGTATATACTTCACCTTCTATATATTAGTATATACTTCACCTTCTGTATATTAGTATATACTTCACCTTCTATATATTAGTATATATTTCACCTTCTATATATTAGTATATACTTCACCTTCTATATATTAGTATATACTTCACCTTCTATATATTAGTATATACTTCACCTTCTATATATTAGTATATATTTCACCTTCTATATATTAGTATATACTTCACCTTCTATATATTAGTATATACTTCACCTTCTATATATTAGTATATACTTCACCTTCTATATATTAGTATATACTTCACCTTCTGTATATTAGTATATATTTCACCTTCTATATATTAGTATATACTTCACCTTCTATATATTAGTATATACTTCACCTTCTATATATTAGTATATACTTCACCTTCTATATATTAGTATATATTTCACCTTCTATATATTAGTATATACTTCACCTTCTATATATTAGTATATACTTCACCTTCTATATATTAGTATATACTTCACCTTCTATATATTAGTATATACTTCACCTTCTGTATATTAGTATATACTTCACCTTCTATATATTAGTATATACTTCACCTTCTATATATTAGTATATACTTCTGCTTCTATATATTAGTATATACTTCACCTTCTATATATTAGTATATACTTCACCTTCTATATATTAGTATATACTTCACCTTCTATATATTAGTATATATTTCACCTTCTATATATTAGTATATACTTCACCTTCTATATATTAGTATATACTTCTGCTTCTATATATTAGTATATACTTCACCTTCTATATATTAGTATATATTTCACCTTCTATATATTAGTATATACTTCACCTTCTATATATTAGTATATACTTCTGCTTCTATATATTAGTATATACTTCACCTTCTATATATTAGTATATACTTCACCTTCTATATATTAGTATATACTTCACCTTCTATATATTAGTATATATTTCACCTTCTATATATTAGTATATACTTCACCTTCTATATATTAGTATATACTTCTGCTTCTATATATTAGTATATACTTCACCTTCTATATATTAGTATATATTTCACCTTCTATATATTAGTATATACTTCTGCTTGTGGTGAAGCTACTTGTGATGAGCTTTGATTCTTCTCTTTTACCTCCTGCATTATTATGCTGGTTGTCAGTATGTTAAAGGTACAAAACAGATTTTAATAGCAGTGTGTGTTGTTGAATATACTGGTTTACATCCAAATATTCCTTGTTTGTAAATTACAGTTTTATACTGTAAATCTGACAGTTTGTTCTGTAAATGTGTTTACAGTTTTTATGTATTTTTTACTAAATTATTCTGGCAACCACAGCTGCCAAAATTATTTTGTAAAAACTACAGAATTTTTTTTTACAGTGCAGAAACAAAAGTTAACACATCGTAATGGATTTGTTTCTTACAAACACGCATCTTCTGTCTTCTCCAGATGTTAACTGATGGACTGGAGTGATTGTGGATTATTGTGATGTTTTTATCAGCTGTTGTACTCTGACAGCAAATAATTTCACACATAATTGGAATGGCAAGTAGCACAGTGTTATTAAATATGCAATTCTGAAGTAGAAAGACTAAAATAGTATTTTCCTGTAAACCGTACTACAATAATTGTTTTTTTATTTACAACTTTGAAAAATATTTTTTGTACAGTGTATTTGAAGTTTAAGTGAAACTGTTAAAACTGTAATATCAGTATGTAATTGCAAAGATTTTACTCTTTATTATTAATTAATAATTCATCAATTAATGAATTATTAATTCATTATTACTAAATCTGCTCCAGAGATTAATAAAATGCATAAAATAATTTCAACAAATTTAAATAGCACATTAAATGGCTATTTCTCTTCATAAAAGTATTTTGCGCTCCTGAGAATCACATTGATTTGAGTGACATTTGACATTTTCGTTCATATGAACAAATGAGAATTCATGTACCTTCTGGATGTCAGTCCTCTGTCTGTGTGTCATGTGTTCCTGCCTCTTGTGTCCATATTTGGTTTGTTTCCTGTCCTCGTCAGATGTCATTATGAGTTAACTCTTGTCCAGCTGTGTTTGTCTCGTTATCTGTAATTAACCTGTGTATATTAGTTCATGCCTGTTCAGTTTGATTTCATCTGGTCTACTCGTTACTTCCCGGTGTATCCTGTCTCTGAGTCCTGCCTTGTCCTGCCCTGATGTCTTATTAAAGACAATTATTTTGAGTTTACGTCCTCGTCTGCGTGTCCTTGTTCCTCTCTCGTGTGTGCACCGTGACACTGGAAAGTTTAAAGTAATTTTGTAGTGTGTTTTTTTTCTTCTTATGTTTTTAATATGTATATATATATATATAGTTTTATTGATTTTTATCTCAGTTTTAGTTTTAGTTATTACTAGTGGTGTCAAAAGATTAATCGCGATAAAAGTTTTTGTTTACATAATATGTGTGTGTACTGTGTATATTTATTATGTAAGACACAAACATACAGCATATATTTTGAAAATATTCACATGTACATATTTATATTCATATAAATTACATCATATTAAAATATATTTAATATATAAATGTAACATATCTTTCTTAAATATATACACGCATGTGTGTATATTTATATATACAGTACATAATAAATATACACAGTACACACACATATATTATGTAAACAAAAACTTTTATTTTGGATGCGATTAATCGTTTGACAGCACTAATTAGAATATAAAGATAAACTACTGTAAATGAAAATGAGAAATGTTACCTTGGCAACTAGCTGAAGTTTAATTTTTTATATATATATTTTATTTTAGTTAAAGTTTACTTTATTTCAAGAAACAATTTTTGTTTCATTTTTAGTTTTTAGTTAACTATAATAACCAACCTAGGCTCATTGTAAATACGTGTATCTACATACATTTCTGCAAAACTGAAAAAACGTACCTATATGTACGATTCACTGCAGTTTCCAGTTGAAATGAACACTAGAGGCAGTAAAACTGACTACTTTTATTCCTTTTCACACGAAGTATGACTTACAGGAACAGTTTTGATTATTTTCTCACAGTTACTTGCAGAATGGGATGTTATGACTTCAAAACAATCTTAACATCCTGCACGATTTGAAAACTGATATTTTGAACGTTGTCGTCACATATACAGCTTCATATGTATGAGTTTACTAACTCAGTAAGTTTACTCGGTAGCTCACGCGATACAGCGTTGCACTTCGGTGATGAAGAGCTCCGGTACGAATCCCGTCAAACTACAGTTCAACAAAACAGCTCAAATCTGCATAAGGAAGTTAAAATAGCATGGCTGCATCAGCGAATACGTTTTTATATTACTTTTGCATTTGTTAACACTTTCGGGTAGGTTTAGGTTTGGGTTTGGTGTAGGGGATACTTCCAACTTCATAGAGCTTCATCTTTAGCGACACTCACCGGATATTTGAATTATGAATGGCCGCAAAACATACCTCTAGCAGCATAATAAAAACACTGCAATACGTGCCTGTACCAACGTAATAAAAACGTGTCACGGTCACGTATTAAACGTGTGTTTTAGCGCCACTCTCTGGACACTTCACTTTGAAACTGCCGCGAAACGTGCTGCAAGGTACATAATTACGGTGTTGCAGAAATGTATGTAGAGACACGTATTTCCAATGAGCCTGGGTTGATAATAACCCTGGTTAAGACTGTAAGAGATGGCTCCGCTGTCATTTGGTCTGGAAAACAGCTGTGCAAAGATTCTTCCAAATAACAAAAGAAAAATAACAGCATAAAGGTTTGGATCAACACAACATTAACAGAAATCTCATTTTTGGTGAATTTGTCCATTTAAATGGCTTGTGATTCCCTCCATGCTAGTTCATGCAAGTTCACCTCCTCTTCAATAATCTGGCTCTTTACAGCTGGACGCTCGGCGCTTTACCTTCACATTTAGCTTTCAATTAGCCCTGTGAACGTTTTCAACACTTTGGCACAATGGTTTTATAGGCCAGTGTCTTCAGCCATTAGCGGTGCTTGCAACATCGGCGAGTGATAAACCATCTGGCCTGCCTCCCAAAGAGATTGAGCACACTTAATGGAGTGAAAAAGTAAAAGCAATTAATGTCACATTAATATAATGATAATAATGCCTTCCCTTGCAGCTCGGGCGAGTGAAGTAGAGGCCAGGGATGAATTAGAGCAGCGTGTCACGTGACAGACACCACTCGCTCTCTGGAGAGAAGATGAGAGATCTCTGGAGAACAGAGGAGAAAACAGAGCTCACTTCACTGGAGCTGCTGTACAGTACGGGTAGTCAGTCTTGTTAACTACCAGCATGTAATCTGATCTAATTTACAGATTAAGGTGCATCACATTAGTGACATTTTGGCCCAAAAAGGTCTACTGTCAACAGAGATGTATGAAGCAGAAGTCACTTTCAAGCCAAACAGCGTTCTGATTTTCTGTACTATTATAGATTTTAATAACATTATAAAAAATATATGTATATATTTTGTTATTTTAATTTTAGTTTGGTTTTAATTATTTTAAATATGTCTATAGATTATATTCATTTTATTTCATTATTTTAATTTTTTTATTAATTATTATTTTTAGCTAACTATAATAAATCTTGTCTACAGGGCATTTGCTGGACCAGACCCTTGTGAATACTTTGCTTTCATGCAAAATTCCCAGTTGTGTGGATTTCTATTGAAATGACTAGATTTTGTCACTGAAAATTTGCAGAACAATTAAATGTGACTGAACCTGTATTTTTGCCATTAGACGCCAACTTAGACAGTAAACTGAGCAAACTGGACTCTTTTTGGAATCGGACTGTAAATATGCTATGGTAAATACTTCTCAATTGGTTAACTGTTATAACTGTTGATAAAAATTGTAACAGATCATTTACATTTATGCATTTGGCACATTGAATTCAAGGCACACATTTACATTTGATCAGTTCTTGCTTTTACTTGGGAATCAAACCCATGACATCGGTGTTGCTAAAACCATGTTACTGTTTGAAATATCTGATGTGATGTACAGTTTTTGGAAGTGAAAAAGAATTTACAGTGAAAATGTGTAAACTGACATTCCCAGAAATTTCTATGTGACACTTTACATTTGATGGTTTTTCACTGAAATAATGTTTTTGTCTTGGTTTTTCCTATCAGTTGCACAGTTATAACATAAACCCTGACGTATATCTTATTATGTTTATCTCTTGAAGGATTGCAAAATTCTGAAATGATTGATAAAATACAGTAGACTGAGTTATAATATGAGTCTTTTCCCCAAAGCTTTTGGAGGCAGGTGTGTTTTGTAGATGATGTACTGGACAGAGTAGCCTACTATTGAGCATGTGTGTGTGTGTGTGTGTGCGTGTGTGTGTGTGCGCGCGTTTAGGGCTAATCATGTCTCCCTGCTGTTGCTCTGTCTCTTTCTATCTCTTGACCCTTCTGTGTTGGTGCCGCCCCTCTCTATCAGTGTTAATTTCACTACATCTCCAGGGTGGCTTATATTGGAATATCTTAACCAACCGGCTACATTAGCATAGCGTGATGGATGCGCTTGAATCTCAGGCCAGATAATATCCACACTTTGCATTTTAAACTAAGCAGCGCCACCCTGCTAGACAATTAAACTCCATCATATGAGCAGATTTCCTGGCAAAATATGCACAGACATTATATTTAAAGATTATTTTCTGATGATTTAACCAGAGTTGCTGATGTCATAGACAGATAAATGACTAATAAACACAGTGTTAAGTGTGGAGCCATGCTTTTAAATGTTAAAAAAATCTAATTTTAAGGTTTAAACCAAACCATAACTATAAATTAATTTGAGAAAAACTAATACATTTGGCTGTAAAAAAGAAAATAGTGTTTTTTTTTCCCCTTAAGTTGGTTTCAACATTATTTTTTCAGTGTAGTATTTATAGCAACTAAAAGGACTGGTGTGTCACTGATCTAAGATAAAGATGAGATTCGTAGCATTATCAGTAAATCAGTATTTGGAAACGTAGAGGGTTAAACAAACAGTTACACCTTCATAATGTTCAAAACACATGTCAATCAGAACATATTTACAATTTATAAGCTGCTCTTTTTCATATTGTGACTAATGTCTGTCAACAAGTCATTCATCACAATATGAAAAAGGAAGGGGAAAAAACACTGTAGGTAAGGCATAATGTACAGTCAGTCATTATTGCGAAATAATCCAAAATAAGCAGTTACCTAAGTTGTGTCAAATTACTGACACTAGCAGTTGCATTTGGGCGCCCCAAACACTTCTGACGTTTCAAAAAAGGGCAATAAAAATTATCAAATTTGCATGCCAGCCAATCCCCCGACATACAGAGCAGGCTTTGGGTCAGGCAATGGCTGCACTTGTGGTCCAGGGGCATCATCTGTGGCTTAACCTTTCAAAGATGCGGGATGTAGAGAAAGTGTGCTTTCTTGATGCCCCATCTCCCAAGTTGGCAGTTCTCTGCAGTAAAAGCCCCCCTTGGCAGGGACGCACTGGCCCCCAGCTGTTTCCCCCAGTGAGCCTCATCACACAGACACTGCTCAAGATGGAAAGAGAACAAGTTCTAATGGTTGCACCATATTTGCCCCATGGGAATGAGAGCTCACTCTACCAGGGGCATTGCAACCTACTCGGCTTTAGCAAATGGCACACAGTTGGCAGACATCTGCAGAGCTGCGGGCTGTGCTACACCCAACACCTTCCTGAGATTTTATAATCTCCGGGTAGAGCCAGTTTCGTCCCAAGTCTTAGGTACCGACAAGTGAAACTCGGGCAACTGGCTGAGATGCTTTCCCCACATCTGATGTGATAATATGCACTCTTTTGTCCAAAGGGAGCTCCCCATACCTGAGGTACTTAGGAATTTTTTTCTTACTCCAATACTCCAAGCACTTAGTGGAGGAATTCGGTACCAGACCCATTACTTGTGGTGTGTCCCATTTTCAGGTGAGCCCTTAAACTTGGATTAGTGCTCCATATGTGTTGATTCTCTATTGGGAATCCCATATGATGCAATTTCCACTGTTCGGTTTCCCTTCGGTGAAACCTGTGTCTTTCACCTGGATGAATCATCACTCTGTCACCAGTCATTGAGGCCAGTAGTCTCTCCCTTACCAGGTAGAGCCCACCAAAGGGACTTCTTCCCTATGTAGTGCTTCCCACTAGGAAAGTATATAGGATGTCTTTCCACATGTCAATCTTCCCTTTGGGCAGGATGTGGTCTCTGTAATGTTCATGCACCGCCGAATCTCGTAACACAGTTCCGGTGGTTGTGGTGTTTAGTATAAGGACCCCTAGTGTCAGTAATTCAACACAACATCAAAGTGACTGACGGTTAGGGAATGTCTCGGTTACGTAGGGTGACCATACGTCCTCTTTTCCCCGGACATGTCCTCTTTTTGGACCTAAAAAAAGCTTTTGCTTTCTACAGTCATCATTCATTGTTAAAGCCCTGCGCTTTCTGAATCCCGCTCCCAATTTCTGACCATTACCGCCTGCTCCCGCAAACATTATAATGTTGAATATAAATTTTGCACATCAGGGAGCCGCTATTAATATGCAGAGTATTTAAATTGCTATGGATGCAGCTCGTGTTGGATGCAGGGTTGCCAAGTCTGCTTTTTTTCCACGGAATTGGGCTGATTTTAAACTGTTGCGAAGGGTTGATTTTCTCCCGTGGGTTAAAGATTTGAAATATTGCATAAATTACGTTAATGTCAGACTTTGTCTCTCTGTGTCTCGTGTTTCCCCTCCTCTAGTGCCCATATTTGGTCTTCCTGTTCCTGTCCTCGTTCGTTCTCATTAGTTTAATTAGTCCCCAGCCCTGTGTTATTAATTATCTAGTTTAGTCTCCCTTTCTTAAGCCCTGTGTTTCCCTGCCTCTGTGTCCAGTCTGATCGTCTATCCCTGAAGGTCTATTGTCATTCCGTGTCTCAAGCGTTACCAGAGTTTGTCTAAATAAAGTTCCTTGTTTGATGAAGTTCCTTGCCTCCTCGTTTCCCTTCTCCCTGAGTGGATTGTGACAGTTAAACTAAAATGCTTGTATTGAAACATTTTGCATTCTACCTATGATAAAACTGTGGAAGACGTTAAGTTTTGTGAAGGATGGCCAATGGTAGGAAGCCTTTTAGCTGTGTTTATGATCAATCTGCAAAACGGTGACTGTAAAATATGTATTTTATGTATGGAAATGACATATTTTGAGTTTTGATATAGGATATGGTCATTGCGTTACTTTTGGGGCTACTTTAACCCCCTCAAACCCCCCAAACCGTCTGCATCCTGTCCTCTTTTTTGAAAACTAAAATACAGTCGCCCCAAGTTACGTATGCAACCTCCGTTCCCTGATGGAGGGAACAAGACGTGGTGTCTCTCCTGCCACAACCCTGAACTGCCTGCCGAAATGGCCAGGAAACCTGAATGAGTTGAGCACATCAGCCTCCTTTTATACCCGCATGTCCAGGAAAGCGGCTGACATGCAAATTCCACTCGCCAATTTCATTGGTCATTTCTGAAATGTCAGAATATTTGACACAATGTCTCGTTCCCTCTGCCAGAGAATGGAGGTTACAATAGAAAACAAGAGGTTTTCCACAAAGGAAGAAAGTTTTTGATAGGCATAATTGGTTTTTTGGAACAATCAAAGATTTACATTTTAAAGTTTAAATCTTTAACTGTGGTCAATATCAATGAATGACGGGATTTATATGTTTAATGGGTGGACTGACAACAAACAATATTTTCGCTATTAAAAATACTTGTATTCTTGATCAAACCATTTACTTGGAATTAATCGTTTGCTGTTTTTTTTAAAATTTTCCTAGTTAAATAACATTTATTAAACTTTTTTTTTATACCAGTATCGTTGTTGACAGCTAATTTGATTAAAAATCAGTAATACTTTTAAAATGCTATTTTTGTAATATAGGGGAAAACAAAATATAAACCAATATTCTGAACAGTAAAGTGTCAAAAACTTAAAAATGTTTATTTAAATGCATTGTGCACAAGTTTACTGATTTTAGTAATTTTGTATGAAAATGTCAAATATTTCCGTTAGATTTGGCTTCTAATCATAAGTACTGTCACGAAAAAGGCGTAACGCTGCACCTGAATCATTCTCCACCTGCCAAAAGTAAGGATGACAAACAGTAGAGCTCTATATAACTAGTGGAAGTCGGGGGGAGGGAGTAGACCCAGTTCAAGTGACATGAAAAACATTATACATGAACTAGCTTGTAATGAAATCAGCACATCTTGAGCAATTATCGTCACTTACTTGCCTGCTTGTAGGACTCCAAACTTCCATTTTCGCTTTCATGTTCTGGGTAGTCGCAACAGACCTGATCGCGCATTCGAATTTTGAATTTTAGTAATTTTTTTTAACATATATTCTGGGAAATTTCGGAAAACCAAATGAAGCATTTCACTGACAGTCATCACTCTCGTGATGTTTTTCTTTACAATAACATTTTTCCTGAGGACTGCTAAAAGTAAATCATCATTTCTATGTTTAGCAAGAACTCTTTTTTTTTAAGTAACTATTAGGCTAATTACCGATTAGGTTTGGAACAGAGGACCAGTTCTAAATCTTATTTAGAATTTAAATAAATAAGTTGCATGTAAACTGAATGCATTTTTAAAAATTGCATATTTTTTCTGTTATATACTAAGGGGGAAAAAACACCAGAAAAATGAATAAAACCTAGAATAATATTTGCAGTCTGTAAATATAGTCAATATGTTCTGCACATCAATACACTGGTGTCAAGAGAAAATAACATTTAAATTTTTTTTTAATTTTATAAAAACAATATTGAGTGCAATTTGTCTTAGTGGAACTAAACGTTTTGAAGTGTAGCTGCAATTTTATCATTAATCATGCAGCATTTTTGCTTGCAATGAAGAAAACTGATTGTCACAACAAAGTTAATATTTTACTCCCGTTTAGGAAGTTTGATGGTCACTGCATTCTCAGAATTACATTCACATGTTAATACACATAGTGTGACAACCACATGCAAAAAAGAGAGCTGCTGATGTGAAATCGCCTCTCATTATGAGCTGCAGCTCGCTGAGAAGTCGCTCATGCGTTCTTCCGTTCCTCCACCCAGATGGCTCATAAAATCAGATGCATAGGGATGGAATATGAGACAAACAAGGAGATTAATGTAATGGTGCACGTGCAGATGAAGCAGCAGTAATGACAAGACCTCTCAACGGTGTGGAGATGAAGGTGTGTGTGTGTGTGTGTCTCGGGGGGAGGGAGTGTGTGTTGCAGGAATACGTCCCAGCTCTCCACAAATGATGGATAGCAACAGTAGGAAGAACAAAACCAAGCATTGCTCATGCTGTCACCACAATGAAACAGCTACATAACAGCATTTGGTCACAATGCGAGCAGCAGAGATGCCAGGCCATCATGCCACTTCTACTGGAAGTCAAAGACTTCATCCATCACGCTTCCAGTCCCTTTAGCATTTGACAGTGCACAGCACTAGCGAGTTGTCTTGCGAGGGACTTCCAGAGTCGCTGAAGAGCTTTGATCCATTTATTTCACCTGCCATTGTTTCAGAAGTGTCGTTGTTCCGTTGGGGTTGAAGAGGATCCTGTCAGATGTGTGCTGTAGATGAGGAACATCTGGAGAGATTCACCTGCCATGCCTACAACTTCTTCCAGAAATTTTCTTAGAAATTTTAAGGATGCAAATTATTTTTTTAAAGCAACACTGTATAATTTCTGAGGCACAGGCAGCAAATAGAATAGTTTTCCTGGGATAAAACAACCCAAAAGCTGAATAAAGTGTTCAATCCTGTAATCACAAACTGTGACTGATCCATTGGTATCTAGCTTGAAGTTGGGTGAAAGTCAGGAACTTTCTCTGGTTTTGTTGGTGATGCTTGCACAATGTTTGCAACTTTGCATACACTCTCAAAAATAAAAGGCGGTTTTCGCAATGCCATAGAAGGATGATTTTGGGTTCCCCAAAGAACCTTTTAGTGAACAGGTCTTAAAAGAACCCCTTTTTTGTTTTGTGAAGAACATTTTATTATTCTAAAGAACCTTTTTCCACTATAAAGAACCATTTTGTGCAATGGAAGGGTTCTATGGATGTTAAATGTTCTTCATGGAACCATAAATGCCAATAAAGAACCTTGAAGAGTGTACTTTATCACAGATGAAGCAGATTAGATGTAATATTTGTCAAATTAAAAAAAAAGCACCAAGATGTGCATAAAATCATCAAATGTGCATAAAAATGTATGCCCTCAATCTGACCAGAAAATAAGCACATAAACATTAATCTAAAAACATTCAATGAATAATTTCTCATTGTGCAAAAAATACACATGTGACTTTGCCACAACATGTGATTAGATATCTGTACTAACCAGCACACCATTCTCATCACACACCATGTCAAATTTTGTTTTAGTGATTCTAAAATGCCTGAGCCAAAGTCTGTCATCAAAATGATTTGGTATAATCACCTCCCAGAAGTGTCTTGCATGACTGCATTCCCAAACATAATCTGCCTCCGAACACCAGATAACATGGCAGCATTTGTTATTGTGTTTTGTCTGCGTGAGCTAAGGTAAATTTGCTGCTTGGGATGGCAATATAGCTACACTGATGAGGCGTCAGTGCCTTATCAAAGTGAACACAAATTGTAACCAGTATGTAAATCAGACATCGATCAGTCTGCGCAGCATAGCATCAAGTCGTTGTGTCTTATTTCTATGGCCCCGACTCTCGCCTGTCACCAATAGTTCCACCCCCAACTCACTCCATTGACAAAAATATATTGAAAAAATATGACATTCTTCCCCTATAGCCATGTAGTCCTCTCCAAAGACAAACTTTCTGGAAAGGGACCACAATTGTATAGAGTTTTCCACCTTCGTATTCACACATACACCAGGAACCACCACTAACAACAACCAGTTTTTATGCCATTTGAGGACGGCAGGATTGGAGCTGCGCTTTTGTTATTCTTTACTTTGTTGGTTGAATGGTTTTTAAACATGGGAGCTGGAAAGGCAATGTGCAAATGTCAGAAAGTCAATCAAAAGAGCAGGAGCGATGAGGATTAGAACATTGAGAAAGTTCCCTCAGAAAAAAAAAGCTTACTATTTATCACTTTATAGTTTAATGTGCAGGGTTTTTGTTGCTGTTGTGGTTGATTCCAACAATAATTTAGTAAATGTACACTTTGACTCAAAATCTCTCTGTATTTCTTCCATCAAATAAATGCTCAGGAGGGCTTGTTCCTCACTGGTGGTGTAATTGTCACAAGAACTTCTTTTTTTAGCAAATGTTAAGTAAATATTTAGTATAATATAAGACGTAAATAAGCATAGGCACGTCTGTTAGAAGTATGACGTATGCCTGCTTCATGCCTTGCGGGATGGGGCTGTTGTTCCCCACACACACTATTAAACATTTACATGGAGGAACCTTATGAACACAAGCGCGCTCACACACACAGGTGTACACTCAAGCATTCACATTGGTATAAAAACAGGTGCTCACAGACACACATTGTCTTGATCTACTGTTGCTTCAAAACTTATTTTGTAATATTAGTTATGTGTGCTGCTCAATAACATTTAACATTTAGAATTTATTGTGATTCATACAGATGTTGGTTGTTGCTGCAGTCTCTTGGTGTTGTGTCTTCATGTTGTTTTCTTCTGTTGTTTTCTCTTTTTGTCAGCAGGTATCGAAGCAAATTGTCTGGTTTTTTGTTTGTTGGGTTTTTTTTTTTTTTTTTTTCTTCTTTCTCTCTCTTGTTTTCTCTGTCCCCTGGTCTTGTCTGTCATAGTGTGGTTAAATAAAAGGGTATAAAAAAAAACATTAAAAAAAGTATGACGTATGTAGACAGATCGTATTATAAAAGGGCTTTGGTAAACATATGCATCACTGCACTACATATGTGCACAAGGTGTTTTTGGAAGAATTTTAATCAAAAAATGTCAAGACGTGAGCTAAATTTCTTCTGTTTACATGTGGTGGTTGCTCTACTTTTTCTCATTGGTTTGTGCATCAAATGTTTCACCAATCACATCCTCCCAGAAAGCCCCGGCATAAGAGCTAATGTTTCCTCTAATCAGCAGAAAGGAACTATAATAATTCCGCAAAAAGTCCTGATCCAGCTTCTAGTTCTTGGAAAATCGCCTTATGAAAGGTCACTAAGTGAACTGCTATTTAACCAGACATTCTTTTGTTCCTCCACGCTGTTTATCAGCTGACAATGTGATCCTAATATCTGGTGAAGTGGTGACTTTCACAGATATTAATGGCCATTTAAGCGAAAAACGATGGATTGAAGCGAGATTTGCAACGAGAGGATTCGACTTAATATTGAGCCATTGTGCTTTACCAAAGCGAAGGCTTAGAAGTCCTCCGAGGCGGCGTTTTAATCAACTCTCTTTCTGTTGGCTAAAGCAGCTATGGGACCTCGGTGTTACCCCGGGAGCCAATGACCCCGCAGTCGCCAATGACAAACCACAGGCTCTATCTCCAGCGTGTGGCGAGCGTCCCTCCAAACACAGAGCCACCCAGAAACACACGAGCCCAAAGAAACACAGTCGGGATGAAAATGACCACTAGCGGATGGTTAACGCAGCCGCCTCGTACCCCTGCACGCGGGGCAAATGAGTGGTGAGGGGTGGCTGTGGGGCATTCAGGGCATTCTTAAAATTAAAAGTTATAGTCTATTAGCCTGCGTTTGGTAGCTGAGCACGCGCCCATGCCTAGCGTGGCCGCTAATAGGAAAAGATGTGTGGAAGTGTATGATTTATGGGTGCATGCGAGCAGGGGTGGAATAATTTGGTGCAGAACGGGTACTTACTGAATGGCGACAACTCGGCTACTTATCCGTACTTTCTGGTGATAAATTAGCTCTTGCTTAAAGTGGCCCAGGACCCATTTTTCATTTTGATTACTACACTTGATATCTCTTTCTTTTGCACTTTTTCTATGTCAGCAATGGTCCTTAGCATTTTTTGTGTATCAAGGCAGTGTGTTTAAGTAAACCTTCGCTCTGCTTCACTCAACCTTTTTTTTTTTTTTTTTTTATCAACGTCCCTATGTAGGGCTCTTCTTTAATCTCTCCCTATACAGGTGCTGCTGCTGCTCACCGTCCGGCTTCACAGCAATCGCTCACCTGAAAATAACACTTCTGTCACTGTGACCTCATGTCATTCCAAGCCATACGCTGCCATTTTATGTGCTACGTGAGAGGAGAAATGCTGGTAACACTTTATTTTAGGGTATCTTTACTAGTTGCTTATTAGCATGCATATTACTAGAATATTAGCCATTTATTAGTAGTACTTAAGCACATATTAATGGCTTATTCTACATGATCATATTCTACATCTCTAATCCTACCCAATACCTGAACTTAACAACTACCTTACTATTAATAAACAGCAAATTAGGAATTTATTGAGGGAAAAAGTCATAGTTAATAGTAAATAAGGGTTCCCTATTCTAAAGTGTTACCGAAATTTTGAATCATCTTTGTGAAAAAGAAAAATAATCTTTATAGTTGTTTTCATGTACTAATTTGTATCGGTCTGTATGAATACTATCTGAATTCAGATTCTGAAAGTACTGTTTATATATGAACTTTGCAATCCGATTCACATATTTACGTGTATTTATGTATTTCAAACAAACCACAGAACTGGAGAAAGCTACCGCTAAGATTGTTTTTGCCTTTGTCGTCTGCTGTGTCGTCTGGCCAGAGGAGAAATGGCCCCCCGACTGAGCCTGGTTTCTCCCAAGGTTTTTTTCTCCGTTCTGTCACCAATGGAGTTTTGGTTCCTTGCCGCTGTCGCCTCTGGCTTGCTTAGTTGGGGACACTTCATTTCCAGCGATATCGTCGACTTGATTGAACAGAAACTTTTTGAACTGAACTGAGCTGGACGATGCCATCGCTGAATTCAATAATGAAATGCCTTTAACTGAAAATTGAGTGTTTAATCTTGTCATTTTACATTATTGACACTATTTTCCCATTTTGATATTGTGCAGTTGCTTTGACACAATTTGTATTGTTAAAAGCACTATATAAATAAAGGTGACTTGACTTGACTTGACTTTGTGACATATCGAAAA
Organism: Aspiorhynchus laticeps; assembly: GCA_023376895.1. Taxonomy (NCBI): domain Eukaryota; kingdom Metazoa; phylum Chordata; class Actinopteri; order Cypriniformes; family Cyprinidae; genus Aspiorhynchus; species Aspiorhynchus laticeps. The sequence goes on from CM041808.1 coordinate 37,539,726, forward strand.
GAAGAGCTGTTTTTAGCAAATGTTCAGTAAATATTCAGTCTCCTCCACTGGTCATTAAGACATAAATAAACATACGCACATTCATAATACGCAAAAGGTATTTTGAATCCGATTGAGAAGATAGTTGTATTTAAATGTTTACATGCTTTGTTTTTTTTCTGTTGATTGCATTATTTCAGTTCTTTCAATCTGATTATAATTTCATTCAGATCAAGCTCAGTGGGATTGATTGAGGTGTTTACATGAAGGCTTTTCAATCTGATTGAGCCATCAATCCAATTACTACTGGATTATGTAGTGCATGTAAACATAGCTAATGATAGTTCATGATAACCATGTTTGTCAAGCTCAAAATTGGACCCCCCCCAAAAAAAACTCACCAATAAATAGGGATGCACCAATGTATCGGCCAGTAATCAGTATCGGCCGATAAAAGCAATTATCTGCACTATCGGTTGATTGCTTAAAAACAGCAGATGATTAGGCGGCGGAAAAGCGTGTCAGACAGCAGCAACCTGCACGAAGAAAATGTTTCTTGTGTCCAGTTAGGGCTGTCCAGGTTAAATCGATAATAACGCATAACACGGCTCTGTTTGACCCTTTGGATCACACGTAGTTGATGCCAGGGTGGCCAGATCCGTGGTTTTCCCTTCACCAGACATTATTTGTTATGCGCCTCCAATCCAATTATCACAAAGAGTTTTGTGCTTTGTTACTTCTAATGAGAAACAAAGTCTAAGCTTTCAAATCCTGTACATTTATCACAAAATTCAAACAATAAATGCCATTATAACAGAAAATTTTAACTGAGTTGTATGCAAACATTCTTATTTGAGTGTGAGTATTATATCTGGGGAAAAAAATAGCATTGAATATAATAGTGTTTTTGTTAATTTTAACCTCAAATGTACCAAATTAGCATTAGATTCCCTTTTACAGCATTAGTTGGGAGAAATTTTTATTTCCTTAAGAAAACCAAACTATCGGTATCGGCAGATATCATTCTAAATAATTGGTATCGGGTGAGAAATTTAGTATCTGTAACTTTTAATTTCATATTCAGAACTTTTATGGTGTTTTTGTCCTTTTTAAAACCCTGTGATCGTAGTACAGTTTAGAATACTTTTAAAAATATATACTTATGAAAATATTATACTTAGGAGTGATCTTTGTGGGTTTTTTTTTGGACAGTTAGTAGATGTTATTTACAATTAAATGAAAATGTATTGAAGTGTACTTAAAATACAACTATACAATTGCGCATTCAATACAATTAAGTGCACTCCTTTTTCACAAGAAGCTTTTTCTCTGACTATCACTGCATGAAAAGAGCAGCATAAATATCTTAAAAAATGTTGTCTTTGATGTTTCATGGAAAACAGTATACAGTTGGCCACGACATGAGGGCGTGCAAATTTCCATTGTCCAGGTGAACTATTCATTTAATTCAGTTCTGTTGCAGTCCAGCAGATCTCCAGTCATTTGGTTCCTGCATATCAAAAGCCCTGTGGTTTGGCTCATTCACTGTCACTGCTTGTCCAGCTGCCACTGTAGCTGTCAGTCAGCCACGACCCCGGCCTGGACCTTCCTCTACTGGGACAATGTTCACATTGATCCTGGCTTGGCTGGAGTGACAGGACGCCTCCTCCGTCAGGGAAATAAGCAGGTAAAATATTAAGTTATGGGGGCAGGATTCAATCAATAAGCAGGCCTGTGACTGAGGTGGGCTCTGAGGTTATTTGTCCTGCTAGAGGACCCTCATAATGCAATTGAGGGATTTGAAACACAAGTGGATCTGCTCCAAAGCACCACAGACATCGCCCGTCCCATTCAGACCTGACTGGAAGCTCACAGATTTCACCAAGCGGCCAATGTTGTTACTTAGCATACTGGCATCTGCTCGCCCTCCAATTTCTAGGACGAGCAGCCGATCCAGTGGCCTGTGTTCCAATACAGAGCAAACAAATACAACAGACAAACGGCATTATGGGAAAATTCCAACAGAGGCACCTGGAAAGTGACCAGTCACTGGAAGCTCTGCCCAGGGTTGTTATTGTTAACTAAACCTACAACGAAAACTGTTAGAAAATATTTTTTGTTACTTTAAATATATACATATAAAGGGTATATATATTTATTTATATATATACTGTATATATATATATATATATTATATTTACCTGATATAAATACATATATAGGTATATATATATCATATATATAGTATATATACTGTATATATATATATATATAATAATTGTTTCTGTGTGTTGTGTGTGTGTGTTGTGTGTGTTTTTGGACCCTGGAGCACAAAACCAGTCATAAGGGTCAATTTTCCGAAATTGAGATTTATACGTCATCTGAAAGCTGAATAAATAATCTTCCATTGATGTATGGTTTGTTATGATAGGACAATATTTGGCTGAGATACAACTATTTGTAAATCTGAAATCTGAGAGTGCAAAAAAATCTAAATATTGAGAAAATCACCTTTAAAGTTGTTCAAATGAAGTTCTTAGCAATGCATATTACTAATCAAAAATTAAGTTTTGATATATTTACAGTAGGAAATTTACAAAATATCTTCATGGAACATGATCTTAATATCCTAATGATTTTTGTCATAAAAGAAAAATGGATAATTTTGAGCCATACAATGTATTGCTGGCTATTGCTACAAATATACCTGTGCTACTTATGACTGCTTTTGTGCTCCAGGGTCACATAAATAAATATATATACAGTATATATATAGTAGATGAAAACCATAAACTTAGAAAAATGTATTATTAGATAATTAGATGACAAACAAATATATTGCACATATTGCCTAATATTTGACATTTTATAATATTTGACAGAAATAAAAAAAGTAAAAAGTTGAAGTATTAAAATTACTAAAACTGAAATAGAAATAAAATAAAAACCAAACAGAAATATTGATAAAATAAAAATGACAGAATGAAACAAATAACTAAATAACTAAACTTTTAGTAACTAAAATTACTAAAGTTTACATTTAAATTAAAAACTACTTCTAAATATTAATAAGTACTATAATAGTATATAATACTAAAATAACACTGGTTAAAAAAATGCCAAGGTTTTTCAATGTGTTACTTGCTGTTTCTTTGTGATTGTTTGTGAAACTTCTGAGTGTAAATTGCTTCTACACCATTATTTTTCAGTGAACTATTAATGCAGTGTTTTAACCCACAGTGGATTTTTTCCCCAATAATACCAAAAATGGTAACTCGAAAATGGTAACATCTAATTAAAGGGGTTGTATTCATGTAAGTCATAAATATTATGTAATATCGCTGAATAAACCAAATGCATTAATTTATAACAATACAACACATTTTAGGGGGATTAAATCAAATAGACATTGCTCTTTAAAGTAACACATGCAGGTTCCCACAGGTGTGCTCATATTTAATATTCCCTACATATTGACAAACAAAAAAATAAATAAATAAAATGTGTGTTACGTCATCTGATGATAACAATTACAGACGTCCGCAGTTACAATTACTTTACAGACATATATCCTAAGAACTTAGTCCTGTATGACTGATATACTGCAGACCGGGTCATTTTAGGGCAATGTATTGTACTGATCCCTTCTAATGGTTGGAAATTACATATTGCTTTACTTAAGAAAAATAACACCGACAACAACAACAACAACAAAAAACAAAAAACAGGATTGCATTACATAAACCCAGAGTTCTGAGAAGTTTGAATTGTAAGATAAAATGTTGTATTTACCTTTTTATTTTTTTTTATTCTGTGGCAAAAAAAAAAAAAAAAAAAATGCAAATGTAAATAAATAAATAGAATAGAACTGTGAGATGTAAATCCAGAATTACGAGAAAGAAGTCAGAATGTAAGAATGCAAGATGTAAACTTGTCATTGCATGTTTATATATTTCAATTGCAAGATATATACTTTCGATTTTGAGAAGAAAATCTTAATTTTCTTAATTGCACTTCAGAATTGTGAGATAAAAAGTTGCAATTAACTTTTTTATTTATTTATTTATTATTATTATTACTCTGTGAAAAAAAAAAAAAAAGAATTGCATGAGGTAAACATACAATTCTGAGAAAAATATTAAGGATAAAACACTCAATACAGTATTTCGTGCAAATACTGTATTGACATCCAGGGCGTAAATGTTTTGATTTATGCAATGCATCATTAACATAGCAAAAAATAAAATCTGGTTCCTTCAAAGGAAAATAAAGTGAATTGCACAGCCAGCACAAGAATGGTGAACAATACAGGCCTGGCAGTCATTAGTCATTAGGCTGGCCTCTGGGACAGGAGTCAAGACAACCCTGGCCTTTCCAGACCCCTGTGTTTCAGGTGAGGCGACCGCTGTTAGTCCCAGCAGGACAAGTGAGACGGACCCGGGACGAGCTCCTGAGGCACTGACGAACGCCTATCTGCCGTAGAGCCCACCCTGCGCCGCTGATAAAATGTTAATGTAATTAACAGATAATGACTGTTGTTTTTAGCTGTCGATAAAGGATCAGACTCCTGCAAAGTCACATTCAGATATCTGCCAGCCATTGTTGGATTCAATTATTTCCCAAACACTCCCCCTCACCTGTCTTCATCGGCCGCGTCCCCTCCTACCTGTCTGTCTTTGTCTGTCCTCCTCTAAAGCTGACCGACAGCCGGCATCATAGACAACAGAGAGCCGAGGAAATCTGTAGAAGTTCACTTCAAATTGAGAACATTTGGTCATTTGGGACGTCCTGCAGTGTCATCAACAGTGCTGATTACATGTCATCTGAATTATGTAATCAGATTACAAAAATTAAGTAATGCTATTGTTTTGAAATGCTTATAATCAGATTGCAGTTACTTTTTTGATTGATTACATATTATTTAATAATGGTGGTAAATTGTACAGAATTTGTTTCTCTCTAATTCTTCTTTTTTTAATCTTTTAAAATTTCCTTTCTAAAAAAAAAACTTTCATAAACTGTAAAAATGACCGTGATTTTAATGGTAAAAAACTGTGAAAATGCTACAGTAAAAACCTGTTAAATGGTTAACGGTAAGTTCCTGTAAAATTTACAGGGAAAAACCTGACGTTCCCAGAATTCCCTGCGTTGCATTTCAAATTTTGTTTGATGTTTTTTCTTTGAAATAACTATGTTTCTTCTTTTTTCTTATCAGTTATGTTTATTAGGGTTGTATGTTACATCTAATGTTGTTAAATTAATGTTTATTAATTAATTAGTTAATTTCAGTTTAATGAGTGTCACCATGATGGTGATTAGTGCTTGTGTGAATAACACTGTGCACCTTCTATACATGTTATTATTTAAAAGCTGCTTGTGATTGGCTTTGGTTCATCATGTGACTCTCTCACCTCCTGCATTTGGTGGTTATCAGTGTATTACAAAGCTACAAAACAGATTCAAGGTTCTTTATTATTTGTCACATACACAATCATACAGGGTATAATCAGTAGTGAAATGTAGGTCAGGACAGGTCCGATCAATGGACAGTGCAAAAAAATAAAATAAAAAATGAAACATAACACAAGAGAGTATATATAAATATAGGTAAGAATAAGATAAAAAAAAAAAAAAAAAAAAAAATAAAAAAATAAGGAGTAAAATGTGCAATGAAATAAAATGTGCAATACAGTCTACTGTGGATTTAATAAATATTAATATAAACAGGGATGTGCAAGAGGAGTGTGCAAACAGGTTGTACCGGGTATGTACACATAGCAGCAATGCGGATGATGGAGATGTCAGTACTTCAATATGTTGGTATATTAACATTATATTAGTTAATGAAATTCCGGTATTTAACTGTAAATTTAAGTTACAACCGTAAAACCTAAAATGTTGTTACTGTATTTTTTACGGTAGAATTCTAACAACCACAGCTGCCAGTTTTTTACCGTAAATTTTACGGATTTTTTTTTACAGTGTATATATTTATAATGTCTTATAGATTTGTGGAGTTGTGCAGAAAATTGAGCATCTGACCACTGGATTTACAGGAAAAAAAATATTTTCACTTTTTAGGAGTGTTAATATTGCATATTTTCTGACAAACACATTTTAAATTATCATATATTAGTATTATATTATATTATACTATGGGGCCGTTGAATGCTTGAATCTGATTGGCTGACGAACATTCTAAGGTGTGCAATTATTTTCATGGAAACGCACAGCGAATGTAGTTCAGATCTAGACCGCATTGCATGTCTATATCTCTTCGTTAAATGATTTCAATTACACTGCCCTCCAAAAGTTTGGAAACACCCCTGGCAAAGTGTGGTTTTGGATGATATCAGCATAAATCCTTATCATTTTTTGGTGCAAATACATTAAACTTGACATTATCATTGAAGACCAGCAATAATAATTTTCATTTTGCTTACATAATAATGTCAATATATACATGTCAAAGTCAGACATGCTGTGATGCCTGGTCACTGGTTTAAACTTGGCCCAGGTTTATAACATATTTTTGGGTCAGCACACCTTAATAGCTTCAACAATTGATTGCCAATTAAGTTTAGAATACAATTAACCAATTAGAACACAGTTTAGGCAGAGCTGGAATAGCTGCTAATGGTGGATATTTTGATGAATCGAAAATTTACAATAAAATATGTTTTCGTAGTTTGTGTTGTCCCTTATCAGTGCAAAATTATCACAAAGGATTCATGCCAATATTGTCCAAAACCCCACTTTTCTAGAGCGTTTCCAAACTTTTGGAGGGCAGTGTATTTCAAAGGTCCTTACAGATTACAACAGCAAAATAACCAAAACACACAAAGACACTCAGTTCGCACCGGCGCGCACACAAGCAAGTCATTTTGAAACATCAAGACAAATAAAATTATGATTTGAAACACAATACATTCTTTACTGAGGTGAATATCTCTGTTCTGAGAAAGACAGTATTATAAAGAATACGCTCAAAGAGCGCTCCCACTATAATCACTAAAAGAGCTCACTCACTTTAATTCATTGCGAACTCACAATGTTCTGTTAATAGACTCTCTGCACAATGAATCTCTTATTTACATCATATCTACACGTTGTTATAATGAGAGGATTCTTGCAGAACTCAGCACCTGACAAAAACTCGGCATTTTGAGCGGTGTGTATATTTGATGCTCTCCATAACACAAATACACACTGGAGCGTTTGCCAAACAAGTTTCACCAATATCAGATGGGGCCCCCTGATTCGCCGGGGACCCTAAGCAGCCGCTTACCTCGCTTATTGGTTATGTCGGCTCCTGGTAACGGCCCTGAGCAAATCTACCCAGTACTGGGTGTGATGTACTTAAATACACTATATTGCCAAAAGTATTGGCACCCCCTTCTAATGAACAGGTTTGACTACTTTAGTAATTTCCATGAGTACAAATCTTAATGTTAAAGCATATAATGATATTCTAGGAAATTGCGTGCTTCTAATATTATAGCAACAGTTTGGACTCTTTTCTATTCTAACATGACAATGTCTCTGTGTATAAGACAAGGTTCAAAAAGAAAATGATTGATTGAGTCAGTGTGGAAGAACTTGACTGGTCTGCATAAAACCAAGTCCTAATCCCAGTTTAACACCTCTGGTGTGACTGTAAATGCAGACCTTGAGACAAAAACTCATCACCGAACACAATGACTTGTACATACACTATGATAGATCAAAAGTATTGGCACCCCCTTCTTTAGAACAGAAAAATGCACTTCCAAATCTGTGGCAACAACGATGGGAACATAATTCATGTATTTAAAAATTGTATTTCATCTCTGTTGCAACAGTTTTGTAAGTGTCTAAAATGACTGAACCCATATGTACAAGTCATTGGTGTTTGGTGATGAGTTTTTGGCTCAAGGTCTGCATTTACAGTCACACCAGAGGTGTTAAACTGGGATTAGGACTTGGTTTTATGCAGACCAGTCAAGTTCTTCCACACTGACTCAATCAATCATTTTCTTTTTGAACCTTGTCTTATACACAGAGACATTGTCATGTTAGAATAGAAAAGAGTCCAAACTGTTGCTATAATATTAGAAGCACACAATTTCCTAGAATATCATTATATGCGTTTAACATTAAGATTTGTACTCATAGAAATTACTAAAGTAGTCAAACCTGTTCATTAGAAGGGGTGCCAATACTTTTGGCAATATAGTGCAGCTCTGGTGGTGCTCAATGACTGCTGGGTTTTTTATCTCTCCACAGCGCCACGAGCCAATGCCCAGGAAGATGCAACACTTCTAGTAGAGTGGGCTCTCAACCTGAACAGGCAGGGCACACACTGTGCCTAATAAGCCAGGGTGATGGCGTCCACTATCCAGTGGGCCATCCTCTGCTTGGAGACGGCATTCCCTTCTGCCGGCCTCCGTGACAGATAAAGAGCTGGTCTGAGGTCCTGAAGCTTTGCGTCCTGTCAACGTAGCATTTCAATGCTCGGACGGGACAAGCAAAGCTAAGGCTGGGACTGCCTCCTCCGAGGGCAGCGCTTGCAGGCTCACCACCTGGTCCCTGAAGGGAGTAGTGGGAACCTTGGGCACATAGCCAGGCTGGAGCCTCAGGATTACCTGGGACGGCCCAAACTCTAGGCACGAATCGCCGACCGAAAATGCGTGCAGGTCCCCTACCCTCTTGATGGAGGCCAATGCAAGCAGGAGCGGAGTCTGAAAGAAACTTCAGCTCGACTGTCTGCAACGGATCAAATGGGCCCTGCTGTAGTGCTCTGAGCACTAGAGACAGGTCCCAAGAGGGTATAGAGGGGGCCGTGGAGGATTTAACCTTCCTGCCCCCCTAAGGAACCTGATGACCAAGTCATGCTTCCCCACCAACTTCCCTTCCACAGGGTCGTGGTTGGCAGCAATCGCAGCCACATAGACTTTAAGGGTGAAAGGAGACAGCCTTCGCTCCAACCCTTGCTGCAAGAAGGACAGCACGACTCTGATCGGGCACTTCCGGGGGTCTTCTCGGTGAGAAGAGCACCACTCGACAAACAGGTTCCACTTCAAGGCGTAAGCATGTCTCGTAGACAGCGCTCTCGCCGAAGTGATGGTGTCAACTACCTCCTGGGGTAGGTCACCTAGAACCTCCACGTCCAGTCCCGGGACCAGACATGTTTTAAGTTTCCAGAGGTCTGGACGCGGGTGCCATAAGGTGCCCCATCTCTGAGTCAGTAGATCCTACCTCAGAGGAATCTGCCAAGGAGGGGCTGTCACGAGGAGCATCAGTTCTGGGAACTAAGTCCGAGTGGGCCAGTACGGCGCCACGAGCAAGACCTGCTCCTCGTCCTCCCTGATCTTGCACAGTGTCTGTGCGAGAATGCTCACTGGGGGGAACGCATACTTGCGGGGGCCCCGCGGCCAGCTGAGTGCCAGTGCATTCCGTGCCGAGTGTTTCCTCGGTCAGGGAGTAACAACTGGCAATGAGAAGTCTCTCAATAAGCTGGGCCGTCTGGGGATGGAGTCTCCACTCTCCGGGGAGCGCAGCTCGTGACAGCTCATCGGCTGCCCGGTTGAGCAAGCCCGGAATGTGAATGGCACGAAGCGACCTCAGATGCTTCTGACTCCATAGGAGGAGGTGGCGGGCGAGTTGCGACATGCGACGGAAGCCTAGACCACCTTATCGGTTGATGTATGCAACGGTCACAGTATGTCCGTACGGACCAGTATGTGCTTGCCCTGTAAGCGCCTCTTGAGACGGTTCAGGGCCAGGTGTACTGCCAGCAACTCTAGGCAACTTATGTGCCAGTGCAGTTGGGGGCCCCGTCCAAACCCCCGACACTGCAAGCCCGTTGAACGTGGCGCCCCAGCCGGTGGTGGAGGCATCCGTGTAAACCACAGCATGCCTAGAGACCTGTTCCAGGGGCACTCCTGCCCGGAGAAACGAAAGGTCTGACCACGGGGTGAGGGTTTGGCGGCAGGCCGGTGTGACTTGGACCCGGTGAGTGCCGCGTTACCACGCCCACCTCGGGACTCGGCCATGGAGCCAGTGTTGAAGCGGTCTCATATGAAGCAGCCCCAGCGGCGTCACTGCCGCCGCAGCTGCCATATGCCTCAGGAGCCTCTGAAATTGTTTCAGTGGGACCGCGGACCTGCTCTTGAACGCATTCAAGCAGTTCAACACCGACTGAGCACGTTCCTGCGTGAGGCGTGCTGTCTGATTGACCGAATCCAATTCCATACCGAGAAAAGAGATCCTCTGCGCCGGGGAGAGTTTGCTCTTTTCCCAGTTGACCCGAAGGCCCAACTGGCTGAGGTGCAAGAGCACCAAGTCCCTGTGTTCGCACAACTGGTCCTGAGACTGAGGCAGCATGAGCCAGTCGTCGAGGTAGTTGAGAATGCGAATGCCCCGTTCTCTCAGGGGAACAAGGGCTGCCTCCACAACTTTCGTGAAGACACGGGGTGACAGGGACAGCTCGAAGGGCAGGACCTTGTACTAATATGCCCGTCCTTCATCCGCAAACCGCAGGAATGGCCTGTGGTGCGGAAGGATTGAGACAAGGAAGTACACGTCCTTCAGGTCAATCGCTGCAAACCAATCTCAGGGACGGATGCACCCGAAGATGCACTTCTGCGTGAGTCTCTTGAACGGAAGCTTGCCCAGTTCAGGACGCTCAGATCCAAGATTGGTCTCCACCCACCGCCTTTCTTGGGCACAATGAAGTAAGGGCTGTAAAACCCTGTCTTCATATCGGCTGGAGGGACCGGCTCCATCACGTCCCTCGCCAATAGGACAGTGATCTCCCCACACAAGCCTTTACTGCTGTGAGGTGGAACCTGGGAGAACGCCGGGCGAACTGAATCGCGTAGCCGAGTCAGGTGGTCCACAGGAGCCAGCGAGACGAGCTGGGTAGCGCTTTTTCCAGGCACCCAGACACTATACAAGCGGGACCTGCGGGACCACCGACGTACCCGCGGTGGGGCAGCGAGGTGAAACGCAGGGACCCGGCCCGTGTCGGACCAAAGAGGGGTCTGAGTGTGCGGTGCAACACTTACCTGGTTCCACAGTTTGGCAGAGGGTGCGTGAGTAGGGCCTTTGATGATGCTCTCGAACCGCCCACTGCTGCCTGCTGGTGAGAGAGGGAGAAGAGTGTGGTCCGGTGTTGGTCCGTCCATGACTCTCCATGCCCTCTTGGGACCCAGAGGCAGAGAGAACCGCTTCTTGTCGAGATTTTTTTTTTTTTTTTTTAAACCAAAAGATTCTCCGCCCGGCCCTCCTCCGGGGGATGGAGAGGTGCATCCACCATCTCCTGAAGCAGTCCTCTTTCCCTCTGGGTCGCCCGTCCTGAGGCCTCTTGCTTTTCCGCTCTCCGCCAGGTTTGACGGGGGCCCGGACGGGCAGGGCTGCCCGCTGGGCAGGATATGTTGGATCGCCTCAGTCTGCTCCTAAGCAGCCGAGAACTGCTGGGCCAGGCTCTCGACTGCGTCGCCGAAGAGGCCAGTCTGGGACACAGGGCCCTTGAGGAACCGAACTTTGTCGGCATCCCCATGTCGACCAGACACAGCCAGGTGACGCTCCTGGACCACAAGTGTGGACATCGCACGACCCAAAGACCACGCAATGACCTTCGTCGCTCGTAGCGCGAGGCCAGAAGTGGTACAAAGCCCTTTCAGAACTTCTGGATCGTGACCACCCTCGTGCATGTCCCCCAGTGCTTTTAGCCTGAAGAACCTGCAGTAACGCCGTAGCGCAAGCGGTTGGCAGCTTCTCCACGGGTCACATAAGCATCGCCGGACAGACCAGACGAGTACCTACAGGCCCTGAAGAGGAAGCACGGTTTACCCTACCGGGTGGAGGCGTTATTAGGACACAACGGCATCGCAACCGACCGCTCCACCGGGGGGCCCTGTATACCCCCTAGCTGCAGCACCACCGAGGGTGGTGAGGGAGGAGGAGCTAACAGGTCAGTTTCTGGCAGTAAAATGTGCCATCCACAACCTGGTAAGCTCCCCATGCACCTCCGGGAAGAGAGGCACTGGGGTAGGGTGCTGAGAACCAGCACAAACTACCTCAAGAAACCAGTCATCCAACCTCGAGGGCTCGGGACACGGTGGAAGTCTCCACTCGAGCCCTACCCTCTCAGCGGCCCGGGAATGCATAGCCGTGATTCTGGATCCGACTCAGGCATTGCTACTGCCGTAGCAGCAGCGCAGCCGAATCTTCTTCCCCAGAAAGCTCCAGCTCACCCTCCGATGCAGCGATCGACATCCGGTCATCGGGAGGAGCACCAGGGATACTGCTGGTACGCCCCTTGTAGAGGGTCCAGCACGTTCCACTGGCAGCTTAACTGGTTTTGGAGTGCAAGAGGAGTGATGGTCCCTCGAGGGTTGGTTCCCTGGAGGGTTTGCCACCACTGTAATCCTCAGACCACCCGTGCCACCACCTGAAGTAGTCCTCGTCTGTCTGCAGCCAGAACGAGAACTAGATCGAGGCAGAGGCAACAGAGCTCCGCCCCCTTGTCGAGGTAGCGGAGCCTGGCCGCAACTCCAAGATGATCATCTTCCCACCATGAGAAGATGCCTCATCCACGAACGCCACCTCAGCATGCTTACTGCCCAGGCACGTGAAGCAGTGATCGTGACCATCACCCGGCACCAGGTAACGACCGCATCCAGAAACGCACGGGTGACACGTTGTCTGTAGCAAAACCCAACTCGTCTTTACAAAGACGTAACGTCAAGTTTGCCAGATGCAACGTCGTCTTTAAAAAGACGCACCCGTGAATGCTCTTTTAGGGAAAAAGCTCTTTTAATGTGCTGAAGCGCACAGGGGAGATGGTCACCTGCAACACAAACAGGGGGTAGTGCAACCTGATGTGTGCAATCCACTCGACACGGGAAGAACCACCGCCGCTGAAGCGCCGTACCGCCAGCACGAGAGTCTTCCGAAGAGCGTGCTCAACTCGTTGAATTCACTCGTCAGCAGAAGTCAGGAGCAGAACGATGTAACCGCTCGGCTCCGAAGCTAAAAGCTGAATATGCGCTGCACCTGCTGCCTACTTATACTCACGCTGTGATCAGCAGCAGCTGGATGCAATAATCGCATGCCAATGTGCATTGGCTCGTTTAGTTACACTCGAAGTGGATTGGTCTCTCTAAGCGAGATCCCAATTCGTCGGTCACCCGACGTGACTCGGAGTGACCGACTGATAGGGAACACAATACATTCTTTACTGAGGTGAATATCTCTGTTCTGAGAAAGACAGTATTATAAAGAATACGCTCAAAGAGCGCTCCCTCTATAATCACTAAAAGCTGTCACTCACTTTAATTCATTGCGATCTCACGATGTTCTGTTAATAGACTCTCTGCACAATGAATCTCTTATTTACATCATATCTACACATTGTTATAATGAGAGTATTCTTGCAGAACTCAGCACCTGACAAAAACATTTTGAGCGTTGTGTACTGTATGTTTGACGCTCTCCATAACACACATATACACTGGAGCGTTTGCCAAACAAGTTTCGCTAATATCAGATGGGGCCCCCTGATTCGCCGGGGCCCTAAGCAGCCGCTTACCTCGCTTATTGGTTATGTCGGCCCCTGGTTACGGCCCTGAGCAAATCTACCCAGTACTGGGTGTGATGTACTTTAATACACTATATTGCCAAAAGTATTGGCACCCCTTCTAATGAACAGGTTTGACTACTTTAGTAATTTCCATGAGTACAAATCTTAATGTTAAAGCATATAATGATATTCTAGGAAATTGTGTGCTTCTAATATTATAGCAACAGTTTGGACTCTTTTCTATTCTAACATGACAATGTCTCTGTGTATAAGACAAGGTTCAAAAAGAAAATGATTGATTGAGTCAGTGTGGAAGAACTTGACTGGTCTGCATAAAACCAAGTCCTAATCCCAGTTTAACACCTCTGGTGTGACTGTAAATGCAGACCTTGAGACAAAAACTCATCACCGAACACAATGACTTGTACATACACTATATAGACAAAAGTATTGGCACCCCCTTCTTTAGAACAGAAAAATGCACTTCCAAATCTGTGGCAACAACGATGGGAACATAATTCATGTATTTAAAAATTGTATTTCATCTCTGTTGCAACAGTTTTGTAAGTGTCTAAAATGACTGAACCCATATGTACAAGTCATTGGTGTTTGGTGATGAGTTTTTGTCTCAAGGTCTGCATTTACAGTCACACCAGAGGTGTTAAACTGGGAGTAGGACTTGGTTTTATGCAGACCAGTCAAGTTCTTCCACACTGACTCAATCAATCATTTTCTTTTTGAACCTTGTCTTATACACAGAGACATTGTCATGTTAGAATAGAAAAGAGTCCAAACTGTTGCTATAATATTAGAAGCACACAATTTCCTAGAATATCATTATATGCTTTAACATTAAGATTTGTACTCATAGAAATTACTAAAGTAGTCAAACCTGTTCATTAGAAGGGGGCGACCCAATACTTTTGGCAATATAGTGTAGCTCTGGTGGTGCTCAATGACTGCTGGGTTTTTTATCTCTCCACTTCACCGAAGTCTGTGTAGTGCCCTTCAGACTGAAAACATCCACTCGAATAGCCTCTGAAGGCCACTTGGCAGGGCGCTAGCGAGGGATTGGCACGTACCCCACGAGTCGGGCCGCTAGTTAACTCCTGCGGTCCCAGCAGTGTTTCAGCGGAGCCGTGCTCATAAATCATGCGATCGAAGCAGGCAGCCGCAGACACCCCTCTCACCTCGGACACGGACAGGGACGCGAGGCGCAAACAAGACAAATGTATTTATTTTGAACAGGAAACCACGCGGGGTCTATCAGGACGAGGGAAGTGCGGCCAGTGGCGCGGCTTTATTTGTACCGCTGTATTTTAATAAGCATCAAACCCAAACAAGATTAGGTGCTTCCAGTTTACAAAATGTCAGGGAAGGCAGCGCTATCAGTCATAATAAATGGGCTCATGCAAACAGTGGGGTCTTTACCATGCATAACAGTGTGTTTGGAGAGCATTGCGCAGATGCTGGGCGCTGATATGCAATTATTCTAAAGAGTATCAGAATCCGAGCGCGAGCTGGACGTTGTGCCGCCGCGGCCCTGAGCGCTGCATTTGTCTTCACTGCTCAGGAGGAACACGGGTGCTGAGAAAAGAACGATCCAGGAATAATAATCATGCTGCTTCTTATGTGCATTGGACTGGACTGTTGCATGATCATACTGAAGAAAATCACTCACAATTGAAAATGTGAATCCAGTCTGTTAAGGAGTTTTTACATTGCATGATAAATACTAAATAGTACTTTCAGCAGTTTGTTTATTTAGGATATTATGATATCATCCAGGCAATGAATCGTCTGATATTTGGCCATTTTGAGATGATTGCATCAGTATGGTTGATTCACAGAGGTATCTACGGTGACCTAGAAGTGCAAAACAAATCACAATTCTGAAAACAAAATAACAAATTACAAACGCAAATGCAAATATAAAAAACAAAATAACAATTCAGAAAACACAACAACAATTCCGAAAACATTATAACAAGTCAGAAAACACAATGACAAATTCGAAAACAAAACAACAAGTCAGAAAACACAACGACAATTCAGACAAACCGGAAGAGGTAGGTATAGTTTGAGACAGCGCCATTGGTTTGGGAATAGATTACTCACCGCTGATTGGACGAGACATCTGTCAATCAAGGTACAGGAAGAACCTGTAGTTCGACCAGTGTTTCGATCCCACCTTTGGCCGAACTTTTTTTTTCTCTCCCTTATCAAATCTCATATCGCATCGTAAAGGCATTTATTTTCAATAAAAATGAAGGAAATAATCAAAAAGTTGAAAATAAAGTAACGGGTAGGGTTAGGGTAGGTGCAGAGAGGGCTTTATATTGTACCAATAAGGCGGCATCCATTTAATAATTTGAATTAAAATTATAATTTACACTCAATACCTCATTATTGCATACTGTTTTATAATGTACTGCAATACTGAAGTGCAGATAAATGCCACTATTTGCAACAAGTAACGTTAGTATACATAGCAGAACATCCTATTTTAACAGTGTAAAACCCTACTCGATACTTTATTTTCAACTTTTTGATTATTTCCTTCATTTTTATTGAAAATAAATGCTTTTACGATGCGATATGAGATTTGAAAAGGGAGAGAAAAAAAAAGTTCGGCCAAAGGCGGGATCGAACCACTGGTCGAACTACAGGTTCTTCCTGTACCTTGATTGACAGATGTCTCGTCCAGTCAGCGGTGAGTAATCTATTCCCAAACCAATGGCGCTGTCTCAAACTATACCTACCTCTTCCGGTTTGTCTGATTTGTGGTTGTGTTTTCTGACTTGTTGTTTTGTTTTCGGATTTGTGGTTGTGTTTTATGACTTGTTATTTTTTTTCGAATTTGTCATTGTGTTTTCTGACTTGTTATAATGTTTTCTTAATTGTTATTTAGTTTTTTATATTTGTATTTGCGTTTGTAATTTGTTATTTTGTTTTCCGAATCATGATTTGTTTTGCACTTCAAGGCCACCGTAGGTATCTCACCTGAAACCCACTGACAGCGCTGTCATTCCATCATAGACTATTTGAGACAAACCAACTCCAAAAAAAAAAAAAACATTCTGTATTTTTTTCTCTGTAAATATAATATAACATTATAGTATTGCAAGTCAATATTTAACATTCACATTCCAATTTAGTGTTCATTTCATATCAGCAATTTCATTTACTGCCAATAAAATTCTATATATTATTTCTGGCACTCTGCTTTATAGCCCACATATAAAAACTGTATTTTTTTTAAAGTTGTAAATAAAACAAAGATTATTGGTTGTTTTACAAGAAAACATTCACAAAAAAAAAATATGGGAATGTTCCTTTTGAATGTTCTCTGAACATCTTAAAACAAGTAGTAACATTAAAAAAACTTAGATGAACATCCAACTAAAACATTTCACGAAAAAAATAGCAATGCTTGAACAATGTGTAAATTAAATTTTTGTGCTAGTTTTGAGAACATTAAAAAATACCAGATAACTTTGAACGAATTTTCTATTAACATTATTGAAAGAACGTTTGTTCATAACTTTGAGAAAACCTTGAGAACATTTACTGTTAGATGGGTTACCTGGCATTTCTTAGTAATTAATTGTGAAATTTACTAGTAAAAATGTTTCTACACCACTTTTTTTTTCTTTTCTTTTTTTCAATGAAATATGTCAAAATTGACCACTGACAGACCCACACTGCTCGAACACCAATTATACACATGTGTCCCTGCAGCACAAAAGCAGTCTTAAGTCGCTGGGGTATATTTGTATCAATAGCCAACAATACATTGTAGCTATGGGTCAAAATTATTGATTTTTCTTTTATGACAAAAATCATTAGGATATTTAGTAAAAATCATGTTCCATGAAGATATTTTGTAAATTTCCTACTGTAAATATATCAAAACTTCATTTTTGATTAGTAATATGCATTGCTAAGAACTTCATTTGAACAACTTTAAAGGCGATTTTCTCAATATTTAGATTTTTTTGCACCCTCAGATTCCATATTTTCAAATAGTTGTATCTCAGACAAATATTGTCCTATCATAACAAACCATACATCAATGGAAAGATTATTTATTCAGCTTTCAGATGATGTATAAATCTCAATTTCGATAAATTGACACATATGACTGGTTTTGTGGTCCAGGGTCACTATTATTAAAGGATTAATATTATTTCAAGCTTAACGCAAACTTTATAACTGCTGCCGATTACTACAACAACAACAAAAATAGATGTCTAGATAAAAAAGACAAGCATGTTTACAGTAATGCACTTGACATTATATTTCCATTTTCATATGTATTATGTTAACCCAGTTCCATGGCACAGCAACTCTATGTGTTTGAGCACTAATGATGCCTAATGTTATTTTCTTGGTGTCTTAAAGAAGAATGCAACTACAGTACATTTTCCAGTGAGTTCCAGCCATTTCAAGGAAAAGTGCTCATGCAATTAGAGCTAATTGAAGTGTTAATTAAATCAAGAATGATGAACAGACAAAAAGGGGTCGGGGTGGAATATGTGTTATGATTGTATATATATTGGACATGATTTGATCAACGACACTAATAACAATCTGAAAAGACCCCTGCAGACGTCCATCACCCTGAAATCACTCACCTGTCCCGTGTGACACACCTGAGAGAGACGGATTCTGCTACCAATCAGAGGTGAGTGGCACTTTCGTCCTCTAGTAAAATCAAGCATATCCGTCCCCCGGGTCGAGCTTAATTGCCATGCAGAGGAGAGGAGAGAGCCTGTCACACTTGACCTTGCCTGACATTAGAGTATTGTATATCTGCAATGCTAAATAATGAGGATATCACAGAATCAGGTGCTCAGGTATGAAATAAAGAACGAACGGCATGCACACCAAAGTAATGAACACAAAAATCATTCATCAATTAGACCGCTGCGTCCGCCCACCACCGAACAGCAATAACCCGGATGGGCCTCTGTATTTATATAAATCTTCCCAAAGTGCCGTGTATAGGATAATGGGGGTCATTGGCAATGGCTTTCATGAGGTTTGTACCTTTCAAGGGCTCAAACGAGACCCATCATCTTCTCTTACAGAAGGCTTTTCTTGCTGTACGTGCGCTGTTCACTAAGGAAGATGTATTGAGCGGTCCGGGGCAAAAGGTGACACGCTAAAAACACGGTTGTAGATCGGAACATGAAGCAACATTCATAATGCATTGTACTAATGTGGAGTGTTTCTAAGTGAAATATAGTATTCAATGAAAAAGCAGGTCAGGATTTGACATACTCTTTTTAAATAACATCACAGATGAAGAGAAGGTAAACAGGGTTCATTTGGACTTTAAACTGTTAAGTGCATACATAAAAGTCCAATAAAGCCAAATGCACTACCAGTCAAAAGATAAAATAGTTTTTAATGCTTTTTTTTAAAGTCTTTTCTGCTCACCATGCTTTTATTTGATCAAAAAGCTAAAACAGTAATATTGTGAAATATTATTGCAATTTAAATCAGCTGTTTTCTATGTGAATATATGTTAAACTGTAATTTATTTCTGTGATTAAAGCTGAATTTTCAGCATCATTACTCCAGTCTTCAGTGTCACATGATCTTCAGAAATCATAATAATATGCTGATTTGCTGCTCAAGAAACATTTCTGATTATTATCAATGTTGAATGATGAATAGAAAGTTCAAAAGAGCAGCACTTATTTGAAATAGAAATCTTTTGTAATGTTATAAATGTCTTAATTGTCACTTTTGATCAATTCATTCCATTATTGATTAATAAAAGTATTATTATTATTATTTTAATCTTACTGACCCCAAAACTTTTAGAAGGTAGCGTATCAAAAATATTCAGCAGCACACTGTTTTCAGCATTTTTTATTTTTCAGCATAATAATCCAAAAAAGTTTCTTGAGTAGCAAATTAGCATATTATAATGATTTCTGAACGATCATGTGACACTGAAAAAAAATGACCACCAAACAAGAAAGGGCTAATTTTCATGCTGACGATGGGAATAAAAGCAGTACATGCACATAAAAAGACAACAGACAGAGAATACTGAACATTCACAGCTCATGCTCAAATTGATTTCCTGTGTCCTACGAAGTCAATGTCTTCTTGCCTTGTTTCAATAGTTCACCTGTTTGACCTTTCCGTCTCATCTTCTTTAGGCTGAATTTACGTCTTAGTGTTTGTCTGTGGCCTTTTCATTTGCAGTTCACATTACACGTCCCAACAAACTGAACAACTGCTCCAATGATGACAAACCAATCACAGAAAAAACACTCAGACACTGTGTGAATGTAGAGGACTTTAGCTTGTCCAGAAGTCCAGAACACTTTCACTACACAAGAGATTCAGTTTGTGTGGCTATCATTTTATAAAGACTATACAACTGAAAAGAGCAACGTTGGTCTGGAAAGGTGTTAATGGCACTGCTTCAATGCTTTAAATTCTTATAATCTTATATACGTATATGAAATTATTTAATACTTATTCATTTTTAAAAGCAGACACACTGTTTGCTGAAATCAAGTCCATGCATCATAACGGCATCATATTTGTTGCATCCTCACAATCTTGCAGACAAGTCTTCAGTTTTGATGCAAATGCTTAGCGTATGAGTTCAGCTGAACACGTTTCAATTGATAGTGTGCATGAACACAGATGCTCAACACATGCATATTAGACAGAGTCACCCCTGTGTAGACTAGAGTTGCGTGCATCTCTTAATTTCAGCGTCACGTGTGTCTTTTGCAGATATAATTAACCCTCTGGTATTGTTCATTTGGGGGTCACACTTGGTCAAAACTGACCGAACACCCGAAATGTAACTTATTTTATTTTCAGAAAAATCAATGTAATATATTTTTGTTCCATAATATTTTTTCTTTTGTATTTTGAGAGAATTTCATGGTACTAATTAATATGTATGCAATAATTATGATCAATATTTTCCCATTGAAAATAAAAATAAAAAATATTTCTAAGATTTTGGTATTAATTTTCAATTATGGCAGTATTTCATGTTAAAATAGAGACAATGCCTATAAAATCCATTTTTTGAAGTCAGATTAGTGCCATCTGGTCGGAGTAAAAAAAGAAAAACATCTGCAATTCCACGTTTAGCCACTATTCCTATAGAGCTCTATATAAGAGGCCTATAAACTCTCTAGTGGTTTTTAGGCATAAAGACTTATTTTTATTAAGTTGTGGATCTGGATATATATTTAGACATTCTCAAAGACAACTTTTTGAAAAGGTTTAGATTTGTTTTGTTTGAAATGTTAGTTTTTGCATTAATTTTACTACAGTCAAACCTGAGCACAAAGTCATTTTGTTGTTGAATTTTGATGTTACGTGTAACAAAAATGAACAGGAATGCTTTATCAGAGATTAATTAATCTGATTTCAACCTCTTATTTGAGTCTTCTGGCTCAATTTTGCCATATTGTTACAGCCACACCAGTTCATTTGTGTGTGTATAGTGTGTTGTGTGTGTGCATCTGTGAGTGTGTGTCTCTTTGTACTCTTGATGTTTTAGTGTGTAACCCCTTCCTTGGTGTCTGTGTTTTGACTGCATTTTTGGCTGAATTATTGATTTTATTTCATGCATTTGCAAAAACATGCTTTGTGTTACACTCACACTAGTTCATATATGTGTGTCTGTGGGAGGTGGGCGGAGTGTGTCTATTTTGCACTCTTGATATTTTAGTGTTACCTCTTTATTGCTGTGCACTCTTTTTCTGCATCGTGAATGATTTGTAGATTGTACACACAAACAATTCTCTGTATTTTCGTATTTTTGCGTATTTCCCATTCATTTCCAATGGCGGTTTGCAACATTTCTTATTTTAATTTATTTTAATTTGAACTATACTTTTTAAAAATGAAAAAAAGAAACAACAAAAAAATTACTAAAACTTTCTAATGAAAATAAATGCATAAAAAATATTAATTAAATATTACATTTACATTTATGCATTTAGCAGACGCTTTTATCCAAAGTGACTTACAGTGCATTCAGGCTATACATTTTTTATCAGTATGTATATTACTTTTAAAACTTTTGTCATCCTCTCAGCAAACAAAGACGATGCTCAGAGATTCTACTCATGTAGAGCATTTCAAGTCACTTATGAGGTTTTATTTCTGCCTTAGAAAGCAGCTGCTAAGCAGACAGTAGACCAGGCAGCTCACTAGCCAATATGTTGTTTAAAGGCTATTTTTATTGAATCATTGACAAACTTTTTATGCAAAGATGGCAAATTTATTCACAGCATTAATGTTTCTGCAGTCCACTTTCCTTTCTGCTGTTTATTTCCCCGGCATCTGTTCGGCTCTCAGTGTCACAACAGTCTGTCAGACGCAGCCTCACGCTGAGCTAGCTGTTAATGTGAAGCTGTGTTTTTATCTCCCATTAACCACGGCTCTAATGACAGACAGCGAGACAGCGACACGCGTCTGACCTCTGCCACTCGAGCACCCAACATCACCAGTCATCAAGGGCTTCGCATGTTAACCATCACTTGGTCATTCTTAGAGTCAGTCCTTTGACCAAATATAGTGGCATCTACCCTGACTGAGGTCCACTGAGCCATATGATTCATAACTGTACTTATAAGTGTTGTTTGTCCCTCATTAGGGACATCAAAATGTTTTTTGTAAGTGGTGAATTTTAACTGACAACTCTCTGCTGGATCAATTGCCATTTAAGGTTGAAATAATAGGCTACTCGATGCAAGTACAAGAACACTAATGCATGCTGCTCCCAAAGTCACATTTATTTATACAGTACAGATTGTTTCAAAGCACACTGAAAAAGTGAAATGACCATGTCATTTAGTTAAAGTGTTTTTATATTGGTCTAATTAAAAAAATACGGTTTCCCGTTTTATTCAGTTTGTCTAAAAGCAAATAACACTTCCATAGAAAACATTAAAAAAACAAAACACAGACGGGCTAGATTTACTGACTGCAGAAATGATTGTGGGTTTTATTTATTTATTTATTTATTCATTCATTCATTCTTTTATTCATTTGTTTATTTATTTGTTTGTTAGTATATAACAAAAAAATGTTATGCATATATTAAAATGACGTTACGATAAATGTAAAACATAAAAGATACAATAAAAGATGTCAAAATTGTCTTTACTTGCAGTAATTAAACTTTGACTAACATTTTTTTTTAGCTTTATAATTTATAGTTTATTTGTGGTGAAATTAAGCTTTAAAAATCCCCAAAAATTAAGTAAAGTAAAAAAAAGAAAAAAAAGAATGGTCTACAGAAATTGCATTAAATAGTATGGTATTGTCTTTATAATAAATACTCCTTTTATTTTGTTTGAACGGTTTTGTCTTTGGGAAAATAAATATTTTTCATTCTGCTTAAATTAAAATGTAAGGTCTGAACGAAACAGTTAATATAATTTGGAAAACAAATACATTTGGCTGTAAAAAAAAAACAAAAAAAAGATATTAAATATTTTAAATTAAATATAAGTATATATTAAGTCGGTCCACTTATTTCAGTGCAGCTTCATAAAATAGACATGAAAATGTGTTAAAATGTGACAATGTTACAGAATTGAAACAATTTCAGCAGTAAAGCATCTCTACAGAAGACAATAGTGTCATTATTCAGATCAATTAATAAAATCCAGTGTTGATATGATTCAGTTCAATAACAGTGTCAATGCTGCTAAATTCATCAATTTTGACGAAATGCAACTCTACTAAATAATTCAGATCTATCCAACTGTGATCCACAACACAAATGCATTTAAGGAATATGCATTTCTACTATTTCCTTGGCTTTGCAAGTGCTGTGCTCCGCTCCACCGTTTGAACTACAGCAATGCATTTGATTGTGTTTTACGCTTTAAACATTGACACTTGTTACTTACACGCAGTACAGTCTAAAGATGTGGTGCACCAGGCGTCAGCGTGGCCTTGTCAAACACATGTGCTGATATCTCCTCATAGGAGCCCAATGAGCCGTCACACACGTCCCCCATCTGCCAGGACTTCATCGAGGGACGCAGATGGAGCTCTCCAGCTTTTCCATCCAACTGCAGCCAGAGTGAATGGAGGAGAATGCACGAGCACAGGTGAGAAGAAATCAGCCACAGTACGTGTAGAACGCAGCCGCTGCAGGGATCGGTGTGAAATGCAATCTTCTTCTTATAAACCACCGCCGCGGTTCATCTTATAAGGCGCTCTCATTTCGCTCTGCCAGGTGTAATCTCGCCAGTGGATGCACAAAAACTCAAAGCAAAGGAAGCCAAAGGATGCGACACCGAGGTGAGAAAAACAGCGGCTGCCTCAGACGGAAAAAGACATATAAGTTTAATAGTATCCTTTAACATCTCCTTAACCCTGCGCGCGGGACTCCCCTCGGCCCCCTCCTAACCCGTGGCCCCGGGCGCCGCTCCCTCGAGGGCTGTTTGATTCTCCTGTCGGGGGGCCGCTGATGAGCTGCTCAGGCCACCGTGAAATGCACCATAACCTGCCAGCGCGAGCGGCCCGGGCGAGATTGCCGTATTTACTTTTTAATCTGGCCGCCTTAATACACACGATAAAAACTTTGTCACATTAGATGGTGACAGATGGGCCCGGAGATGTTATTGCTGGTGCAGGGGCCCGAGTGCAAAGGGAACGGCGTTCGGGGGGATGGGTGAGAAAACCGCTCGGCCCAATCACGATAATTTTTCATCACTCCAATTACATTGTTGAGCGCGCTGCCGCACACACAAACACACACACATACACACTTCTGTGACATCAATAAGATAAAATGAGGTGCCCTCACGAGTGTCTCTTCTGCACAGTCTATTTTCTCTTAAACAAGGCCTCGGCTGTGTTTGCAGTGGAATATAAATGAACTATACTGCATACTCCAGGTGTTTGTTTAGAACCGTTTGCATTATGCAACGATACATATTTCAAACAGCTGTACGCTGCATTGATCTGAATTTTTCCCATGATTTTTCCATGATGGGACATTCTAAAACGCTTAAGGTGAAAAATACTTAACGCATTAAAACAGTGTTTTAAAAAGACCAAACTCAGTAAACACATTATTAATAAAGCATTATATCTACACACAAGCAGATATGAGCCCTAAATATGAACGCAACACGTTTAATTACGCATTAAACATTTTCCTTATGGAAGGAAAACACTTAAAGGGATAGTTCACTTTAGGGATAGTGGTGCTGACGCAACTTTTCATGCGCCAACGGAGGCGTCAGCCAATCAGATCGCCTCATGCAAATACCCAATCCCGTTCATGCAACACCAGAGAAGTATGTGATTGGTTGTTGTAACTATGACGGCGCGTCAGCACCACGCTTCAGACACGCCCTCCGTCAAGCGTTGACGCCGACGCCCCGTGTGAATGCAGCGTGAGCCAGAGCGCGCGCACACACACGTCACACACCGGATGCGTGCGCACACACACACACACACACACACACACACACACACACACACACACACACACACACACAACACACATCACGCACCGGATGTGTGTGTGCACTCAGATCACTTGGACATGGTTGTGTACAAGAGGTAAAAAACGATATAAATACTGTTAGTTTTCTCACACAAACCGCTCGTTTCGTGTCTTAGGCCATCAATGTGTAGTTACGATGGGGAATTGTTTAATTTGGATTTCTCTGTGCATGTTCTTTTTCCCTCTTATAGAGACAGTGACCTATACCTGCCATTATATGACTGACAGACTAGAACGGTTTGACCTAAAAACATCAAAATTTGATCTACTGAAGAAAAAAAGACACATACATCGTGGATGCCCTTGGGGTAAGCTGATAGATACCACATTTTAATTTCAAAGTGAACTATCCCTTTAACATGGCTAAATGCATTAAAATAGTGTTTTTTGAAAATCCCAAACTCATAAAACAATATTAATAAGTCATACTATGTACAGACAAGCAGATATGAGCCCATATTGCCAACGCAACACGTTTCCTCCCATAGAAAATCGTTAAGGAAAATGCTTATGCGTAATTAAACGCGTTGCGTTTGTATTCTGGACTCATATGCTTGTCTGTAAATAGTATGCTTTATTAATAATGTGTTTACTGAGTTTGGTCTTTTAAAAGCATTGTTTTAATGCATTAAGTCATGTTAAGCGTTTTCTTATAACGGTTATGCGAGGAAAATGCTTGACACGTAATTCTGTCAGGACCACTGTCGTCAAAATGATAGATACTTAGCATAAAGTTTGGTTTGGCGGTATGGTTCTGTTCTGTGCAAAAACTCCCTGCCCATCCATACAGCCCGTCATGAATGAGCAGGGAGAGCAGCAATAATAATAACCCCCCCGAGGGTTAACAGAACAGAACAAAGCAGATATCATTAATGTACTTAATGACATTTAAGTGTATAATTATTCAACAAAAGAGTCTGATTTAGCAAGGAATATCAGAAAGCCAAGTCCTGACTGCGAAAGGAGGAGTTGGGGATGGAGGAGGGTGATTTGCTCCTGAGCAAGCGGGAAAAGCTGCTGATTAATACTGAATAGAGCTTATATAGGAATGCCACGATAGGTGTCGTATTCCTATAGGTAGATGTGATCAGCTGAGAATCAGCTGATGCAAGCTTGACTCACGTGACCTGCCAGAACTAACGCGAACGCTCAATTTCTGTCAGGACCACTGTCGTCAAAATGATAGATACTTAGCATAAAGTTTGGTTTGGCGGTATGGTTCTGTTCTGTGCAAAAACTCCCTGCCCATCCATACAGCCCGTCATGAATGAGCAGGGAGAGCAGCAATAATAATAACCCCCCCAACACAAACGATAGGCCAGAACCCCCCGACACAACGATAGGCCAGAACCGCCCAAACCACAACTGATGGCATTCTGAAATATCCATATCCTTCTGAAATAGCAGAGACTGGGGCAGCGGCCCCTTACAGAAGGCGGTGAAGGGGTGCTCTTCTTTATAAGCAGCTAAGAAGAGCAGCAAGCCCCTTAAATGCAATACCTGAAAAATATGCAGAAACCCACTAAAATTGGCAGCCTAATCTACAGCAAACACAGCGTACTGCAGCCATAGGAGCGAGCAATGAATGGTTCAAAGATCGCAGGTTCTACCTGGCCTAAAGCTTCAGCATCTATTTAAAAACTATAAAATAGCATATAATAGCAGAGACTGGGGCAGCGGCCCCTTACAGAAGGCAGTGAAGGGGTGCTCTTCTTTATAAGCAGCTAAGAAGAGCAGCAAGCCCCTTTAATGCAATACCTGAAAAATATGCAGAAACCCACTAAAATTGGCAGCCTAATCTACAGCAAACACAGCGTACTGCAGCCATAGGAGTGAGCAATGAATGGTTCAAAGATCGCAGGTTCTACCTGGCCTAAAGCTTCAGCATCTATTTAAAAACTATAAATAGCATATAATAACTCAAATCTACTCATCTGTTTACAGGTGTCGTCTCCCATTGACATTGTGCTCATTGCATTACGTCCTCAATCTGACAACCCACGTGAGCAAAGACAAAATCCTTACCAATACACTCGATAGATTTGCAACAAGCATGTTGCTTGCTTAAAAATCACAGAACTTGCAGTAGTCAGAGAAACTTAAGGAAATAGCAGTCCCAATAACTAGATGAGCCATAAGCAGCAAGCATATTTCAAGAACAATCAGATGGCCTAAACAGCTTCTTGCTGTTGCCAGTTTAACCAAGTATCAGAACTTGCAGTACAACCAATAACTTAAAGCAACAAGCAGGTCTAGCAACAAGCATGATCTTGAGCACTAGATAAGCACAACAAAGAAAAATCTCACTACCCTAACAGCTTTAAGCAACAACCTTCTGAAATAGCATAGACTGGGGCGGCATGCCCTTTAAGAAGAGAAGCAGCGATGGGGTGCTCTTCTTTATAAGCAGCTTGAGAAGAGCAGCAAGGCTCTTTAACCTGAAGGAAAAAAAAATTATAGGATGCAGAAAAACCCACTATAATTGGCGGACGAGTTTGCAGCAGACGCAGCGCACTGCAGTCATAGAGCAAGCAAATTATCTGATCGAATCGCAGATTCAACCTGCCTAAAGCTCAGAATCCATTTAAACTATAACAGCGTATAATGAATCAATAAATCAACTCTTCAGTTACAGGTTTGTCGCCTTCATTGTCATTTGCGCTCATAGCGTTACGTGACCACAAACTGACAACACACGTGAGCTTAAACAAATTCCTTGTCTTACTCTATGCTTAATGCAACAAGCTTGACGCTTGCTTAATCACAGCGTGCTGCAATAATCAGAACTTAAAGAAATGGCATCCCCAATACCAGACAAGCCATTAGCAGCGAGCATATTTCGAGAACAATCATATCCCTTAAACAGCTTAACATTAGCTTCTTGCTGTTAAAGTTTACCGGATACCAGCACTTGCAGTAACAACCAATCGCTTAAGCTACGAGCAGTTCTAGCACAAACATGATACCGAACACTAGATAAGCCTTAACAAGCGGCAAAATCCTAATACCTGATAGCTTTAAGCAAGACCTTCAGAATAGCATAGACTGAGGCAGCATGCCGTTTACAGAAGGAGAACATTAGCGAAGGGGTGCTCTTCTTTAATAAGCAGCTGAGAAGAGCAGCATGCCCCTTTATGCCGTACAGCATTTGTGAATACCCATATTTAGGCAATAGGCATGTTGGCTTATCTAGAATCTAGATAATCGTGGGCATAAATAACCTTTAGTAGTGAAATCTACATACTGCACGCCGAGTATCGAGCACTTACCAATAGACTATAGCTTAAGCAACAGTATATATCCGACTTAAACAGCTGTGGAAAATAATAGGATAAGTTAATGAGCAACATCCCAACACTGAGCCTAAGGTATCAACCTGTTTCATGACAGACAGCCTAAAACAATCTTTTTAAAACCAAGCCTCAGCTGTGATAAGATTAACAGGTTAACTAAAACTTATTAAAGGAAGCAATGAATAAAACGAGGAGGAATCACCCCAGTCCTCTGCCACAGAAATGCAACAACCATTTACTTGACTAATCAACTTGTAGATTCAGTACACACTGCTGGTCAGCAGGAATCAAAAGGAATACAGCTTGCACTCAGAAGTTATCGTTCAACAGACAGCCTTTTTTTTTTTTTTTTTTTTTTTTAAACCACAATCAAAAGATATTTAAAAGAAACAACCAACAAGTCTGGAGCAGGCGAGACGTGAACCTCTCCAAGCAGTGTTCACTCTGCTCTTTTGTAGCATCACCGTCTGCAGCACACTCTGATGAGCACCACCTGTGGGCAATTGCAACTGCCAAGCAAGCAGAGAGTGAGAGAGATAGAGGGAGAGAGAGCACACACAGGGGAAACATTACCACACCCAAAGGGCAGGAAAACACACTAATGCATTTTAATAAAACACATACATCCTAGGGATGTAACAGTTAATATTACCAGCGTGTCAAAATACAACCAATACCCTAAAGCGACAGTGTGCCTAGTAAACATACTGAACAACGAGCAGATTTGACAATAACATATTTGCTACGTAGCATGAGCCATGAGAATGAAATGAGAACTTGGCTTATGTCGTGAAGACATCAGAAATGATTAAGGGTGAAAATAATTATATAGATATTTTTTTTTTTTTTTTTTTCTCTCCCTTTAAACTATTGAGTGAGGGATGATAGCTTAACGGTCATCTCTGCTGTAATGCTAAGAACGTTTTTGGAAGCGCTATACCAGTTATTGATTTAAATAAAGAAAACAGGATTGCTTGCAGAGAGAAGCTGAACGATGAATCAAAGAACGCCCTTAAAACACGGAGAGTGATCATACGATCATCAAACGTGTTTCGTGCATACTCATGCAAGAGCACACCAGCGAATCAGAGATTAGGAATTTGAATAAGTATTGAGCGGCACTCTGCTGAAATATTTCGAATGACTTGTCATTAATCTGAATTTTCTTATTATATAGAAGCCATTAAAACACGTGCTTCTGACGCGGCGTGCAGCTGAACAACCGCACACTCTCAGCTAATGAAAACATCCAACCTTAGGAATTACGCGCCGAAACGTCGAACCACGGTTGAACGCATGTACGAGAATGCTTATTCATTTAACCTGATCTTCTGTCCTTTACTATCGGCGTGTCCTCAAAGCGATTACATACTCAAGATTGCACTTGCTCCAGCAGTATAAACAGAAGCGTGAAAGCTGCTGCAAATATCCTTAATATTTTGCTCCAGCAAACAATGCGAACTGCTAACAATCACTTTAGTTAATGCAATTGTAGACCACGCGATATACACAGCGATATGATTAAATGAGCATTCACTTATCTTAGATATTCTGAAGCACGGTGCAACAGATTGATTTGCGAGCAGCGATGCGCAATTTGCTCCTGAGCAAGCGGGAAAAGCTGCTGATTAATACTGAATAGAGCTTATATAGGAATGCCACGATAGGTGTCGTATTCCTATAGGTAGATGTGATCAGCTGAGAATCAGCTGATGCAAGCTTGACTCACGTGACCTGCCAGAACTAACGCGAACGCTCAATTTAAACGGTTGCCTTCACATTCTGAACTCATCTTTGTGTCTGTAAATATAATGCTTTATTAATTATGTGTTTACTGATGTTGGTCTTTTTAAAACACTGTTTTAATGCATTAAGCCACATTAAGTGTTTCTCACGTTAAGTGTTTTAGAATGTCTCTCCATGACTTTTATGAAGAGATAAGGATTTTAAAAATTGATTCAAGGCACTTAAGCTCTTTTGATCTTACCTTTCCTTTAGTGAGTAATATAGCTGTAAAAAATCTGCTAAGTTACTAAGCACAAGTCAACCCCAAACAGAGTTGATCTCTCCAACAGAAAACACTGTTTGTCGTCCTGCCATTATTTCTAACGTAGCAACATCACCATGTTACACATTTACATAATACCCACATACTGGCTGCTTTGGTCTGCCCTCAAAGAACAGTCAGGTGAAGTCAAGGAGACGCTGTCTTCTCTGAGAAAGCTAAAAAACTAAACAAAAAATGTTTCTATTATATAGCTCTATTCATTTACTAACTGCTTGTTTTCTTAAAAAAAAAAAACACTAGCTTCTCTAATCTTTTTGTATTATATTTGTTTTATTTATTATACAATTAACAAAAAGCACAAAAAAAGGCCTCTAACACTAGCTTGCTCTATTCTTTTTCTATTCTATATTTTCTATTCTATATTTCTATTCTATTCTTATTTATTATATAATAAAAAAAACTTGCTATGTGTGCTGCATGTCATAGCACTTGCATATCATTGCTCTTTTGTTGATTTTGATTGCTTCTATTGTCCTCATTTGTAAGTCACTTTAGATAAAAGCATCTGATAAATGACTGAATGTAAATGTAAATGCATAGACTTCCAATAACGACGTTATTGACATTGATCACAATTATAATGACCAAAATTATTATGGATATTAGTATTATCACAGTATTGTTAAAATAAGCTGGAAATGTTCAAAAAGTACCTGCCATAATGCAACTTATTTCTTTCAGATGGTGCCACTGCAATTTCACAATGATATATGCTATCAAAAGTCCATTTTATGTTTATTCTAATTTTATTGGTATTTAAACTTTTCTTTAAATGTATGAACTGAAGGCATCTTTTGACATTCTTCTTGTACAAACAGACACTGTATTAAGCAGTACATAACCTAATGAATGGAAAGAGTTTCTAGCTATTACACGTAAAATAACTACAAACCATGTTTGATGTCAGACACACCTAATGATTAGTCACATGACAATAATGCATAAAGATCTCCAGGTATATGAGACCCACTGAAATCATCCAGTTAACACCGCAGGTATAAAAATGGTTATTTCGCATTTTTTGCCACTTTTGTGTGAAATAGTTTACCTTTTGTCAGTCTGACCAAATGATGAGTCAAGAAAGAGTTTGGAGCTAATATAACGTCTCACTTACAGGGTATGCTTTGTTGTGTACAGCATATTTTTGTTAATGTAGTAAGTCTGTATGCATACAGCGCAGTATTACTCTGGAGAAGAAAAAAAAAGAAATCTGGAGGACTGAAGATCATTTTAAATCATGTATTAGTACTTAGTGGAATTAGAAGTTAATATAAGATTGATTTGTGTCTTAAAGAAATAGTTCACCCAAAGATGATAATCTTCTGAAAATGTGTTCACCCTCAGGCCATCCAAGATTAAAATGAGTTTGTTTCTTCATCAGGTTTGTAGAAATGTGTCTCTGCATCAGTGTCTCAGCGATGGATGCTCTGCAGTGAATGGGTGCCGTCAGAATGAGAGTCTGATAAAAACATCACAATAATCCACAAGTAATCCACACCACTCCAGTCCATCAGTTAACATCTGGAGAAGACAAAAGCTGTGTGCTTGTAAGAAACAAATCCATAATTAAGACGTTTTAAACTAAAATCTGAGTCCATAATCCATAATAACGCTTCCTCCAGTAAAAAAAAAGTGCATCTCCTGTTGTCTCTCACATCAAAATCAGCCACATATTTGTTTAGAGCTGTTTTGTCTTGTAAACGCTGCTTGATCTGATGCAGATTTCTCTCCTGATTCAGACCAGAACACTTTTTCACTGGAGGAAGAGTTATTATGGATTATGGACTCGTATTGTAGTTAAAAGCATCTTAATGCTGGATTTGTTTCAGATTTTGTCTTCTCCAGATGTTAACTGATGGACTGGAGTGGTGTGGATTATTGTGATGTTTTTATCAGACTCTCATTCTGACGGCACCCATTCACTGCAGAGCATCCATTGCTGAGACACTGATGCAGAGACACACTTCTACAAACCTGATGAAGAAACAAACTCATCCTGATCTTGGATACCATGAAGGTGAGTAAATTTCCGGCAAATTTTCATTCTTGGTGGAACTATTCCTTGAAAGGTGCAATAAACAGTTTTGTCCCTGCTGGAATATGTTGTAACTACACCACCTGGGCTAAAAAGCATATGTCTCTACTGATGAAGTTGCTATTAACATGTGAAACAGACTAAATTTGCCTCTCTACTGTCAGGATAGTCACCAGAGAGCGGTTTAAGACCATGTTTGTTCCTGTAGTCTGTAACATCAAGGTCATGGGTTCGATTCCCAGGGAATGCAAGAACCGATCAAATGTGTACCTCGAATGCAATGTAAGTCACTTTAGATAAAAACATCTGCCAAATGCGTAAATGTAAATTTTTTGTAAACAAAGAACTGTGAAATCTGAATGCCACTGTATTATTACAACAGGAGCGTAACGTTTATACCCCATATGCATCCACAGCTGGCAATATAATCACTGAACATTTGTTTTTATTAATTCTTTCTTCATCTCAGTCCATTGCATTTCCCTCTGTCTGTCTCTCTGTGCCTCCAGCGCCCCGAGTTTACCTACTTTGATTCCCATCTCCCTGTCTTTAATTCTTGGCTAAATGTAATAAGCGGGTTTGTTTGTGAAATGAATGTGGTCGGTAATCAGGAGAGCGATGAACAGCTGCTGGGGCTGCGGCACATTGAACCATCGCCCCGGCTCTCCGGCTCGGTGTCGCTCTCTCCCAAGTGCCATGCTGGCGTAAGCCGCTAATGAAAAGAATGTAGTCACAGATCTCATTTTTCAGGCAATTCTTGTGTAAACGGGAGATTTTCCAGACTATGCGCTCTGCTGTGAAGGGGCTCCCATAAATCAAGCGGGCCTCCTCCTCCGCGACTTGACACAGATGTGCGTCTCTCACACACAATCCCAATGACTAGCATAGGATAACGCTACAAACAGCCGCAGGAATAATCAGAGACGCTCAACCGTTTGCCTAAATAATACATTTTGTAACACTGTGACATGACAACAAAATAAAAACAACAGCATCATGTATAGAAATGAACAGTTTATCGCAATTTACTTGCATTCATGTCATCCTAAACATCAAAGTAGGCTCCTTGGAAAAACATGCATCTACCAACTCCAAAAACATACATTCAGTTCATAGCATTTTCCATCTGAAATGAACACTATCACATAAATTATGATTACAAACCAATATTTGCCATCAATGACTTCACACAGAGTGTGGTTTTATGGTGTTTCTTGTAATTTTTAAGACTGAAAATGTAAATTACCATCCGCAGTCATTCTAAGGAAAAGTAGTGGATATTTGGTTTATTTAAATTATCAGCGTTGGGCATTATATTTATTCTTTTTTGCCTATTTTATTTTAATTTTCCGAGCACAGAGCTCCACAGACCTTCGTCACGTTAGATGCCATATTGAATTTAACACAGATGAAAATGAGGCTTTGAGGGACAGATATAAGGCCTGTTTACACCAAAAATAAAACTATAATAATAATAATGAAATACTGTTCTAAATTTAAAAGAATAGCAGAGTTCACACCACAATTATGACAAAAATGACACATAGGAACGATATTGTCGAAATCACTTTCAGAACATTTTGTTTCAAGCTGATGAACGATAAAAACATAAACAGCCAATCAGAATCCATCCTGCTTTAAAATGCTTGAGTATTTAAAGCGATATAATTAATATAATGCTAATATAATTACTTTTATAGTATTATTATTTTTATAGTTATCATTTTTGGTGTGAATGGGCCTTTAGAGTCTTTGCAGTGGAATTCACTGCATAAAGGTTCTGGGTAGGGTTGCACCAGCCATTCGTAACTTCTTACTTAAATTAGAACGTTAAGTTCACACTAGAGGCTTAGTAACTACTAGCTAGTTTGTAACTAATTCTATTCATTATTGGGTTGCAGCAGTTGTTCATAAGGCAGGACGTAGCTAGTAGTTCGTAAACTCCCTGTAAAGTAATGTGTAGTCGCGTAATATGACGCTTACCCTAAATGATCCAATAGAAGCCTTCAAATACGCGAGCAGAACTTCTTTAAATGCTGTGAACTTAAAATGCATCCTTCATTCTAACTTCTTTTGCCTCACGTAACTAACAGTAAAAATAAGTTTCCATTAAAAACGATACTTAATCATGAATAACATTAGCCTAAAGGTAAGCTTTTAGATGTAAATAACATTAAACTGTAAGTAAAATGAATAAGGATCAATAAATAATGAAAGAAAGAAAAAAACATCAGAAATTACATTTAATTATTATTTATTTGATATGCGCAACACAGACTGAATCACACAGAAGGTATCCCTGTTTAGGGGTATTGAAGAAGCGCTAAAAAAGAAACAAACAAGTTTATTGGCATATTGTTCTCTCATTTAATATGAATGAATGAATGAATGAATGATGCATTTACAGTATATAGCGCTTTTATTGTGTATTGCCATACACCCAAAGCGCTTTACAATCATGTGGGGGGTCTCTCCTCAACCACCACCAGTGTGCAGCATCCACTTGGATGATGCGACGGCAGCCACAGGACAACGGCGCCAGTGCGCTCACCACACACCAGCTACAGGTGGAGAGGAGAGAGAGATAGAGCCAATCAAGTGGATGGGGATTATTGGGAGGCCATGATTGACAAGGGCCAGTGGAGGCCCTTGTGTATAAGACAAGGTTCAAAAAGAAAATGATTGATTGAGTCAGTGTGGAAGAACTTGACTGGTCTGCATAAAACCAAGTCCTAATCCCAGTTTAACACCTCTGGTGTGACTGTAAATGCAGACCTTGAGCCAAAAACTCATCACCAAACACCAATGACTTGTACATATGGGTTCAGTCATTTTAGACACTTACAAAACTGTTGCAACAGAGATGGAAATACAATTTTTAAATACATGAATTGTGTTCCCATCGTTGTTGCCACAGATTTGGAAGTGCATTTTTCTGTTCTAAAGAAGGGGGTGCCAATACTTTTGTCTATATAGTGTATGTACAAGTCATTGGTGTTTGGTGATGAGTTTTTGGCTCAAGGTCTGCATTTACAGTCACACCAGAGGTGTTAAACTGGGATTAGGACTTGGTTTTATGCAGACCAGTCAAGTTCTTCCACACTGACTCAATCAATCATTTTCTTTTTGAACCTTGTCTTATACACAGAGACATTGTCATGTTAGAATAGAAAAGAGTCCAAACTGTTGCTATAATATTAGAAGCACACAATTCCCTAGAATATCATTATATGCTTTAACATTAAGATTTGTACTCATAGAAATTACTAAAGTAGTCAAACCTGTTCATTAGAAGGGGGCGACCCAATACTTTTGGCAATATAGTGTATGTCTAAAGGAATGAAGATTGTCGGGTAAAAAAAGAGCATATTGATGTAATTCACTCAGTCTGCTATTTTATTCCAACCGTTACTCTTGACCGGACGCTTCTGTAAATATTTAGTGTTTATGTAGAGTTATGCTTCAACAAAGTGTAATGCTGCAACAAAAAAAATATTTAGTAGTGCGTAAGTTGTAACTTAGTGCCCAAGCTAGGTTAAGTTGTAACTTACGTACAGCTGGTGCAACCGGCCCCTGGATCACACGTAACAGTTTTCTGTTGTTTTATCAAAGACTGAAAATTTTTTGGAAAGATGTTTCATCAGCTGAGCAATCTCTATGTTGTTAAACAACAGTACAATCCATTGAGGAGACTGTACTTCTGTCCCTCACAGCTTAATTTTCATTCCTGTCAGAAATTACAAACAATGAAACATTAACTCAGGTTTATTCTCCGTCTTCAGTTTACCATCTTTAAGTCAA
The DNA here is from genome assembly GCA_023376895.1 of Aspiorhynchus laticeps. NCBI lineage: Eukaryota > Metazoa > Chordata > Actinopteri > Cypriniformes > Cyprinidae > Aspiorhynchus > Aspiorhynchus laticeps. The sequence goes on from CM041808.1 coordinate 37,575,999, forward strand.
GTTACCTTATATAGCGCTTTATACAATACTGATTGTGTCAAAGCAGCTTTACAGTGTCAATCAGGAAAATAGTTTGTCAATAATGCAGGAGGACAATAATAAAGATTCATTTTTCCAGCTAAAGTCAGTTAATTGATGATTCAGTGATGTCATTATCCAGTTCAGCTCTCTTCCAATAGTGTCTGTGCAATCAGTCAAGCGTCCCCAACTAAGCAAGCCAAAGGCGACAGCGTCGAGGAACCAAAACTCCAGCTGTGACAGAAATAGAGAAAAAACCTTGGGAGAAACCAGGCTCATTCTCCTCTGGCCAGACGAAACCAGCATAGTGTGGTTTAACTTCAGGCTGCAACACAGGTCAGATTGTGCAGAGGATTTTTATGTAATAGTTCTTTCTAACCAATGTTTAAGGGCACCTATTATGCAAAAATCACTTTTATAAGGTGTTTGAACACAGTTGTGTGGCAGCAATGTGTAAAAACAACCAGGCTATAATGGTAAAAATCCACCCACTCGTTTATTTATAATCTAAATAATCATAAACAGTCTCTCAGAACAGTTTCAGATTCTCCCTCTGTTCACGTCACTGAGGGGAAAATGTCCCGCCCATTAGTGACGCTGCCCTATAAGCACAGACACAGCCCCAAGTGAGAAGCTGTGGTCCGCCTCCATTACTGATCACTTGCTGTAGCTGCTGGAGATATACAATGTCAGCACCAAAGAGGCTTTTAGTGTTGTGTTTTGGGATGCACTAACGAACATAGGAGTCTCCATAGACTCCCTCCATCTGAGGACACTGTGGTTAAGTTTCATTGTCTAAGGAAATGTCCTGGAAAAAATCGGAAAAGTCCCCAATACGTGTAGGGATCAATACCAACGCTTCGTGCGTGAACGTCAGCTCCAGACAAAGTAAGTATCACGCGTTTGTTTTCCAAATTGCCTTTCTGAAAGAGCTCACTGGTGCTGTCTTCATGAATGATCGTGAATAGGAATGTGGTGGTTAAAAGTTGCATATGAAAGCAATGTGAGTCGATCGCTTGAGTTTGTTGAGCTCATAATCACCAGTGGGACTTATAAAGTTTGTGATAGCATGCCATGTACCATGAGACCAGCTATGTTGTTATTTTTATCGTCCCTGTCTGTTTAATTCATAAATGCGAATTTATTATGCACAGTACAATCAGATGACTGACTTTGAAACAGAGTACGTTTTCTGTAAGCTTGTACTAATAGTGTAATGTTTATTTGCAAAGGCTAGCACTGCTAATGCAAGCTTAAGCTCTTGAAGCTCCGCCCTCTTCTCCGGGAGCAACAGCTCTCTTGCATTTAAAGCAACATACTCAATATCAGAGCGTTTTGGCTCATAGCCTAAAAGTGGCAATTTTAACAAGCTATAAAGAATTATCTGTGGGGTATTTTGAGCTAAAACTTCACATACACACTCTGGGGATATCAGAGACTTATTTTACATCTTGTAAAAAGGAGCATAATAGGTCCCCTTTAAATCCAGCCATATTGACCACCTTTTAAATTTGATTTTTTTTTTCTCTTCATATTACATTCATTCTCTGACAAGCAGAGGAAACAGTGGAAAAGCATTAACAACAGAACTAAACTCTGTAAAAGAACCTTCATCACATCCTCCCTACTAATACAACACACACACACACACACACACAGAGGCACACACACACACATACACACACAATACACAGTGCAGCCTTAGGCAAGGCAACCGGTCGGTGATGCCTGCCTGCCTGCATGCAAGCCACTGAAATGGGTCATTTTTTAATTAAATACAATATTAATTACTGCGAGCATCATTAACGATATGTGAGATTTGACTAATTAGTGTAATAGTTTTGGAGTCACGCTCATTAAATATGAAAATTACAGCGGTCTGAAGAATCGCTTTCGTGATCAATCTTGTATGGACAGAAGGGAAATGATTTAGAGAGGCGCTTTTATTGTACAATTATCTTCATTGCAACTCTGCCATACTTGAAGAGAAAGAGAGAGAGGCGAGTGCCGCGGTGAGAAGGGGCCCGCAGCGCTCAAATGCAATCGCCTGCCTTTAACCAGACGAGACACGGCTTCAGTGATGGAGGCGCTCAGGACCGCTGTTTGGTGGAAATGACACGGTGTGCGTGTGATGCGTTCAGTCACGCTTGTTTGGCCCGAGGTGCTTTTCTGATTGGCTGAACCAAACGCTTCAATGTGCTGCCATTGTGCGTGATAAATCTGCCAAAGACAAGCCTATAAACTTCATTGTGTAGGTTTCACACCATTAAAGTAAACTAAAACCATAAAAAAATAATTACTTGAAATAAAGCAAGCTTAAAAAGTAAAATAAAATATGCAAAACTTACCTAGTTGCAAAGGCAACATTTCTCATTTTAATTTAGTTTAACTTGATGTACTAAAATAAACTGAAAAAAAATGAAAAACTATATACACATATTGAAAACTAATAAAAATAACAAAACATTACAAAAATTACTAAAACAAACTAAAATTAAAACAGAAAATATGAAAGCAAAAACTATTTCAAAATATTAAAGGGGTTATTAAATGAAGAATCAAAATGTTCTTCAGAGGTTACTCTGCAATAAAAACGAGTTTCAGAACTCAAAACTAACTCCTCGGTTTAAAATATGAATTATTATTTTCTGAAACCCCAGGATTTTAACTCGGGGGAATTGTGACATCACGATTTTCCCTTTCTGAATAAATAGCTATAATTGTTTATTAGTTCATCGTGGTGGCTGTTAAAGTAAAAATGCAGTAAAAGTTTTCAAAAGAGTTCCACATGTAATGCTCATTTCATATGCAAAGATGCTATAGCCAATCAGAGCAGTGGGCGTTTCCATTGAGTCTCACAGCAGACACGCCCCTTCAAAAGGAGTGTTCAAATCAGAGGCTAAAATCAGGGTCGAAAATTACCATTTATATCTAAATTATGACCGTTTTTTATTAAAATACCATACTAAGATCATAAGTGAGCTTCAGGAAGCATTATAAAATAACTTTAAAAAAAGTACATTTCATGAGCCCTTTAAGTGAAAATGACATTTAAATTAAATTAATATATTTTTCCCCTGTTCATTTAGTGTGGGAAAACATGCCTTGATTATATTTAACTATATATTTAGTGTTTCACACTTTGATATATTGTGTTTGTATGTGTTAAGTTATTCTATTATCAAAAGTGTTGAGCAGCATCATCTGCTCAGTCACAATGACAAATGACAATCATTCATATATCTGTTAGCTGTGAAAACATCACGACTTATCAAAACATTTCCCTCTACGTCTAGCATGAGATGTGAAAAGTTTGTGTTAGGAAGCCGCAGTAAAGTGAGCTGGCGCTTTGAATCACGGGTGACCTTGTATCTTTGATGCCCCTTTTGAATATCTTCATTTTAACATAAATACATCTCCCTGTCGCCTTAAATACATGCAATAATGCTATCGCCGGGGAATTCGAGTCCACTCATAATATTGTAAAGCTCACCTCCAGTCGAGGTGCCCGATAACCAACGCTTTTATCACATTTCATTTATTTTGTATTTTATACGGCCTCTGTCTTTGTGAAACGATTGCACCTGTTTTGATCTGATTAATTTTGTGCCAGCTCAAACAATTATTTCTCATCTTTATCAGTTAAAGGAATCACCCTCCTTTTATGGGTATCATTTATAACAAGCGGACAGCTACCTGTTTATTAGAATTTCAAGCAGCATATCGCCAGCACGATCTTTCACCGTCCATATTTACATTTCAACTTTGGCTAAACAAGCATGACAAATACACACACACACACAGGCACAGGCCTCATTTTAATACTGCCCTCTCTCCCCCCCTCAGATGCACAGACTTTATGCAGAAGTCATCCGGTGCTTTGAGACGCCTTACGGTCAGAATGAGCGTGCTGCAGATTACAGGTGCATGTCGATCAGGGTGTGTGTGTGTGTGTGTGTGTGTGCGGATGGCAGACAGAGAGAGGGACAGAGATCGTGACCCCGGGAAGCGCAGCCACGGCTCTGAGGCGCAGGGTAGGAATACAAACATATTTGCATGTGCCACGGCCGGAGCCGCGTTTGACATCTCAACAGCTGTTAATTATGAACTGGCCTGCCGAGAAGTCGACAGAGCTGTGAATATGCAAAACCAGGAGGAGCGGCCAGGGCCTGTCCAACACGCGTCAACTCCCTCCCTGTGCACGCTGAGACCGCGCCTGCCGGAAACATTAAGCACTGCTGAGTTAGGAAGCTTACACTATTGAACTCAAGTTTATTTGTATAGCGCTTTTCACAATACAAATCGTTGCAAAGCAGCTTTACAGAAAATTTAAAGTTTCTACATTTTATTTATGAGTAGGTTATTAGTGGTGACTATGACAGAAATGTACAGTAAGAATCATGCAGTTAGTTACAAATTGCACAAACAGACAGTGAACACTATTAACTGCAACGATTATATCTTGTGATTAAACTTATAGCAAAATATGGTAGTTTTCTATGTTGTTCCAGGGTTAGCATCATCTGAGGTCTTCTGGGGGGTTGGCATCATCTCTTCTCAGGTGTTTGTAAAGGTTGGATCCAGACTGAAGCTTGTGTAATTCCTAGTTACCTCGGGATGCACGTCCCGTGTCAGAAACAGAGAAGCAGATAGAGACAATATCAGCGTAGCTGCTGTTCAACCCAAGCAAAGAATGATGTGTTCAACCCACCCTTACCAAAAAGTATTATACTTCAAGTTAATTTTATTTAGTATACTTAAGTAAAGTTCAAGTGTATTTTTAAGTATACTTTATGTAGTAAGTATACAAATATCAGAGTACTAGTAGTATACTCGTAAGTGCACTATTTCAATACTCCTTGGGACTAAATTGGACCACTTTCTAGTATATAAAAGTATACTTTAAGTATAACAGTAGTAAACTTTGAGTACACGACTAGTTTACATCAATGTTTTTAGCTTGTACTGCAACTATACTAAAAGTGAACTTATAGATATACTGATAGTTTACTAATTAAATACTTGTAGTAGCATTTTTAGTACACTTTGAAGTATAGTCTACTAGTTTAGTAGTTTTATACTGCAAGTATACTCGTAAGTTTTCTTTAAGTGAACTTTACATCATACTTTATGTATACTACTATGTCTCTATTTAGGTATTAATTTGTATATATTTTGTTATATGAATATCTGCTTATATGCTATATGAGTGTTATATGAGTATCTGCTTGTAAACAGAAACATTTTATTAGTTCCATGCATTCTTTTTTAAACACTTGAATGTGGGTAATTTTCATTAATAATTAAAAATAAAGAAATAACATTTTGAACAAAAAGCTGAAAAAGACTATGAACTGGATTCAGAATGATAATCAAAATGTAGATGGAGTCGATCAACACCCCAAAGCTTGACAGTCATTATTATCTCTTCATTGGTGATATTTTATTCATAACGTTACACAGTTATGATGCTGTTTTATGTCTGATGATGTGTTTGATTACATGTGAAGCATCTGTTGTTTCGGTTTCTTCTTCACTTGTGTTTTGTGGTAATTCTGTACAGTAGATGTGTACTAGCGCCCCCTACCGTATAACAATGAAAACACAGAGCACAAGTATAGCTCAAATATATTTAGACTTTTTCTAAATATAAGTCAAATATACTTAAATGTCATTTTAAGTATATTTCTGAGAAGTATATAAAGCCCATTTCTGAGAAGTACATAAAAAGTAGACTGAAAGTACACTTTCCTATTTTTAGTTTAAAAGAAGTATACTAATAGCACACTTGAATAAACTTATTTTTCGTAAGGGCAAGCAAAGAATGATAATGTGCATTTGATCAGATAGAGCTGAAGTACAAGATTATGAGATGCATTATGTGAATGCTTGGCTAAAGAGATGTGTGTTTAATCTAGATTTAAACAGAGAGAGTGTGTCTGAACCCGAACGTTATCAGGAAGGCTATTCCAGAGTTTGGGAGCAAATATGAAAAAGCTCTACCTCCTTTAGTGGACTTTGCTATTCTAGGTACTACCAAGAGTCCAGAGTTTTGTGACCTTAGGGAGCGTGATGGATTGTAGCGAGATAGAAGACTCGTTAGGTACGCAGGAGCTAAACCATTTAGGGCCTTATAGGTAAGTAGTAATATTTTGTAACTGATACGGAGCTTAATAGGTAGCCAGTGCAGAGACTGTAAAATTGAGGTAATATGATCATATTTTCTTGACCTGGTAAGGACTCTAGCCGCTGCATTTTGTACTATCTGTAGCTTGTTTATTGAAGATGCAGGACAACCAGCTAGCAGTGCATTACAATAGTCCAGTCTAGAGGTCATGAATGCATGAACTAGCTTTTCTGCATCACTGTTTACTGATTTAAAGTGATTCTGCATCACTTTACTGTTTCTAAGATGAAAAAATGCTGTTTTTGAACTGTCAAATCAAGGAAATACCGCAGTACTGCATCATTTAGTTGCACTAGTCAGGGTTCCTCAAATCTTTCCCTGGAGGGCCAACCTGCTGCAGTTTAGCTCCAACCCTGATCAAACTCACCTACCTGTGATTTTCTAATGATCTTGAATGGTGCGTTCAAGTCATGTCAGGATACATCGTATTTACGAGTTGAACGCACATGAACGCCACCACAAAGTCGTTGTTACGAGTGGGAAACTCGAAATTTTCTTTAAGCCCCGAGTTTCCGAGTTGTGGGCGTGTCAGTGAAAAAACGTGTCGGATGCAATGGACGCAGCCAAAGACTAAAGATATGCAGCGTCGGTAAAGTTGTTGAAATGAATAAAATTATTATTTTTTGTAATGTACAATAAAACTATATAAGTTACACATACAAAATATTATATTATTGTATTATTATAATAGAATATATAATTATTCAGTTTACATCACCTTCATAAATTAAATAAAAACAGAAAAAGAAAACACACAATGATACACATTCTTCATTCATCATTTTATAGATGTAGAGTTGTAGAAAATAATTGAATTTTATGTGAATAAGTTCAAATCGCCTCTTGTGACCAAAGTGACTTGAACGATCTCAACTGTAATATAACCTACTTAGTACCAACGTCGAGGAGACTTGAACGCAGCAGATAGACTACATGATTACATCTCAAGGTGTGTTTGATTGGTTAAACATGAACTCTGCAGGAATCAGATTTGAGATAACCTGCACTAGATAAACATTGCAAGAATTACATGTTTTGTTTCCAGTCAACTGACTTGGATGTAATTTTCATGTTTATAACAGGTATTATTATAATGGTTCTCCAAAGAAGACATTCAATGAGCTATCCAAACACTGTACCAGGACTGATAATATCCGAAAATCTAGCATATCCCAGACTCAGGTTTACATGCTACCAGTTACATTTAGGATTGATTGTTAAAGTACTTTTACTTGTTTATAAATCACTCAATGGCCTGGACTTAAATCATTAGTATGTCACATGAATATAAACCTAACAGATCCACTCAGATCAGTTAGAATCGAGTATTCAAGAATCCTAGAGTTCACACAAACTATAGGGGATCCATTTTAAACATGAGCCAATTTAAATTAATTCAAAACCATCTTTTAGTGTGCATTTACTGAATGAAAACTGTCTATGATTCCCACTGATTGCACTATATTTTATGTATAATCATTTTCTATTCAGGTTCTTCATTGAAATCAATGGCACTAAAGAGTGTAGGACTGGGTTAATATGAAAAGATATCTGACAGATGCACTTTGGGTTGCAGAATAGGATAAACTTCTCTAATCCTTTATGTGAATGTGTTCAAAATGTCCTCTCAGTGAACGGATTCAAAAGTGTGATTCAACAAATTATAACAATTTTCAATAAAAAATATTTAACACATTTTGTTCATTTAGTGTGGAAAACATGCCTTGATTATATTTACTGTTTTGAATATTTAACATTAACTTTGTTGTTTGCTTGAAACGATGGTTCAACTCAATGAAGAATAAAAAATCTGAAGATCATGTGACACTGAAGACTGCAGTAATGATGCTGAAAATACAGCTTTGATCACAGAAATAAATTACATTTTACTACACATTCACATAGAAAACAGCTGATTTACATTGTAATAATATATCACTGTTTTTACTGTATTTTTGATTAAATAAATGCAGCCTTGGTGCACAGAACAGACTTTATTCAAAACATAAAAAATATTAATTCCAAACTTTTGACCAGTAGAGTGTATATTTAAGACTTTTGCTTTAATGTGCCAGTAGCAAATACCAGTTTACATTTCCAGACATTGATTTTGCCAGTAACTGTAATAATCAAGCAAGACTTTTGACCGTTCAGTCACTCTGGGATTACATTAAGAGACAGAAAAACGAAATCCATAGCAGCGTTTGCACACGTGCATCAGTATTTAATGTTGCTTAACTGTAGATTTCTGCAAGACCTTCTTTGGAGTCTTTTCAGCACAGACTCTATGATGCAGGGGCGTAAATTTCATCTAACAGTGGGGGGGGACAATATACATAAAGTTTCTCAAGAGCAGTTTTTGAAGGGGACACAAATAATACAGCTAAAATTGTTCTTGTAAGGATGTATACACAGAGGAAAGCTACTACTATTAGTGTAGCAGGGAGACTAAGGCGTTATTTTAATGACAATGAGTGCATTATTGTAGCGCGATAGCGCATCAACGTGTGCTTAGGCTAGTCAGAATGACAAAAGAGAGTTGACAGTTATCAACTCTAGTGGTTCAGATGGTAAAACGTGTGTCGTGCCCATTATGACGTGCTCGGCCCGGGTTTGAATCCACCTTTTGGTGAACTTTTTTCTCCCTTTTCAAATTTCACATCACATCAGAAAAGCATTTATTTTCCATAAAAATGAAGGAAATAATCAAAAAGTTGAAAATAAAGTAACGGGTAGGTGTAGGGAGGGCTTTCTTTATTGTCCCATTAAAGTGGCATCCATTTAATAATTTGAATTAATATTAAAATTTACACTCGATAACTTATTATTGCATACTGTTTTATAATGTACTACAATACTGAGGTGCAGATAATTGCCACTATTTGCAATAAGTAGTATAAATAGCAGAAAAGTCTGCTATTTTAACAGTGTAAATAGAGTAGCTATTTGTGCAAATAGCCCCTGCATTAAAATAATGTGCGAGCGGGAATCTCTTCCCTCGCACACGCTCCCAGAAACACACTGTTCTCGCAAAGAGAAAATAATCATCCGATGTTTAAGTGAATTAAATAGCTAATTGACAGCCTTACTGGAGTTCCACAACGACTGAGATTCTCTCTCTCACTGGACTTGTATGATATAAAAGAGGAAAGCATTTGGACCAAAGCACTGTGAGGCAAGGGGGGGGGGGACTCGAAATGTTTCTAAACTTAAAACGCATTTTTGCCCCGTTTGCGTTTGTGTTTATTTTAAGTATAAAACATTATTTACAATACACAGCGTGGTTATTTAAATCATATTTTTAGGGGGGACAACCCTCGGATAGGGGGGTCTTGTCCCCCCCGACCCCCCCCCCGGGATTTCCGCCTATGCTATGATGGTGTGATCAGATCTCTGTCTTGTGTCCCAGAGTCGCTGAGACTGATTTCAGCAGACTAAAGCACGCTGGGTCAGCAGTCAAACGTCTGCTTTCTGGCTCGAGGAGAGCAAACATCTCACAGGCTCTGAGGACGGAGGTTACAGTGGGTCTGGGCCTTTAATGTGAAGAGTATCTCTGGGAATTTTAATTACTTTCCCTCCCCCAACCGCTGAATCTGCGCTAATATCCCCCCCAAGGACTTTTATAAATTTCATCATTAATAAAATCGGACATTCAATTAGTCCCAAAATCCAGATTGCCAACTGTTTCATAACAGTTGTGCTATGATTTCCCCTTCTTTGTTATAAGTTATAAGAACGAGGAGAGGAGGCGCGCGGGGGGGTGCTGAAAGTTAAAACTAATTTCATTAATCTAATTGTCATCACTTCAAACCATCTCTTAATTAGTACAAATTAATATGATTAATCACAATAATGACAAAGACTCATTCAATTACAGCTTTTGAATGGCGAGGGGGTGTGCTGGGGGTGATACGGCCAGAAGAAACAGGGCGGTAGGTGGAATGAGCCGAGCCGGTCGGGATTCGTCCTGATTATTCTAATAACGACAGGTTATCATTCACCCTCACACTTTAATAAGCTCAGAAGAGACCACTTTGTCACTCCTGTGTTGTTCGCCGGCTCACAAAAGCTCCTTTTTGAGCGTTAAATGCGGTCCATTTACAGAGAAACGGCTGATTTGACGCAATGAAACGACGTGGCGGTGCTATTCAACGTTTACAAGCGTTAAACAGACGGTGATATCGTTCACGTGTTATTTTGAAATATGTTACTGTCATGACAAACAAATCACAAAGGTCTGTGCTTCAGTAAGGTGATGTGAGAAGTCAAGCATCACTATTGATATCAGTTAGGTCAGTGGTTCTCAAAGTGTGGTACGCAGAGGAATCACTCAATTAAATATAAATTAATGTTAAAACACAATGGCCTGGTTCCACAGACAGGGCTTAGACTAAGCCAGGATTAGGCCATAGTTCAATTAGGAAATGTAAGTAATTTTTATTAACATGCCTTAGAAAAAACATTACTGGTGTGCATCTCGAGACAAAACAAAGGCACTGATGTATTTTAAGATCAATCAGTGCAAGTGTCTTTCAGGTAAAACAGCTCAGATTTACACTTTAGTCTGGAACTAGGCTTAAGCCTTGTCTGTGAAACCAGGGGAATACATTTTAATTTAATCTTAATTTGAGTGAAGTTTTTTTTTTTTCTTCTACATTTAAGTACAGTACAGTTTTTGTTTAACTTTTAGGTACAACACATTTTAATTGAATCATTTTTTAGTTTTTTATTTACCTGTTTGTAAGCACTGTGCAGTGTTAATGTTCAAACTGTGTATTTACAATGTTAAAGTGGCTGACAACAATAAATATTCTTATTAGGAATAAAACTGCCTCGTTTTGAACTGTGCAGAGCTGTAGCTGAATAGTTAGGCCTACTACACTACTGTATTTTAAAGTGCCCCTATTATGCCATTTTTAAGGTTGCTAATATTGTTTCATGAGTGTCCTAAAACAGGTTTACATGCATCCAAGGTCAAAAAATAGCTTTAATTTTACCTCATTTCTAAATGATTCGTAAACGACTCGTGCGAAGAATCAGTCTCTAAGCCCCTCCTCTCTGTGAGCCCTCGCTGCTGTGATTGGTCAGTCTCTCTAAGCCCCTCCTCTCCGTGAGCCCTCGCTGCTGTGATTGGTCAGTCTCTAAACCCCTCCTCTCCGTGAGCCCTCGCTGCTGTGATTGGTCAGTCTCTAAGCCCCTCCTCTCCGTGAGCCCTCGCTGCTGTGATTGGTCAGTCTCTAAGCCCCTCCTCTCCGTGAGCCCTCGCTGCTGTGATTGGTCAGTCTCTAAGCCCCTCCTCTCCGTGAGCCCTCGCTGCTGTGATTGGTCAGTCTCTAAGCCCCTCCTCTCCGTGAGCCCTCGCTGCTGTGATTGGTCAGTCTCTAAACCCCTCCTCTCCGTGAGCCCTCGCTGCTGTGATTGGTCAGTCTCTAAACCCCTCCTCTCCGTGAGCCCTCGCTGCTGTGATTGGTCAGTCTCTAAACCCCTCCTCTCCGTGAGCCCTCGCTGCTGTGATTGGTCAGTCTCTAAACCCCTCCTCTCCGTGAGCCCTCGCTGCTGTGATTGGTCAGTCTCTAAACCCCTCCTCTCCGTGAGCCCTCGCTGCTGTGATTGGTCAGTCTCTAAACCCCTCCTCTCCGTGAGCCCTCGCTGCTGTGCTTGGTCAGTCTCTAAGCCCCTCCTCTCCATGAGCCCTCGCTGCTGTGATTGGTCAGTCTCTAAACCCCTCCTCTCCGTGAGCCCTCGCTGCTGTGATTGGTCAGTCTCTAAGCCCCTCCTCTCCGTGAGCCCTCGCTGCTGTGATTGGTCAGTCTCTAAACCCCTCCTCTCCGTGAGCCCTCGCTGCTGTGATTGGTCAGATGGCGCAGTCCTTTGTGATTGGTCTACAGTGCGAATGACAGCCCATGGGCAGACATTATGCAAATGTGTTACTTCGTGACGTACAGCCGTAACGACTCGTTTAGTCGATTGCGAGCTGACTCTTTTTTTTTATAGACAATAACTTTATTTATCGTGCACTTTCAGCTTCACAACTTTGCAGAAAGTTTATGTTCACATACTGTACATGACACACTGCATGAAAGGTAATATTCGAAAAGGCATAATAGGGGCACTTTAATGTTGGTCACTGTGGTGGTACTTAGAGAGCTAAATGTTTTCTGAGGTGGTACTCGGTATAAAAAGTTTGAGAACCACTGAGTTAGGTGAACAAACCCCTAACTATTAAATGTTTTGGTCCAGGATCATTTATGATCTTGTTGTGAAAAGATGTGCTGAGGAGCAACTTACGACCTGTTGTCTATGATTGCAGAAAACATACAGAATTGCAAAATCGAGTCATAAAATTTGAATTTACTTTATGCAAATTTTGGGCTGTACACTTAAAATGGTGATATGGACTAGTTTCTGTGAATATTAAACCATGCAAGGCTACTGAAATATGAATTCTGCATGTTCTATTTGTCTCTGTGTGAATGAATGGCACTGTTTTATTTACTACATACAGTACATAACTTACTGAAGCATGCATGACGCTCGTCTGCGTCTCAATATATGAACTGATGAGATGAACACATGGACTTCATCTCCAGAGCTGCTCTGAGAGTCACTTCAGCAGCATTACACCCTTTCATTTGAGAAAAATAACTTCAGACAACCCACCAAAATAAAAGTTTACTTTAACTTGAAGAAATTATGACAGAATATTACTATTGCACAGTAGAATGCACTTCTCAAAGTAATAATAATACAATTATTTAAAAAGCTTTTTTTCAAGGAATATCATGATTATTCTTTCACGTTTTCATTTGAACAGAAAACCTCTGTTGTGCAGCACTTTTTTTGCAAAAAAAGTAATTGTTACATTTTCATTTAAAATTGTTTTATGCCTTAATTTGATTTCCACAGTTTTTGATAATCCATTTGTACTAAATTATAAATCCCGAAACATTTTAACAAGACAAAACAGAATTTCTGAAAGAAAGACATTTCATATGGGTCCTATTATTGTTTAAAAAAAATAATTTAATTTACCTTAAAGGGATAGTTATCTGTTACCCCCAGGGCATCCAAGATGTAGGTGACTTTGTTTCTTCAGTAGAAGATTTTTAACTCAAACCGTTGCAGTCTGTCAGTCATATAATGGCAGTCAATGGGAGCCACGGCTTTGAGAGAAAAAAAAAACATACACAGACAAAACCAAATTAAACCCTGCGGCTCGTGATGATACATTGAGGTCTAAAGACATGAAACGATCGGTCTGTGCAAGGAAACTGAACAGTATTTATATCATGTTTTACCTCTGATCCACCGCAATGTCCATCTGTTCTGAGTGCATCCGGCGCGTGACGCGTCAACATGCTCTGGCATAGTAGACGCAATCTGTCGCGTGTATACGTCACTCATTGTTTAGATCGCTTCCGCATTTATTTAGTTTCCTGAGGGACACTGGTATAGCAAATATGATATAGAATACAGTTTTGGAAATCATTATTATTAATTAAAGGGGAAGGGGAAGAAGAGACATGGAAGTCTCCCTTCTAGTTATAGTTTATCTCTGTCTAGCTCCGGTTCACACTGCAGTACAGTAGGTGGCGGTAATGCACCATTGAAGTTGGATGCCAACCTCCGTTAAACATCAAGGAAGAAGAAGATTGGTTCCGCGCATGCGTCTACTATGCCAGAGCAGGTTGACACGTCACACGCCGGATGTTGTGAACGCGCTCAGGACAGATGGACATTGTGGTGGATCAGAGGTAAAAAAAATATATATATAAATACTGTTCGGTTTTTTGTACAGACTGATTGTTTCGTGTTTTAAGACCTCATTGTATCATCACGAGCCGCAGGGTTTAATTTGGTTTTGTCTGTGTATGTTTTTTTTGTCTCTCAAAGCCGTGGCTCCCATTGACTGTCATTATATGACTGACAGACTGCAACGGTTTGAGTTAAAAATCTTCTACTGAAGAAACAAAGTGCCTTGAGGGTAACAGATAAACATCACATTATCATTTTTGGGTGAACTATCCCTTTAACCATTAAATGGAATTAAGAAAAATTACAACGAAAAACAGAATTTGTGAAATAAATACAATGGATTGAATAGGGCTCTAAAATATGTTTTTTGTTAAATTTTAAATTAATTGTTGATAAATTGTATAGGTTTCATTATTTCAATTAATTAACTTTATTAATTAGTAAAATTAAATTTAACAAAAAAAAACAGAAAAAAATGAATTTGAGAAAAAATACAACATAATAAATAAATAAATACATAAATATATATATATATATATTAGTGCTGTCAAACGATTAATCACATCCAAAATAAAAGTTTTTGTTTACATAGTGTATGTGTTTGTATTTATTATGTATATATAAATACACAGCCATGCATGTATATATTGAAGAAAAATTTTATGTTTATATATTAAATATATTTATATATGATATCAATTATATGATTATAAATATATACATGTAATTACATGTAAATATTTTCAAAATATATACTGTATCTGTGTGTATTTATATATACATTATAAATAATATACACAGTACACAAATATATATTATGTAAATAAAAACTTTTATTTTGGATGCGATTAATCGTTTGACAGCACTAATATATATATATATATATATATATATATATATATATATATATATATATATATATATATATACATACATACATACATACATACATAAAATTAACTTCATAGCAGTGGTGTAGTGGAGGGTATACGCAGGTATACGGCGTATACCCACTTCTTTATCAGTCAGCATTCCGTATACCCACTTCTAAATCCCCTCTGATGCGTCCTGCACTAGGCAAATCACGACAGTCCAGCATATGAGTAACTAATCCAATCGCATGTGAATAAATGCAAATATTCTCTAAAAACATCCAGTAAAGACAGTAATGCGGTCAGGAATGAGACGTAAACACTCATATAGGAACGCCCCCCTGGCGAGCAAAACACTGAACCGTTAAGCGGACTGCGTTCATGTTCCCGGCCTCATCTGCTTGCCTGTGTAAACTATGCATCATTAATGTGGTGATTACTGAATTTGATATTTTAATATTACTGTTTTAGATATATTAAGGCACCTTTAAGTGTTTTTACAACGTTTGTCGCACTGTTTATGATTGAAATATTGCCGCAGGTGCTTAATATGGATTGCAAATGGCCAAAACTTGCATTTTGTTCAGAAATACATTTGTTTTATTCTTTTGAGAGGTGATCTAAATATTTGCGGTTTGGAAACAGATGAAAATTTGACACGCTTGTGCTGCAATTCTATGGATGTTTTGCCCTCCAAGTCTTCGAGCCGGTCACGTGACTGAAAACTATCACTAGGCTACTCGAAGCCGGATGGCCTCTCGCGCAGAAAGTCGGCCTCATAGAAGTACTAACTTACGAGTCACGACGTGCAAGAATCCAGCTATTGCTGTAGCCAAAGCTAGCTAAGCTGAATAAAAAAGAATCGTGAAGACAGTAAACACATGATTGTGACAATATATGGTTTATGTGTGTTTTTCAAGTCATCTCCAGGTAATAAAAAAGCATCTGATTCTGAATAATGCAGTGCTAATTGATAGCATTTATTACACTTGGCAATAGATAGACTACTAGGCTATAAAATATATATTCTGCCTTATTCTGTGATAAAAATGGGGAAAAAATGTAGTTAGCCTATATAGGCTAAACAAATCATAAAATTGTCATTAGGAAAATACAGGAAAAATATGATAAATTATTGGTTATTGTCGCAGTGTATTTGATTTCTCAGCCAATTAAAAGCAAGAGGTAATAATTAATAAATAGTAATAAAACCTATCAATTAGACAAAAAAGTTATTATATTTGACATTTCTGTCCCCCTCACTTCTGAACTGATTGAGAATCACGATGTTTTGTTTGTTTCAAATATAGATCACAATTCTCCCACAATTCTGAACAGACAACTAAACAAAATAGCATGTAGTTTACTAGAGGTTCTGACAAAATGTCAGTTGCTGCAGTCTATTTATATTTATTTATTTATTTTAATTATGTATTGCAAAATCTGCACCTCTTCTGTGGATAATATTATTTTCATAATGATCCTTACTCAAGCATCAGAAGTTAAGTGACAGTGTGCAAATATTACAATAGTGAACTAAATATGCAAGACTAGTTTACATGTCACTGTTTGACACAGGTCGTTCATCCTTTGCCGGGCCTTTTAAAAAAAAAATTGGGGGCATAAATTAAGAGTATACCCACTTCTCCGGGCACCACTACACAACTGCTTCATAGGGTCCTTCAAACTAGACAAAGAGCCTTAACTTAGCTAACCAGGAGGGCAGACGCATGCCTTGATTTGTAATAACACCGGGTCACACAGATGGACTAAACAGAGCGCTCTAACTCTAGAGAGAGCAAGCATCACACTCAGTGGGGCTTCTGTCATTCAGTCACTTACACTGGTTTAGTGAGAAACAAAGCTACTTACCTAGTTCAGCTGAGAGCAGCTCAGATCCAGTGAGTGTGAAGATCTGTCAAGACAGCAGAGAAAACAATCATACGCTGAACACTGATATCAAATGATATCTACATGATTCGCCCCCCATGTGGGAATTTAAAACATTTCTTTACGATGTAGCTACAGATATTACAACACTGAGAAACATACAGTCAATTCTCATGAACTGCTGGCATCTGATATGAATGTATTAAAATGTCCTCGCACGCATAAAGAGTGATTTCAGCCAACAAAATATGTTAGAGGAGATCCGAACTATATGAGTGCTAATGCTTTTTTAAGAAAGGCAGATTTCAAGCAGTTCCATAATGTGCTTTGTTAGCTAGTACAAAACAATATTGTATATTTATTTTAATATTAGTATTTCCCAGACTTGCAAATTACAATTAAAATTGCCAATTAGCCACGACCATGTGAACCCTGATTAATGCACACGCTCATCACAGACTCGTGCTTTCACACAGCAGACCAGTTTTCACACTATGCACCGTGATATTCTCGCTCTTCTTGCCAAAGTGAACCCAATTTCCACGCTTTCCAGTTTAAGTGCCCCCCCAACCCTCAACTAATAATGTGCTTGAGTATGGGGTAACTATCTGAGGAAGTGATTTATTGATGAAGTTCAGGGCAGGGGTTTGAGACAGAGGCTTCAGTGGGTCAATCCTGCCCTCTGCTGGATCATAAACTCATAAACTTCAGTTCTGAGTCTGTAACACACATTATTACTGGAGAGGCTCTTTCAGGATCCAAGCATGAAGCGCTGGGAGCCCTACTGTTCTGTCAAGATCATTATTATATGATTTGTTAAGGTCTGAAACATGCACAGAAATCTGTGTGACATCAGTGGAAAAAGGTTGAAAAGTCTCCAATATTTCAATAACACTGAGAACAATCTTTTACTCACCCTCATGTTGTTCCAAACTTGTATGACTTTCTGCCTTCTGTGGAACACAAAACAGGGTCCGAACATTTCAAGCTCCAAAAAGGACATAAAGGCAGTGTAAAAGTAATTCAAACAACTCCAGTGGTTTAATACTAGTCTTCTAGAGCAGTGCAATCACTGTGTACAATGAACATCTACATTACATTTAATGATTTGCTTTATTTGTCTTATTTCCTTAATGCATTTCAGTTAATCTAAATCCATAAATCTGAGCCCATTCAAACTGACCAGGGCTGCGTTTCCCAAAAGCATTGTAAGCCTAAGTATATCGTAGACCCATTGCTACCAATAGGGCTATGATCAACTTAGGCTTTCGATGCTTTTGGGAAACGCAGCCCAGTACATGTTCAACTGTTCCAGAGAACTCCACTGCACATCGAGCAGTGATTGATCAGCCATGAGGAGAACCAGGACTTTGAGGGGTTTTAAAAGGAATGAAAACTTCTGATATGAGGCTGGATACATTGGGCGACAGGACGATAATAATTAATATTAGTGCTCGGTGGTTTGACCAAAAATCTGTATCACAGTTTTCTCTAGGATTCTCACAGTTTCATGCTTTATCATGGTTTCATTCCGTCCCCCGTCCCCGTCCCCCAATTGGGCCTTTATATAAATAAGAATGCTTTTTAATCTCGATCCAAACAAAGACGCTACACTCTTAAAAATAAAGCTTCTTTATTGGCATCAATGGTTCCACAAAGAACTTTTACCATCCATGGAATCTTTTCATTCCACAAAAGGTTCTTTACAGTGAAAAAGGTTCTTTAGATTATTAAAATGTTCTTCACACTAAGAAAAAAAGGTTATTTTAAGAACTGTTCACTGAAAGCTTCTTTGAGGAACCAAAACTGGTTGTATAGCATTGCTGTGAAAACCCCTTTTGAAACCTTTATTTACATTTACATTTATGCATTTAGCAGACGCTTTTATCCAAAGCGACTTACATTGCATTCAAGTTACAGTTTTACATTTTTTATCAGCTCTTGCTTTCCCTGGGAATCGAACCCATGATCTTGGCGTTGCTAGCGCCATGCTCTACCATTTGAGCTACAGGAAACATTTGAGAGTGTACATGTAGCATGATCAGTTTTTGATGCAAATTTGATTGTTTAACAATTTAAAACAAAAACAGAATGGTCTGACTTTAGCTTTTTGAAATTATGCTATATAAAACATCTGCATGAAATAATAATAAAAAAGCAGACTGGCTGAATGAAAATGCAAATTCACTTTCTGACAGCAGGTGGCGCTTATGGAACAGCAGCGATGTACAGTTTCCTTGGTTACCGCTGTACACAAAGCTGCTTGTGGCTTATAAACACTGCTTTAATACAGTCGGTTTCCCTCAGAGAGACATTTATACAAACCCCAAATCAATATTTAGGATTTTTATCCAATATTTTGCGCATCGTGAACAGTGAGCCTGCTCTGTATGGTAGGTGTAATGCTCACTATTCTTTTATTATTATTCTATGCAATTTCAAGCAGCATAAAGAGCTGTTTTGTACAGCTAAAAATAACTGGATGAGAAGCCTCACATGTAATGAATGACTGCGCCGCTCGGTGGATCTTTATGTATGTAGAGGTTACTCTTTCTTTACTTTGATAAGAGGTTTGTTTGCTTTTCTTTAACGATCCTTCCAGTAGATATTTACCATAAACCAGGGACGTCATGCACTTATTATATTTTAGGAGGCCTCCGCATGCTTGTCATGTGACAAGCCACGATACCACTGTATAACTGATGTATTTTTATTTAATTTTTCCTTTATATTCCCAAACGTGTGTTAACTATAAGTCTGTAATATGTTACCATGTATATTTGCACAACTTTGCACAGAGAAGCCATATTTGGGGTTTCTCATTGCTCTGCATTGTGAAAATTGATGATAAACATTAACCTATAGCATAGTTTTTAAGCCGTGTAACACTTGTGGTTATTGACAACATAGAATTATACGCATTTAAAAGCTAAATGTTAAACATTAAATAGGCAGTATAGAAATATCATAATAAGGTTTGATATATGTACTGCATCTTTGAAATCAAACGTGGTGCCCACATTTTTAATATGCAGCAAATGCTTTGACTCCGCTTTTAGTTTTTCTGCATGGGAAGTTTGTAATATGAAGTGTGTAATTTCTGTCTGCCATTGGTCAGTCAAACAGATTAGTCCCGCCCCCAAGCTCACATGATTGGTTAAGTCAGAGGGCCTTTCAAACCAATGTTTTGAAAGTGTTTTGCTTGTTGGAAGTCAAACGATTAATGGCTTACAGTGACATTTTAATGTGCATTAAACTATTTTGTCTTTGCTGAAATACATAATGTGAAAAGTGGCACAGTAAATGAGTCATGTGCAAGTGATTCCTGATGAGACGTCTCGTTTAAATCTCAAACACGTCTTGCATGGAGGTGAAGACACTGGTGGTGTTGTAAAACACACCAGCAGCAGGCAGGAGAAAGATTTCCCCGTCTTTCCTTCATGTGAATCGGTCACAAGCGTCCCGTTGCCGGCTCTGTCTCTCTCTCTCTGTGTGTCGTTACACACTCGGCTAGCTCCTCGTCCATGACAGACTGTTACCTCCTGAAGCGGAAACACATTTGATTGTTAACATCTGGGCCATTACAATTGCAAACTAGGGCTCTGTACATCAATCAGAAAGTGCTTTCAAAACAAAGAGACCATCCTCCAATCAATCTATCGGGAAACGGGGGCATTACATGCTCCTGTAATCCTGGCTAATTAGCAGGATAATGGGAATGAGATTTATGAATCCGGTGCTGTTGAGGTGCTGCTGTAAATGAGCAGGGATGAACGCCAGAGACGCAATAAATGCAATGAGCTCTTCACCACACTGTTGTTTTTAATCAACTTCTCTCCTCCCTCCATCACATCCATCACATCCATCCATCCATCCATCCATCCTATCTATCTATCTATCTATCTATCTATCTATCTATCTATCTATCTATCTATCTATCTATCTATCTATCTATCTGTCTGTCTGTCTGTCTGTCCCCGTTCATCCATCTCCATCATCTATCTATCTATCTATCTATCTATCTATCTATCTATCTCATCTATCCTCTGTCATCTCTGTCTATCCGTCTGTCTGTCTGTCTGTCTGTCTGTCTGTCCGTCCGTCCTTCCGTCCATCCATCTATCCATCTATCTATCCATCTATCTATCATATATCTATCCTCTTCTATCTCTATCTATCTATCTATCTGTCTGTCTTCCGTCCTCCTCTATCCATCTATCTATCCATCTATCCATCTGTCTATCTACGTCTGTCTGTCTGTGTCTGTCTGTCCTCCGTCCTTCCGTCTCATCTATCATCTATCTATCCTATCTATCATCTATCTGTCTATCTATCCATCTATCCATCTATCTGTCTATCTATCTATCCATCTATCTGTCTGTCTGTCTGTCTGTCCCCCCGTCTGTCCATCCATCTATCCATCTATCCATCTATCTATCTATCCGTCTATCCGTCTGTCTGTCTGTCTGTCTGTCCCCCTCGTCCGTCCCATCCACGTCCTCATCTCCATCTATCATCATCTATCTATCCATCTATCCTGTCTATCTGTCCCTCATCCTCCATCCATCTATCCATCTATCTATCTATCTATCTATCCGTCTATCCGTCTGTCTGTCTGTCTGTCCCCCGTCTGTCCGTCCGTCCATCCATCTATCCATCTATCATCTATCTATCTATCCGTCTATCCATCTGTCTGTCCCCCTGTCTGTCCGTCCGTCCATCCATCTATCCATCTATTCTATCCATCTATCTATCTATCTATCCGTCTATCCATCTGTCTGGCTGTCTGTCCCACCGTCCGTCCATCCATCTATCCATCTATTCCTGATGAGAATCAGATTCACCTCCATGCAAGACGTGTTTGAGATTTAAAGGAGATGTCTCATTAGGAATCACTTGCACATGACTCATTTACTGTGCCACTTTTCACATTATACTGTATATTCAGTGAAGATAAAATTGTTTAAACTGAGACTAGATCTATCTATCAACACTCTTAATAAAATAAAGGTTCCATGAAGAATCTTAAATGGATTCACTGGACAAAAGATTCTTTATAGTGGAAAAAATAAAGCTTCTTTATATTATTCAAATGTTTTTCACAATAAGAAAAAAAGGGTTCTTTTAAGAACTGTTCACTGAAAGGTTCTTTGAGGAACCAGGAATGGTTCTTCTATGGCAGTGATTCTCAACCACATTCCTGGAGGACTCCCAACACTGCACATTTTGCATGTCTCCATAATCAATCACACCTGATTCAGGTCACCTACTCATTAGAAGAGACTCACAGACTTGAAATGGGTGTGTCAAACAAAGGAGGCATGCAAAATGTGCAGTGTTGGGGGTCCTCCAGGAATGTGGTTGAGAATCACTGTTCCCTATCTGTCGGTCACTACGAGTTATGTCGTGACGACATAGGGGATTTACTTGGAAGCCCCAATCATCTCTGACTAAGAGAAAACGCCAATGAATATTGGCTAGTGGATTTTGCATACCTGAGCCACTCCCCGTGCACACGGGTATAAATAGGCGACAGGTGCATCCACTCATCAGATTTTTGCTTCGGAGCCGAGTGGATGAACGTGTTGATCTCCACAAAGCCATTCATCATCTGTCTGGAAGCTGTTCTGGTTGGCGTTACGGTGGCGTACGGTCCCTGTCTGCAGCGATTCCCCTGGGCACTTCAACTAAAAGAGCAGATTTCCTAAAAGAGCAAAAATCACGGTCGGTTCGCGTCTTTTTAAAGACGCCGTTCCGGCCATGTCCTCTTGGTTGCGGTCGTTTCCTATCCTCTGTCGACAGCCACGATCGTTGTCTTCAGTGTCTGGGCATCCAGCGCGCTGAAGCTGCGTTCGTGGATGGTTTATGCGTTCGTTCTGAGCGTGTAACCATGGCAGCGCTGCGATCGCGCCTCTCTCTCCTCACGGGGATGGGAGGGGCTCCCTCTGTCACTACCCGCGCTGGCTTCTCTGCCACGAGCAGAGAACCATCGGCTAGTGCTCTGGGCGATCTGAGGGTTACAGTGAGAGCTTTCCGCCGGGCCAGTCCCCACGGACCTTTCACTCCTCCCGCAGCAGCTGTTCTGTGCGGCTCCCCGGTGATTCTGCTGTGCCGTCTCACGGCGTGACCAGCGTTTCATTCGGCATGCCGATAGAGGATCAGATGTCGATCGCGGCATCGGGGGATGGGCAATCGTCCTCTGAGGATGAAGATTCGGCGGAGCTGCACCCCTCGGGTGTCGCGGCCGCCGCCGAATCGGACCCAGAGTTGACGGCCGTGCTTTCCCGGGCCGCTGCGAGATCGGGGCTGGAGGCGTGCACACCTCCTAGTCTCGAGCCCTCGTGGCGAGATGATTGGCTCCTCGGCATGGGCCGTGGCTCACGACCACGCCCTGCCCTGGTTCCTTTCTTCCTGGAAGTGCACGAGGAGCTGATGAAGTTGTGGACGGCCCCTTTTTATGGCCAGAAGCGGCTCGTCTGCCTCCTCCATCCTCACTACCCTCGATGGCGGGGCGGCTAGGGGGTACGTTGACATTCCCCAGGTGGAGAGTGCGGTTGCAGTGCACTTGTGCCTGCAAAACGCCGCCACTTGGAGGAATTGTTCTCGTCTCCCGTCCAAAGCCTGTAAACTGACGGCCGCTCTCGCGGCCAAAGCTTACAGTGCTGCGGGCCAAGCCGCCTCTGCGCTGCATGCCATGGCTATCCTGCGAGTACACCAAGCCAAGGCATTAAATGCACGAGGGTAGTACCAACCCGAGGTTGAAGCAGGAACTGCGCTCAGCGACTGACCTCGCCCTAGGGGCGAGGGAAGTTGCAGCGCAGTCCCTCGGGAAGGCGATGTCCACACTTGTGGTCCAAGAGCACCGTCTATGGCTCAGCCTTGCTGAGAGGAGCGATCTCAACGCTCTCGTCTCCCAGGCTTGACTGTTCGGCGACACTGTCGAGGACTGTGCCCAGCAGTTCTCGGCAGTACAGAAGCAGACCGAGGCTATACAACACATCTTGCCCCGGCGTGATGCACCGCTCCGCCGCAGAGCAAGCCCCAGTCTGCTTGTCGCCGTGGGCGCCCTCCTGTGTCCTCCAGAGCTGCTCCGCCCCGTGCTGAATCGTAGGCCGGCGCGTCGAGCCTCTCGCAGGAGCGCGGCGCCCCCTGTGTTCCAGCTGGCCCCGATATCGTCCAGGGAGGCAATAAAGCGGCCCTGACACAGGCAAACCCGGAGATGTGGGAAGCTGCTTGATCTCAGGAGATGGCGAGGACAGCGCCACTCCTTCCCCCGAAGGAGGGCAGGGGGAGAATCATTCATTCTGTTCCGCCGCTGGCTCAAGGGCCAGCAGTACCCACATTGTCAAAGAAAGAGCAAATTCCCTTTCCTCCGAGTTTTCAGGCTCACGGGCTGACAGTGTGCGATGCACTGCCTCCTCACTCTCGCCCGCGACCCATCTTGCCAGCGGCCAAGAGAGTGCGGTTGGGGGATGGCAGGGCCTCCCCACGCACCTCTAGCCAGTCCCTACAGGGACTCAGGGAGTTCTGCGAGGATGAGTCAGAACGCAGGGCCTTCTGTACCATCCAGCCTTACTCCCATTCGCTGCACCACTGCGGGTACGTCGATTGTGCCGTTGGAGCCACTTGCACGGCGTCTGGAGGCGTGGCTTGCGCTGCCCAGCCCGTCTCGTTGGCTCACGCACACAATTCGACTCGGCTACGCGATTCAGTTCGCCAGGCGACCTCCCAAGTTCAGCGGCGTACTCGAGACTGCGTTGGCAGCTCGGAACGCTTCTGTCTTGCGCGAGGAGATTGCTGTCCTCCTGGCAAAGGATGCAATCAAGCCGGTCCCTCCAGCCGAGATGAGGCAGGGGTTTTTCAGCCTTTATTTCATCATACCCAAGAAAGGCGGTGGTCTTCGACCAATCCTGGATTGCGACTCCTGAACCGGACCCTGCACAGGCTCCCGTTCAAGATGTTGATGCACAGGCGCATGATCAAATGCATACAGCCCCGGGATTGGTTTGCAGCGATCGACCTGAAGGATGCTTACTTTCATGTTTCGATCCTTCCGCGGCACAGACCGTTCCTACGGTTTGCGTCCAAGGGTCGGGCATGGCAGTACAGGGTCCTCCCCTTCGGGCTCTCCCTGTCCCCCCGTGTCTTCACGAAGGTCGCGGAGGGCGCCCTTGCCCCGTTACGGGAAGTGGGTATCAGGGTCCTCAACTGTCTCGAGCATGGCCCGCACGCGAGAACAGTTGTGCGATCACAGGGACCTGGTGCTTCGGCACCTCAGCCAGTTGGGACTTCGGGTCAACTGGGAAAAGAGCAAGCTCTCCCCTGCGCAGAGAATCTCTTTTCTTGGTGTGGAGTTAGACTCGGTGAGTATGACGGCGCGCCTCACGGAAGAGCGCGCCCAATCAGTGCTGAACTGCCTGAGTTCCTTCAGAGGCAGGACTGTGGTTCTGCTGAAACGGTTTCAGAGGCTCCTGGGGCATATGGCATCCGCAGCTGCAGTCACGCCGCTCGGATTGCTTCATATGAGACCACTTCAGCACTGGTTGCACTCCCGAGTCCCGAGGTGGGCATGGCGCCGCGGTGCACTTCAGGTGAATATCACACAGGAGTGTCACCGCTCCTTCAGCCCCTGGACAGACCTTGCCTTTCTACGGGCCGGGGTGCCCTTAGAACAAGTGTCTCGGCATGTTGTTGTCACAACAGATGCCTCCAGCACGGGCTGGGGCGCTACATGCAACGGGCAGGCAGCTTCGGGGCTCTGGACGGGGCCTCGACTGCTTTGGCACATCAACTGCCTAGAGCTGCTGGCAGTGCATCTAGCCTTGCGGCAGTTTCGGCCACTGCTGTTAGGCAAGCATGTGTTGGTCCGTACGGACAACACTGCGGCTGTGTCGTACATCAACCGGATGGGGGGTATACGATCACGCCGCATGTCACAGTTCGCCCGCCATCTCCTCCTCTGGAGTCACACGCGGCTCAAATCGCTGCGCGCTGGCCAAGAGAGTGCGGTTGGGGGATGGCAGGGCCTCCCCACGCACCTCTAGCCAGTCCCTACAGGGACTCAGGGAGTTCTGCGAGGATGAGTCAGAACGCAGGGCCTTCTGTACCATCCAGCCTTACTCCCATTCGCTGCACCACTGCGGGTACGTCGATTGTGCCGTTGGAGCCACTTGCACGGCGTCTGGAGGCGTGGCTTGCGCTGCCCAGCCCGTCTCGTTGGCTCACGCACACAATTCGACTCGGCTACGCGATTCAGTTCGCCAGGCGACCTCCCAAGTTCAGCGGCGTACTCGAGACTGCGTTGGCAGCTCGGAACGCTTCTGTCTTGCGCGAGGAGATTGCTGTCCTCCTGGCAAAGGATGCAATCAAGCCGGTCCCTCCAGCCGAGATGAGGCAGGGGTTTTTCAGCCTTTATTTCATCATACCCAAGAAAGGCGGTGGTCTTCGACCAATCCTGGATTGCGACTCCTGAACCGGACCCTGCACAGGCTCCCGTTCAAGATGTTGACGCACAGGCGCATGATCAAATGCATACAGCCCCGGGATTGGTTTGCAGCGATCGACCTGAAGGATGCTTACTTTCATGTTTCGATCCTTCCGCGGCACAGACCGTTCCTACGGTTTGCGTCCAAGGGTCGGGCATGGCAGTACAGGGTCCTCCCCTTCGGGCTCTCCCTGTCCCCCCGTGTCTTCACGAAGGTCGCGGAGGGCGCCCTTGCCCCGTTACGGGAAGTGGGTATCAGGGTCCTCAACTGTCTCGAGCATGGCCCGCACGCGAGAACAGTTGTGCGATCACAGGGACCTGGTGCTTCGGCACCTCAGCCAGTTGGGACTTCGGGTCAACTGGGAAAAGAGCAAGCTCTCCCCTGCGCAGAGAATCTCTTTTCTTGGTGTGGAGTTAGACTCGGTGAGTATGACGGCGCGCCTCATGGAAGAGCGCGCCCAATCAGTGCTGAACTGCCTGAGTTCCTTCAGAGGCAGGACTGTGGTTCTGCTGAAACGGTTTCAGAGGCTCCTGGGGCATATGGCATCCGCAGCTGCAGTCACGCCGCTCGGATTGCTTCATATGAGACCACTTCAGCACTGGTTGCACTCCCGAGTCCCGAGGTGGGCATGGCGCCGCGGTGCACTTCAGGTGAATATCACACAGGAGTGTCACCGCTCCTTCAGCCCCTGGACAGACCTTGCCTTTCTACGGGCCGGGGTGCCCTTAGAACAAGTGTCTCGGCATGTTGTTGTCACAACAGATGCCTCCAGCACGGGCTGGGGCGCTACATGCAACGGGCAGGCAGCTTCGGGGCTCTGGACGGGGCCTCGACTGCTTTGGCACATCAACTGCCTAGAGCTGCTGGCAGTGCATCTAGCCTTGCGGCAGTTTCGGCCACTGCTGTTAGGCAAGCATGTGTTGGTCCGTACGGACAACACTGCGGCTGTGTCGTACATCAACCGGATGGGGGGTATACGATCACGCCGCATGTCACAGTTCGCCCGCCATCTCCTCCTCTGGAGTCACACGCGGCTCAAATCGCTGCGGGCCGATGCGCTCTCACGACAGCTCACTTCCCCGGAGAATGGCGACTCCATCCCGAGACGATCCGGCTGATCTGGAGTCGATTCGGGGAAGCTCAGGTAGACCTGTTTG
The DNA here is from genome assembly GCA_023376895.1 of Aspiorhynchus laticeps. Classification (NCBI taxonomy): domain Eukaryota; kingdom Metazoa; phylum Chordata; class Actinopteri; order Cypriniformes; family Cyprinidae; genus Aspiorhynchus; species Aspiorhynchus laticeps. Next base: position 37,603,363 of record CM041808.1, read on the forward strand.
CTTCCCACGAGTCCTCCCACTGCCAGCTGTATTTCTCCCTGACCGAG
>CM041808.1:37608409-37675909 GCA_023376895.1 Aspiorhynchus laticeps
AAGTACAAATTGCATCAAGACTAAACGGTATTACTATAACATTTTTGTATGCATTTGGCAGATTGCATTCAAAGTACACATTTTATTTCATATTTCAGCTCATAAATTCCCTAGTAATCAAACCCATGACCTCAGTGTTGCGAGCCCTGTGTGCTACTGATTGAGCTACAGGAAGCATTGTTAAAGACTCGGTGATCATGCCCAAATAACCTTGCCTTAACAGAAGAATTATTAGTGAATATGGTGTTGTATTTCTTCAAAGCAAAGTGTTTCCATGTCTTTTAAATGAAAGCACAGACCTGAAGTCTTGATTCCCAGCTGAACCTGACAAAGTTATGCATGCTTTAATAAATTAACAAAGCAAGACATAAGAAAAAGGTAAACCAAGGCTTTCTAAATGGATTCTTTTAGTAGACTTGAAGGGATAGTTTACCCCAAACTGAAATAAAATTCAGACTTCCTTCTGTCTATTTCTTTTATCTCTTACTCTCAATATATTCCTTATTGCACTCTCTCTCTCTGTCATGTTTGCTATACAATATACTTCATGCCTTTTGTGTCCCTTATTAACATACAATATGTGTAAAAAGAAAGTACAAGCTTTGATAATGTACTATTCATTCAAGACTTGAAGGCCTATCAACCCTGTTAACCTCACAACCGTCTCTTATTACAATAATCAGAGGATTGTGTTTGACTGATATCACCATCCTTTGAAGACCTAGCTCTGCTAGGACAAGGAACATATACATTATTATTATTATTTTTTTATAATATGTTTATATTAACTAGAGGTTTAAGAGAATTTTATATCACTAGAGGACAATCTTAAACCATCAGTGCTGTTACCATGATGCTCTACAGCAATCTAATGATTACTAAAAACTGGTATTTGTAGAAACAAAACACTTATCAGTATTAACTTTCATACAGACACCTTAAAGCACCACGACCTTGAGCACAAGCCTGTCAGCCCTGTTACTGTTCATTTCTCCTCACATTGTCAAGGTCACGGGTTTGATTCAGGGAAGGCATGAACTGATAAAATGTCAAAATTGTCTGTAAGTGTAAAAGTGCATACTGCATAAACATATAATTCAGCCTGAGATGCCACAATAACATGTATTAACCCGGTAAGCTTGCCGTATGAGATGAAAATCAGAAAAACTTGTTGAAATAGAACCGTTTATTGAACCTTTGGACAAAACATTAAAATAATAATCTATAAATAATAACAATAATAATAATAAAATAAAATAAATCAGGCTTTTCTCATACAGTATGATACAGTGAGAATAAGAATGAAAAGAAAAATATTTAGAGACTCACTGAGCAAAAATATAATTTGGTGCTGATGCTGATATTTCTATGATGAAATTCTGATGCTTGTGATGTAAATCAATTAGAGATTTATAGCAGTATAGCAGATACTGACATACAGTAAAATGATATAAAATTATACAATTATATAAAACCATAAAATGATCTAAATATCACTCTGTATCTCCAATAATATGTCTCAGTAAGATGAGATGTAAATGATCCAAACATATAATGCAATGCTGATTGAGAGATGAATAATAAAGGCTCCTCAGAAGATGTGAGATGAAGATCATTCCTCCGCTGAGGAACAGTGAAAGTAAAGCTCCTCAAAAGATCCTGATGATCAGATTTGAGACTAAAACATGATTGATGGAGAATCAAGTAAAGCTGAGCTGCTTCAGTCCAGTAAGTGTTCATCTGGAGATATGACTGCAGTTATTCTGACGTTTACTTGATCAAAATCAGTCAAGATTTGACAGAAAAAGACACTGAAGCAGCAGCTGAAGCTGGACGTCTGTACAATTACACTAAAAGAGCTTTTACTGGATAAACAACTCTAAACTATCAATCAGAGACAGAAGACATGAGGAGATTGAGTGTGACACAGGTTTAACAGCAAAGTTTTGATCAGCAGGCACAAAACAGGCACACAACGTCATAAGACGTTGGTATTTGGTTAAATTTTGGTTGCGACGTCGGGTGACCAAAATCCAACGTAAATCCAACGTCTAATGTCAATGTTAAATTGATGTCCAATACCGACGTCAGCTGACGTTGAGATTTGGTTGTTTTTAGGTTGTGTAACCAAAATCCAACGTTAATCCAACGTCAAATTGACGTCAAATATTGACGTCAACCCGATTTTCATTTTCAACCAAAATCCAACGTCTGTCTGACGTCATGTCCAACGTCAACCTGACGTTACATAGACGTCTGGTGCCTGTTGATCATTTAGAGACCTTAGAAATCAAATTTGATACAGTAGACTTTATAGGTATAAAAGTTAGAGAGAATTTTTTAACAAAATGTTTAAAGAAAACATAGACTGGTCAGTGAAATGTGAATGAGCATGTAAATGCCATAATATTTGAACATGGTAGTCATAACTAGCAGCACAGTATTGTTTGTAAGTGTTGCTCTCAGATCGGTCTCAGACTGCGGTCTCTCTCGCTCTTGTGTAAATGGTCTTTGTTCTGGACTGAGTCTGCTCTGTGTAATAATGGCGTGAACAGGAACAGGTCATGAACGCTGTAAGAAGAGTCAACGACTGCAGCAGGGGCGATTCTAGGATTTTCATTTTAGGGGGGCTCAGCCCCCAATGAGGGTATAATAATAAAAAATAAATAAATATTTACAAAAAAAATGATTAATAGGGTAGGATGGTATACTAAACTTATTGCAGTATTCCACTGTATTGCATAGATGGGTATAACATCCAAGTACTGAATAAGCCAAATACAAGTCTACCTGATCTCACACACACACACACACACACACACCTGTTTACTGTACAAACCAAAAATTGTACTGTTTGCATTACTAGTACAAATCTCTTTCTATGCTCTACAAACAGAAAAATGTAAACATACAACATCATATCACTTTAAACTTACACTGACTATCCATATTAGCAATATAAACAACACAGCTATAAGGCTGAACAATGGATTAAACTATGTGGGTGCTGTGATTCACTTTCAAAAGTAAAACAAACAACAGCAAAACCAAAATGTTGATCACGATATCTAGTTCATTTTAGCTTCATAAATAATATTAGGTTCTATATAAAATTCAGTTCAAGAATATATATAATATTTTTTAATTAATACAAAACACATCACACACAATGTTTCAATATCTGTCAATCACTTGATATGCAATTAAAATGAGTGCACTGACCGAGTGCTGTCTGTCACTGTCTTTAATCATTTCTATGCATAACTGTATGGTAGCTAATGCCACATGCACTGTAATATTATGTTCTATATTGAAAGCTAAATTTTCAAATGAAAATAGCAATAACGTGATCGTTTATAAAGTATGTGTTCATATGTGTTAAGGGCTTTCGCTGAAGAAACAGCTGTGTGTGATGAGTGGTGAATGCAGCGAAAACTTTACAGTAGATTGGAAACCGATTGCTCTCCCGTGACTTTTTGTAAACTGTATTTATGGCAAAGAACTGCATAGATGTAGATATTATAACAATCTATCGATAAACACACACTTGTCCTGTCCTTCTGCGCCACCGCAGTCTGTGGATTGAAGAACGCGCAGAAAGATGAGGAGGAGCCGAAGTCTGCTGCCGTTTTCATTTGAAATTTAAAGAGGAAGAATCGCAAGATTTTTAGGGGGGCTGAGCAGAAATTTAGGGGTGCTAAAGCCCCCCTAAAAATGGCCTAGCGACGCCCATGGACTGCAGTAACATATGCACTCTTCTCATTCCTCTCTGGTCCTGAGTCTGCTTCAGTTCATCCAGCATCACTCACACACACACACACCATCTCTGCCTCTTGACACACATTACACAGCACTGGATCAACTTTATTAGTGTTAAATGAAAAACATTTGAAGCAATAAATACCTCAGCAGTACCTGCTCAAAACTGCAATGCTTTCATTACTTGTTTTAAGCATTAATCTCCTTAAATGTACTATTTGTAGTCTTCTAAATAAATGATTGCTCTTTATCTGAATTATATCAATTATAGAGCATCTTTTGAGGAAGTGCTGTGATGATACCATGGTATAAGATAACTGATTACTTTATTCACTCATCCATTATTTTCCAAACCGCTCGGCCTTTACTTTATTCACATGAATAGACTGGTATCTACACACAGCGTGTAGCACAGCAGCATTCCTGGAGCTCAAACACTACGGTCATGGGTTCGATTCACAATGAATGCATCAACTGATCAAATCAAGCTTGAATGCAACGTAAGTCACTTTGGATAAAACATGAACAATAACCTATACTTCGAATATTGCTTATAGGACAAGTGGAATCACTTAATAAGGTTTCATTAGTTTACTCATTTTTTTTAACATGAGCAAACAATGAAAAGTACTTCTAAAGCATTTATTAATCTTAGTTCATATTAATTTCAGCATTTACTAATACACTAATAACATCAAAAGTTGTATCTGACTCATGTTGTTTCAAACTGCTATGACTTTCACTGATAAAACAAACAAAAGGGAATGTATTGCTCAGACTATATTCAAGCCTATCGCATCATGTGACTTCAGAAGAGCTCAGGATTATATACAGTAATGCACATATGTTGTGATACTTGTGTTATAATATGGTGCTTTGATGGTGTTTTTGTCTTTGTCTTGACAGACATGTTCATGAATCAGTGTTATTTTAGTATCATTGAGGTACTATATTGTTTTTTTAATTGTATTATCCATTTTAATTTTAAAGTTTTTATTATATTTAGTTTTGGTTATTTTTAAACATCAAGTTAGAACGGTTTGTCAGAGAATAGAGTTTCAAATTCTCCTCTTTACATAACCTAGCTCCTGTGTACAGTACGTCTCTGAACGTCTTCCTTTAGAGATCAGAACGGCCTCTTCTCCGTCTGTTTTTAAACTGTTTTTGTTTGTTTTCCTTAGTGTATTAACTACTGTGATATGGTCATTTTTAAAGCGGTTGTTCAGGTCAGTTTTCTGTGTATGTGGTATAATCTTGCTCTTCTGTGAAGCACTTTGGTTGCTATACAAATAAAATGAACTTGAACTTGAACTAAATGAAAATTAGAAAAATTTGCTAGCAACTATAGGCAGAAAATACTCTTTTTTTCAGTTAACATTAAGACAGAAAAAAAATGTACATATGGTTACCATTTTAAAGGGCAGTTGTGGCCTAATGGATAGCGAGTCGGACTTGTAAGCGGAAGGTTGTGGGTTCGAATCTCAGGTCCAGCAGGGATTGTTGGTGGGGGAGTGAATGACCAGCGCTCTCTCCTCCTTCAATACCACGACTGAGGTGTCCTTGAGCAAGGCACCGAACCCCCAACTGCTCCCCGTGTGCTGTAACATGTGCCCACTGCTCCGGGTGTGTGTTCACTTAGGATGGGTTAAATGCAGAGAATACATTTCACTACTGGTTATATACTCTCTATATAATTGTGTATGTGACAAATAAAAATGATCTTATCTTAAATGTTCCTCTTATATATATTTTTTACCATTTGTTGTTGCTTGTTAGTCACATTTTTTAACATATTGTAGAGTTCATTTGATCAATATTCTGATTTCTGAATATTCTGATATTCAGATTTAATCAAATTTAACATCAACACAACATGTTCTTTCAGTTGTTTGGAATTTCGCACATGAATTGAGGTGAGGATTTACATATGACTTATTTTACTCCTGTGGGTTATATATTTTTGGATTTGTTAAATATGTTATTAAATATGTTTGTCTGATAATGTGTTAATAAGTCACGTGTTTTTAATTAAGATGCAGAATAATTTTTGATAAATAAGGGATGGCCCACTTTACCTGAAAATAACTTTATATGGAGTACATGACCTCAAAATGTTTATTGATATATATCTTGCAAATAACACTTTATATGAACTGTATTCAAATTGAAATAGCTGGACCTTAAAGTTAACAAAAGTAAAAAAGAAAAGAAAAAACATCAAGGTATCTATATTACATGTTTTACAAAAAGTGGCCCACTTTACCTGAATTCACCCGGTTTCATTTCAAGCTGGTTTTAGTTTAGTTTTTAGTTATCTATAATAACCCTACAATGAATGAAGTAAATAATGATCTATGTTTTTTCTCGTTGTGTATGCCAGCGGTTTGTGCCGTGGCTCCGGAGGGGACGGGGCCCGTCCAGAGCGCCCTCACGTCTCTGCGGCCCCTGCGGCCCCTGACCTTGCCCGCCGCCCGGAGGACGTCTCTCATTACAGCACACATTGAGATAAGCCCATTTCTTTTCTTGCAGCATCTCTTTAATGTCAGGCCTGAAATATGAAGTCATTAGGCGATATTAAAACAGTGCTGACAAACTAATTAACAGAAGACATTATACGGGACGGGCTCGATTAATCCGCTTTAATTGCTCTTTTAAATGGAGGCCCCAATTAAAATTAATAAAGATTTAGCGGTGATCACACAGAACCTCGACGAGGACTTGCTGTCTGAAGGGCAGGCAGAAGTCAGGCGTCTCAGAGCGACCCTCGCGGGACACCATCAGCTAAAACATACACGCGCTTATAAACAGTGCTGGGCTAGATACTCAACAAATATCATATACATACACGCGCTTATAAACAGTGCTGGGCTAGATACTCAACAAATATCATATACATACACGCACTTATAAACAGTGCTGGGCTAGATACTCAACAAATATCATATACATACACGCGCTTATAAACAGTGCTGGGCTAGATACTCAACAAATATCATATACATACACGCACTTATAAACAGTGCTGGGCTAGATACTCAACAAATATCATATACATACACGCGCTTATAAACAGTGCTGGGCTAGATACTCAACAAATATCATATACATACACGCGCTTATAAACAGTGCTGGGCTAGATACTCAACAAATATCATATACATACACGCGCTTATAAACAGTGCTGGGCTAGATACTCAACAAATATCATATACATACACGCGCTTATAAACAGTGCTGGGCTAGATACTCAACAAATATCATATACATACACACGCTTATAAACAGTGCTGGGCTAGATACTCAACAAATATCATATACATACCTTATAAACATGCTAGATACTTATAAACAGTGCTGGGCTAGATACTCAACAAATATCATATACATACACACGCTTATAAACAGTGCTGGGCTAGATACTCAACAAATATCATATACATACACGCGCTTATAAACAGTGCTGGGCTAGATACTCAACAAATATCATATACATACACGCGCTTATAAACAGTGCTGGGCTAGATGCTCCACAAATATCATATACATACATGCGCTTATAAACAGTGCTGGGCTAGATACTCAACAAATATCATATACATACACGCGCTTATAAACAGTGCTGGGCTAGATACTCAACAAATATCATATACATACACGCGCTTATAAACAGTGCTGGGCTAGATACTCAACAAATATCATATACATACACACGCTTATAAACAGTGCTGGGCTAGATGCTCCACAAATATCATATACATACATGCGCTTATAAACAGTGCTGGGCTAGATACTCAACAAATATCATATGTGACCCTGGAGCACAAAACCAGTCTAGAGTCGCTGGGTATATTTGTAGCAATAACCAACAATACATTGTATGGGTCAAAATTATTGATTGTTATTTTATGCCAAAAATCATTAGGATATTAAGTTAAGATCATGTTCCATGAAGATATTTTGTAAATTTCTTACCGATAAATATATTAAAACTTAATTTTTGATTAGTAATATGCATTGCTAAGAACTTCATTTGAACAACTTTAAAGGTGATTTTCTCAATATTTAGATTTTTTTGCACCCTCAGATTCCAGATTTACAAATATTGCATCTCAGCCAAATATTGTCCAATCATAACAAAGATTATTTATTCAGCTTTCAGATGATTTTATAAATCTCAATTTCAAAAAATTGACCCTTATGACTGGTTTTGTGGTCCAGGGTCACATATATTACTCATTACTAGTTACTCCTTTACAAAAGTAATATTATTACTTTACTTAGTCTGTTACTTTCTATCAACAGTAATTAGTTACACTGCTAGTTACATGACTTTTCTTTAATTATGCCCACATAAGTTGCATATCTTCCTCAAAAAAATTATTCTATGTTACTATGTTACTAACAATATATTTCTGCCTCATCATTTGACCAAAATCCACACTGGATCGCAGTCAGAAGTTATTACAAACACTCAGTGATGATTAATATTAACGTTTAAGTAAAAGTGTTGTATTAATCTCATTAATTGTCATGTGTAGCTTGAAGCTAATTGTAGGTATAATTTCTCTGCTATGCCCATATATGATTATATTCCATGATGTATTTTATCAAAATAATTCATAAGAAAATGTTTCATTCTCTAAAATAATTTTATACAATTTCTATCAGGATCAGAGGGATGTAAAGCAAGAGTAAAATAAAGCCACAACTTACACATCAGTGTTCAGATCATCTTTTCTCCTCACAAAATCAATATAGTGGCAATATTTCCATCCGCTGAATGTAAGCTTTTTCATATTCCATATGCCTGCTGTACTGGTGACTTCATGTGTCTGTGCATGTTGTGAAAATTAATCTAGGAATTATTGAATTGTTGGACTTTGTGGCATCGAAAGTAACTAATGAGCCGTTTTATGGATAGCAATTGTAATATTTTTACTGAAATCTTACTAGTAATTAGTTACACTACTAGTTACTGCAAAAAGTAATGTTACTGTAACTAGTTACTGCCCAACACTTGTTATAAATGAAACAAAGATTATTGAGAGTAAGTTCTGCAAGAAAAAAAAATTCTTTATACCTAAAATTTGTAAATATCAATGCTGTTTGCCGTTTGTTTGTAATTTCCTGTGAAATTGACTATCAATGTCTGAGTTGTTTCTACATCATATTTTTCACCCATGAGTGGCTTGTCTGGCTGTATTGTAGTTTTGTGTTCAGAGAATCTGTCTCTCTTCTCTCTGTCATTCAGAGCAGCTGTGATCCACTGAATGATGAGACAGAAGCAGATACAGACTGATGGAGATCAATAACTGAGTCAAACTCATAATTCATACTGTACGTGATCCTGATGCTGCACTGACATTACATTACATTCATATTCAAGTGTTTCCCTCTTGTGGCCAAACTTATGAAGCACAAGACCAGAGTTGCACTTGCATTGAATTTATATTACATTTTTTTTCAATTGCTAACAAGCGTTTACCAACACTTAAAGTACTTTTTCTAAACTCTTAACACAGCGACACACCTGCATCACACAGTTAGCTAATTAGTTAATTTTCTGGCCAAAACCACATTTTGTTAAATAAATACAAACTATACATTTCAAAATGCTGAATACGTTTTTCTTCATATACTAACTCTATCAAAACACAGCAAGCCCGATTCAAAATCAAGTCATTCGGTCAAAACATTAGCACTAGTTTCTATCCAGCAGGAACATGTAGTCAATTATAGTGCATAGACTGTCAAAATGATAACAATTAATGGCATTACAAAAACTGCATTACTTATCATGTCTCAGTTCCACCTGTATAGAACATACAATATGAGATCCATTAAAAATATAACAACAACGATAATAATAATAATTCAGCCAGCTAGTTCATTTGTGTGTGTGTGAGTGTCATGTGTACAGCATAGTGAAGGATCATCAGTACTTTATGAAATGTAAAAGAAAAGTGACAGAATTGCTGCAGTAAAGGCTTTACTGGCTAAATGAAATTACAGTCAGTGATCATAAAAAACAAAACATACAGCCCTTTGCCTTTTGCCCCCTACCTCTCCGTCTCCCTTGTCAAAAAGTCAGAAAGAGCTTTACAGTATTACCGAGTATGTTTACACACACAAGGAATTTGTCTTGGTGACAGGAGCTTCCAGAGCAGAAGAAAGTACGGACATAGTGCAGACATACATAGGAATTATACACAGGAGTAATATAACACTTATATAAGAAAAACAGAAAATTAAATAATGCACTGAATACAGAAGTAGAAATATAGAGGGAAAAATTTAATTGTGTAAATGAATGTACAGATATGTTATTTACAAGTGTGCAAGTCGCAAATGAACAATTTTCTGTTTTCTCTGTATAAATGTGTCAGTTATGATGGACAATGTATTGTTATGAATGTTTTACAATTGCTCAGGCTGAATATATCCTGCGTTGAGACACTGTTCCGGTGGTTGGTATCGCTGACCAGAAGGCAACAGTTCTAGGTGTGTGGGGTCCAAAGTGATTTTCTTAACCCTTTTCCTCACTCTGGAGATGTAAAAATCTTGGAGGTTGGGCAGGGGGGCACAAATATTCCTCTCAGCAGTCCTGACTGTCTGCTGTAGTCTCTTGATGTCTGATTTGGTAGCTGAACCAAACCAGACAGTCAACTACTCCTCTCCCTGGTCCAACCAGTCCATTCCTCATCCAACTCTCCCTCCTCCAGACATTTTCTTTCTTTTTCTGCTTCTCTGTGTTGTTCTGTATTGTTTTGAACAAAACCAATCCAGAGAGTGTCTTTTTATTGTGCATGGCCATGTATGGAAAGACTGGGAATTATTCATTAAGATTGGAATCAGCTATTTCTCTCTTTTAAGCTGCTGTTGTTGCAGAAGTAGAGGCTTTACACTGTATTTAAAGTTAGGAACATTAGGTCTTCATTTCTGTCATGCTGTGTTTAAGCATTAGTAAAAAAGATAAGAAACATCCATGATTTTGGTATGAGGTAAGCTTGTGTGAAAAGAACATATAAGCATTTTAGAAACGTGTAAATTGACTGAATATTGTGTGAAAACATCATGAATTGTGTTAATGGTACGGTCACAACAGACGGATGTTGTGTTAACTGTGTTTAGAGTTTTGAAGATGTGACTACAGATTGGACAAAGGGATGTTAGCAAATGAAAAAAACTAATTCAGCCAAAAATATATATAAAATATATGTAGTTTCAACCTTCATACCATAATTTATTTCTATCAGGGTATGCAAGAAAATGCATTTCAAGTCTTACAATAGCCTAGATTTAGGCTAGATTCAACTGAACCTAGGAAAGATGGATGTTTATTCTACATGGCCTGCTTCTGATTAAAGGTAGATTTATGGTGATTCAATAATGGTTCATATTTTCGTACATTGTAATAATGCATTTTTTGGAGTGTTTTAAATTATGTTCCTTGCTGAAGTTGTTTTTTTTTTCTTTTTTACATGTTCACACGTGTTTTAGACAACAAATACAATTTTAGAAAAATGGACAAAAAAAATATTTTGAGAACATATATATATTTATGTAAATATATTTTAGAAAATATACTTTTTGGCCATTTTTTTGTGTGTATTAATGAAAATATATTTTAAATGTGCAAATATATTTTCAAAAATATACAAAAAATAGCCAATAATTGTATTCATAGAAAATATATTTACATAAATGTATGTTAGCAAATACATATTTTTGGCCTATTTTTTTGTGTATATTTTAAAATATATTTGTTTTGTTGTTGTTGTTGTTTTTTTTTTTGCTGTATGGGTCATCATATAGGGAAAATCATGAAAAAGAGCTGATTGAATGCTCCTTGTCCTTAATATATCAAAACAATATTTAATCTATTCCATAATTATAGACTTTTTAATTATAGACAGTCAGGTGCTGCACTGAATGATTTTTTCAGGTGAAGAGAACAGTAATTTTACATCATACACTGTATGGTTTTATGGCATATATGTTGAAATGTGAAATTTTATATTAAAGAAATCATAATTGTTCTACTTTGAAAAAGGAAAACAAGCTTATTTAATGAAAGAAATGTATTCTGAATATACCAGGCGTTTCGTGTTTGTTTTCTTTATAATATTGTTTTAACTGATAATGATTTTACAGGTCTTCGTCTCTGTCCTCAATATCATGTTTTTATTAAAACACACGAGCAGAAGCCAGTTCCCTCACTTGCAGGAAGTGAAGTCGTTTTGGAGGGAAATCAGCAGCACAAGCATCAGTAAGTGTTCATGGATTTGATGAATTGTGTGATTTTTCTTCTTTTATTATATGTTATATTATATCCTCATGTAGTGATCTATCAGTCCCTCGCTTGACTTTACAGCAGCTCTTTATCACCATTCTGCTCATTTATTGTAAAGTCTGATCAATAACCCTTGACTTGATCAGATTGATGGGATTTCTGAACGTTTGAGAAATGCATTTATAGAAATGTGTAGCCTACTTAAATTATAACCCAAGCATATTTTTAAAAAGCAGAAACTATGCAAAACGTTTTTACAATCTTTTTGAACTTTGCATTGGTTGTATGTGTGTGTGCTTCCACACGGTGGCGCTGTTCTAACATCAGAGGATCCATGTGCTTCTTCACAGGCAGATTTGATGTTTTCTTCATTTTATAACCTTTGAACGCTTTAGGTTTAGACACATACATCTCTGAGTTCTTGTCTACTGTGCGTTCAGTGAAATCAGTTATTAAATATTGAGTTGAATATCTCCCTCTAGATTGGCTAGACAGTGATTTTTGGAGCATGCTGGATAAAGGCTGTCTATCCAATGTTTCACATTCAGAAGTGTTTGTTGGTAACAGCAGCAGCATCATGTTTAATGTATGTTTAATGTGTTGTTATTGATATGGAGCACATGGATTATGCTCTGCAACATAATTACTGCTTTCATCTGTACATTTCATCTTATTCTTCATTAGACAGCAGTGCTATTTTAGTATAATTGAGATACTATTATAGTTTTATCAATATTTTTTTCTTTTTTATATTAAAGTTTTGGTAATTTTATTGTTTTTTTGCCACTTTTAGTAGTTGTTTTTTTATATATCAATACTGTTTTTATTCAATAATTGTTATTTTTATTTTGTTTCAGTTTTAGTTATTTTAGTGCATCAATTAAACTAAATGAAAATGAGTCCACTTAACGTTTACTTTATTTCAGTAATGAATATGTTTTTTTATGTGTTTAGCTTCAGTTTATTAACTCAGAACTCATGTTGTTCTTTGTGTGCACATGAAAGAAATAATTGATATCTATAAATCCATAATTGTACTGTGCTCAGTTATTACTCTTTTGTTGTTGATGAGAAGGAGAGCGTCTGCTCAGTCATCAGTTCACAAAAAACTCTCAGCAAATGAATGTGACACACCTCGACACAACTGTGTGTGTTTTAATTGGAAACACAAATCAATTAATGTGTAGTAGATTGATCTAATTGGAAGAGAACGCCGCTTAAATAATTACCAGCGTTTGTGTTTTGTACTCTTCCTCGCAAACCAATTAAACTAATGTTTTCATTTCTTTAATTTTATCATTTCAGAAGTAATTGCTGCTTGAGTGCCTCGCAGGGCTTCCAGTTTAATGTGTTTCACTGTTAATATGAATAACACATCAACACAAACGGGTTCTTCTGAATGTGCATTTAGCTCATGTAGACCGGGGCTAGTTGTCACACTGATTTGACTGTAGTTAATATTTCTCAAGGTGGGATTGTTTTTGGAAGTCAGTTTCTGTACAGATACAAACATAAACGTCTTAACTACAAAAAAAAGAAAAAACAGCTGAACATTTCTATTGATATTGACCTATATATAATGTATACCAGTCTGCTTTGGTACTTGGACCATTCATTTTTTTAAATAAACATAAAAAAAACCACACTAAAAATGTCTTTGTTTATTGGTTACAAATGACTTTATTACTTAAAGTTACATTTATAATTAAAGGACTAAATGTGTTAGCATCAGAAAATGTGTGAGATTTAGTTTGTGTTTATGGGAAATTTAGTCAATATTGGATACAACCCAAAACACACCAGTTTGTGTCTATTAAACAATTCAATTAATCTAAATTATTTTTATAGGAGTGTCTGAAGATGATACATGCTGAATTTGTGTGAATTGGACAAATGGCCTCGATTGAGCTCAAAAAAGCATAAAAAGTCAAAGTGTTGGAAACATTTCCGTACACAACTGGACACACATATGAATGTGAATTTAAATGAACTTGTTAAAGCATCTCTTGTGGCTGATTGTCACCAAATATAGTACACAGCCACATGTACATATATGCTAAATTTCATAACAGGCATTCACAATTCAAGTTATCAGCTGCTGATATTTTGATTGGCTGCTGGTGGCATTTTTTTTTTTTCATGGCTTGGTTTGCACTCATTCTGAAGAACATACACATCAAATTTAATTTTCCTTGATTAAACTGTTGCAATTATGTCTGATTTTTTTGTTGTTGTTGTATTTTGACTTAACTTGGCATGCATCCTTAGAATGATCTGTTTGTGATGTTGCATTGAGCAGATATTGGCCAAACTGATTCACTGGCTTGTATTTTCTCAACACTTTGCTAAATAAAAATGTATTTGATAAATTTTAGTCATGAGGGTCTTGGGACGATGTGTGCCAAGTTTCATGCCAATTGAACCATATGGAGGTTCGAAAAAGTGTTTTTCAGTTTTTTTTAGTTATATTTTTTATTTTTTTGGATTAAAATGGATTAAAAATATTCCAGTGGTAAACTAAAAAAAATATAATAAATTCTTGTAGGGTTCAGAGAAAAAAAATAATTGTGATTCTAGCCCTTATGGTTCCAGAGTTCAAAAGTACGTAATATAGCGCCACCTAGTGTGACAGATGTGTGTGATGGTGCCCGAGTAGTTTTTAGGATTTGGAAGCATTCCACCAATTTGGAGATCTCTACGACTTACGGTCTCTGTGGCGTCCCGGCAGAAAAAGAGTGATTGGCAAAATAAAAGACTAATGCAATAGAGTTCCAGCACTTTCGGTTCTTGAACCCGTAATAACACGGTTAACAGAACATACAATAAACAGCAGTAAAGCAGCACCAGTGCATGCTGGAAAATGAGGTCTAAAACAAGCAAACAGAACAGAAAAGACACAGCCCCAGTGTTCCCTATGAGCATTTTCAGGACAATTAAGAGATGTTTATTATGGAAGCATATAGGTAGCAAAATTCATTTTGAAATGTAATATGCAAAATGGCAATGTATTTCTGTATTTAAATTGACATTTTCCCATACATACTGTATGTGCAACATTTAGCTCAGAATGCATTCTGAAATTCTCACTGCATTTTGTTACAATTATTACGCGGTATTATGATGAAAATGCAATCCCAAGTGTCCTACCTGTAAGTCTAAATGTATTTAAGAAAAACAGCATTTAAATGATGATTTTTCTCAGACATGTTCAACATATCTAATCAATTTGGGTAATGCATTTTCATTTTCATTTTGCAACTTATAAAGCGTTAAATATGTTTTAAATTTACATGGCAAGTGTAAATTACATAATTGAAATTTAATTTTGCGTTTCATTCAACGTTGCACATATGTATGGGAAAGTGTACATTTCAATACAGAAATGCATTGCTATTTTGCATATTACATTTCCAAATGAATGCTTCCATAGTTTTTAGTAGAACACCTCAAATGTAAATCACAGATAGTGAAGGCAGTTTAGTGTGAGTGCACCAGAACCAGCGAGATGCAGACGCAGACAGATCAGTGATGAAGAGCAGCTGCGCGGCTGGAATTCTGCAGCGGTTGCAGATCTCTGCTATGAGGTCATGCTGCACATTACTCATGAGGAGAGAATGCATTGTTGTTGTTTTTAAGACACGGCCGGTGCGAGAGCTCGCGTGTCCCTCACAATGAATGCGGCCTTAGAAATGTGCCTTGAATTGGCCACAGGAAACAATGTGAGCAGCATACTTTCCTGCGCTGCCTTTATATCATGGATTAGTTTCACCTTAGTGGCCTGGAATCGGGGAATCCATTTTCAATGGAGCTTTGCGCACTTACATGGGGGGCGTCCAGTTAGCAGACCAGGAAAACAAGGGTAAAGGAGGTTCATCCAAAAATGGAAACGGTGTCATTGTGCCAAACACACATGCTGCTGTTTGATGTGTAAAACACTGAATCTCATTCACGCAGCTCTTTCTCATTCAGTCAGAGTGACCACGACCGTCCAGCTGTAAAACACATGCACTACAATGGGAGTGTTTACATGCACTGATTTAACTCAGCTGGAATGAATCCAATCCGATCGCAGATTCCTAAAGCACTGTTTAGATCTGCCCTAAACCTTGTAACCCAATTCAGATTGTTTACATGTGCATTACATCTATTGAGAGAGAAAGTAGCTGCAATATTGTCTTGTTGACATCTAAAATATCAGAAAATAGATATCAGGATATCAGAAAAGCTTTGTATTTATACACCGCGCATGTGCACAGTGTAGGTTTGAAAATGATTAATAAAGCAGTCGGATTAAAAAGTTTATATGACTAATATTTTAGTTTTTAATATCTACACCACCCATTTCAATCTGATTGAAATTTGGTTCAGATCATTTACATTTATGCATTTAGCAGACGCTTTTATCCAAAGCGACTTACATTGCATTCAATTTACAGTTTTTTACATTTTATCAGCTCTTGCTTTCCCTGGGAATCGAACTCACGATCTTGGCGCTGCTAGCGCCATGCTCTACTATTTGAGCTACAGGAAAGTAGATCAAGCTCAACTGGATCATTAGAGGCATTTTACATGAAGATTTTTCAATCTGAGTCAATTCGATTATTAACAGATTATTAGGGTGCATGTGCTGTAAATGTTGCACCATTTTTTAATCTGTTTAATTTCTTTTTGTTACATTTTTTATTTTCTTGCACGGAAAAACAGCACACAGATTTGGATTGTGATAAGAGTGAGGAAATAATGACAGAATTTTCTTTTCTTTTATTAATTTTTTTTTGTGTATGTGAATTATTTCTTTGTTTAAAGAATGTAAATATATCTGAACCATAAAAAACATACTTGCTACAATATGATTATTTTATTAAATGGAAAACCACACACTGCTAGATATAATGATAAACAACAGTATGCAAACTAATGTACATGATAAATAAGTATACAGTATTGTCAAAATTTGAGGGAACTGCTTCTACATGCAATATTACGTTTTTATCTGTAAACGTCAATATTTCACCTATTATACAGCTAAATTATACTTATTTACACCCTTAAATATTTTTTACAGATGTTTCATGAGACACCCCACATCGGAAACTCAACAGACAAATCCACATTAAAACACAAATCATAACTGCTTTTCATAACTAGGAACATCTGAACACAAAACACAGCACACATTGTCTACAGTGGCATTATGAAATCAAAATATATTACATTAAAACCCAAAATCCAAACTATTAATAAACACCTATTCCACAAGCAACATGAAACAAACCTGCTGGCGTACACACATTTCAGTCAACAGCAAAATACCTTTAGATTTTTCATCAAAAGCTGACAATTCACTTATAAAAAGGAACATTTATGATTGATGCTTATGATAAATAAACAGTGTGTGTCCACACGTGAAGCGTCCTGTAGGTGGCGCTCTCTGGTTACAGGTAGGAAGGTGATTTGAACTCCTCGGGAACGTCGCTGTCCAGTTTGCAGATGACCTTGTAGATGGCTTTCTTCCAGGAGGGGTCCGAGTCTTTGGAGAGGGAGACGGCACTAAAGAACTCCTGAAGAGTGACTTCAGAGACCTCCAGGAACCTGTCTGGAACCTGACGGACATTTAGAGCACACATTAATGACTGAAACACTACATACAGCCATAATTAGTGCTGTTAGTTAATCCCCACTAGTACTAGTGCTGATAGTGATGTGATGAAATCTCTAGCAGCGAGTGTGTAAGAGCAGCGTTTGAGCTCCAGACGTGTGTGATTCCTCAGATCGTGTGTGTTGATGAGAAGGGTCTGCTGATACTGCACTAAGTGATCAGACGCACCATTTTCACCAGAAAAACAGCTCAATAAAATCTCACAGATGCACATTGAAGGAGGAACCTGAGTCACATCTACAGACCAGAAGATCACAGAGACACGAGGCCAGAAACAGAGCACCTAACAACCACCCAGAACACCCTAGCAACCACCTAACCACCACCCAGAAAACCTTAGCAACCACCTCACAACCACCCAGAACACCTTAGCAACCACCTAACCACCACCCAGAACACCCAAGGAACCACCTAACCACCACCCAGAAAACCTTAGCAACCACCTCACAACCACCCAGAATGCCCTAACAACCACCTAACAGTCACCCAGAACACACTAAGTACCCAGAACACCTTAGCAACCACTTAGCAACACCTCAGTTACCACCCAGAATACCCTAGCAATGACCTAAAATGCAGAACAGACTAGACAAGAAACCACCTATCAACACCTTAGTAACCACCTAGAATACCCTAGCAACCACCTAACAACCACCCAAAACGCCTTAGCAACCACCTAACAGCAAACCCAGAAAATACTAAAATAGAAATCCACCCAGAACACCTTAGCAACCACTGAGCAACACCTAAGTTGCCACCCAGTATACCCTAGCAATGACCTAAAATGCAGAACAGACTAGCCTAGAAACCAATGCCTTAGCAACCACCCATAACATCAATTCAAGCACCTAGCAACCACCTAACAACCAAACAGAACACCCTATCAACCACCTAAACTGTCTAAACCCAGAACACACTAGCTAGAAATTTCCTAACAATGGCTTAACAACCACCCAGAACACCCTAGCAACATCCTAAAATATCTTTGAAACTACCCAGAACACTCTAGCCCAACACATAACAATGCCTTAGCAATTAACCAAAACACCCTAGCAACAACCTAAAATGCCTTAGCAACCATCCAAAACACACTAGTCTTGAAGCCACCTAACAACACCTTAGCAACTACCCAGAATGCCCTAGCAACCAAAGTTGTGGACTTGAGTCGCATGACTTGGACTCGAGTCCCAAATTTGAGGACTTGTGACTTGACTCAACATATTCAAAGACTTGCGATTCGACTTAGACTTTGACAACAATGACTTGAGACTTGACTTGGACTTGAGCCCTGTGGCTTGGAAAAGTCTTTATGGCCTACCTTCTAAAAACAACTGGCACTGAGCCAGAGAGGGACTCACTCAGTGATCACTTGCTGATGTTTTCAACCATATAATGTTTAGGTTATTTAATGTTTTAGAAGAAGAAGAAGAAATGCCAATGTATTTGGAAACAGCAGTAATAATAGGCTAAACTTTTCAAACATAATCAGATTGTTGTTTTTTTAAGTCAAGCGCACATTGTATGTAGCCTACCTATAAAGTTCACTCTATTCTTTCTGTTTACCAGCCACTCACTTTCTTGTCTTTCAGAAGAAATGGATGAATTCACATGTAAATCCGACAGGCTCTTATGGTAGTGCACATAGCCCCTAAACTAAGCCATCAACTGTGATCGTTATGAACTTGTTTAAAACACATAATACATTTACTTACATTTATTTGAGAATCTGAATAACTACAGTTTTGGTATAATATAGTGAGCAGTGTGGTGCCGGACATGTTCGGTTTATTGTGGCCATGAGACATATAACTCGAGATATTAACTCAACCCCTAGGATTATTAAAATATTAACATTTTATTTTGAATGAAGAATATCATAAAGACAGTGAAACTTCACGATTATATAACTATTATTGCGCTCGTCTCCATGACAGCATGAAATCTTAATAATGTGTTAGTATCAATATTTGTTGAAGGAATAGCCTGTATAAGAACATGAAATAATAAAGAGCTATAAGAAAACACATCATCCAATCCGTCTTTTAAACCCATTCACTGATGGTTTCTTATTTTTATTTAACATTTGTATACATTATAACTATTGTTATATATTTACTTTTTCCGCATCATTTCATGTATCTCTATACCCAGTAATTAATGGTCTGTATAAACGTTTTGTTTAAGACTTAAAGTATTATAAATGTTTTGTAAATACTATAAATGCCTGACAATCATGTTAATAAAGCTATGTCTATAAAACCACCCAGAAAACCCTACCAACAACCTAAAATGCTTTAACAACCACCCAGAACACATTAGTTTAGAAACCACCTAACTATGCATTAGCTATCACTCAGAATGCCCTGGCAACCACCAGAATACCCTAGCAACAGCCTAACAAACACCCAGAACACACTAGTCTGGTAACCACATAACAATGCCTTAGCAATTAACCAGAACACCCTAGCAACAACAAACTAACCTAGAAACCACCCAACAACACCTTAGTAACCACCTAGAATGCCCTAGCAACCAGCTAACAACCACCCAGAACACACTAACATAAAAACCACCTAACAACACCTTAGTAACCACCTAGAATGCCCTAGCAACCACCTAACATCCACCCAGAACTCTAGACTAGAAACCACCTAACAACAACTTAGTAACCATCTAGAATGCCCTAGCAACCACCTAACAACCAGTCTGATCACACTAGTCTAGTAACCACATAACAATGCATTAGCAATTAACCAGAACATCCTAGCAACAACCTAAAATGCCTTAGCAACCATCCAAAACACACTAGTCTTGAAGACAACTACACAACACCATAGTAACTACCCAGAATGCCCTGACAACCACCCAAAAGCAGCATGCAAGCACCTAGCAACCACCCAGAAAACCCTAGCAACAACTTAAAATGCTTTGACAACCACCCAGAATACATTAGTTTAGAAACCACCTAACTATGCATTAGCAATCACTCAGGCAACCTAAAATGCCCTAGCAACCACCTAACAACTAACCAGAACACACTAGACTAGAAACCACCTACCAACACCTTAGTAACCACCTAGAATGCCCTAGCAACGACCTAACAACCACTCAAACACACTAACCTAGAAACTGCCTAACAACACCTTAGTAACCACCTAGAATGCCCTAGCAACCACCTAGCAACCACTCAAAAACATAACCTAGAAACTGCCTAACAACACCTTAGTAACCACCTAGAATGCCCTAGCAACCACCTAACAACCACTCAAACACACTAACCTAGAAACCGCCTAACAACACCTTAGTAACCACATAGAATGCCCTAGCAACCACATAGCAACCACTCAAACACACTAACCTAGAAATTGCCTAACAACACCTTAGTAACCACCTAGAATGCCCTAGCAACCACCTAACAACCACTCAAACACACTAACCTAGAAACCGCCTAACAACACCTTAGTAACCACCTAGAATGCCCTAGCAACCACCTAACAACCACTCAAACACACTAACCTAGAAACCGCCTAACAACACCTTAGTAACCACCTTAGTTACCACCTAGAATGCCCTAGCAACCGCCTAACAACCAGTCAAACACACTAACCTAGAAACCGCCTAACAACACCTTAGTAACCACCTAGAATGCCCTAGCAACCACCTAACAACCACTCAAACACACTAACCTAGAAACCGCCTAACACCTTAGTAACCACCTAGAATGCCCTAGCAACCACCTAACAACCACTCAAACATACTAACCTAGAAACTGCCTAACAACACCTTAGTAACCACCTAAAATGCCCTAGCAACCGCCTAACAACCACCCAGAACACACTAGAGACACCTAACAGCACCTTGTGTGATGGCCAGTTTGTCCGGTCAAGTCGTAATGGTCCTGTGTAACTGCAGCTCAGCCTCAGTGACTGAGGTCAGTTTTGGAATCCGTGCATTTCTCTCCAGCAACTGATAGAGTACACCGATGTGAAGCATCACGCACGCTTACTGCCTGAGTCAACACCGTCAGGCCCTTGATCTCGACGCAGCATCTTTAACACTCTCGTCTTTGTTCACAGTGGCAATAAAGCAAATACAGTGTCAGAATCATTAGGAGAGCGCTGTGGATGGACGCTTTGATTTTTTGCAGCCTGTTGCTTTGAACTTAACTGCTCGGAAAATGCATGAAAGGACCCGGTTCCCATCGCAGGAATTCAGGCAGCGCTTCACACCCTTTGAAGGACCCGGCTCGGGTGTGAGCGTGGATCTATCCGCCGGCATTATTTCCCCAAGAGTAGGTCCGCTCACTGTTGACACGTTTGTTTCTCGTGCATCTCCAGACACAAAAGCGGGGCCTGGGAAAGGAATGTCTTGGTGCTGAGGTAAAGACAACTGTCTCCGCTCGTTCCCATCGGCCGGCCCGCCACTCTTGGGATTTCTGGCTTCTTTCGCATCAGTAGCAATCCAAACGGCATTCAGGCGTGGCCTGGCCGTAATCTCAGGTTGTTTTAGCAGATGCTGCAGCTTCCTCTTCCCACAGTTTGATGCAGCAGCGCCGAGCTCTGGGATAATGTGGGCTACGGCCGGCCAGCTACAGGTGCGGCTCCACACACGGGTCAGACCGAGGACAGCTGGCCAGTCCGGGCTGGTTTATGCTAGATTACCAGCTAAAATTCATCATAATGTGAAGCTGGTTGAGAAGCCTTGTTGGGATCACCAACACACCAGCATGCCATGCTTTAGACCAGCATTCATATCTTTTACATGTTCATTTAAGCAACCAGTTTCAGTACGAGTTAAGCTCAACTGACAGCATTTATGGTTAATGTTGATTACGACAGTGAATTAATTTTGGCTCATGCATACTTTTTTAAAAAGCAAAAATCTATTTAAAGTGAGGTACTAACAATTGAAGTAAAAGAGGCAAATATGTAAACATCAATATCCACCTTATTTTTCCTGTAACAACCATTTGTAAATTTTATAGGGGCATGGCTTCCGGTGTCATCCGCTTCCAGCTATTTTTACCTGTACAAAACAGCTTGTTTTGCTGCTTTATATTGCAAATTGGTTTGTCTTACCATATTATAGTAATGTATTATCTTAATTATGAACACACTGGTTTGTAGTGCAAACAGTTTTACCGTTTACTGCACGTTGTTATTCTTCTCATTATTTTTAAGTCTCACACACTGACAGAAAACGGCTTACTTCCACATTGAAAAATAGGTTGGATAGTCAATATTTCAATAGTATAGCCACAAAATGCACAGAGTATATATTGTTTTAGTGTGAAAAAACATTTACTAACCATTTCTGTAAAGTTATATCCAGTTTTACTACAGTTATGACTACTTAATGCTGTAAACCCTAAAATAACCATGATATTGATGATTTAAACAGCACAGGTTTTAACAGAATAATTAATTTTAAAATAATTAATGTGTGCTTTTTTAAAACCTAAACTCATTTTACAGTGTTACTCGTAACCTCAGGTTTTTTTTTTTTTTAAAGAAATAATCAGCATTATATCACAAATGCTGTCTGAACTTTACTAGTACCAGAATGTATACCATTAATTCAGCTAATTTTATCATACCAAGACTGTAATCAGCTGTTTAACCATGTTGACATCCATTCCACAGAAAGTCAAGGCAGTATCTGCAGATTTTGACTGGGCCTGCATGCTTAGTTCTAGCAAATGTGAATTATTATATTATATATATGCTATGAACTATTTGCTCTGATATGGCGACTCGTGTAAGTACCTGGAAGTCGTTGGCTTTGTTGTAGTGCATGTTGAGGGCACGGAAGAGCTCGGACTCTCTGGTGATGGATATGTCTTTCACATCATTAACGCCGTCTATGATGGCCTGACGAGCGAACTTCTCCATCTGGATGTAGTAGAACTCTCTGAAGTTACTGAACCACTTGATCAGCTGCGACGTGATGCAGCGATTGAACTGAAAACAGGGAAATATTAGAAAATGCAAGTGTCAGATGAACGTTAATGTTAAAGAACAACAAAAACACCATCCGTATGTTGATTCATAGTCAAACCAAAAATTATTCAGACACCTGGGCCCGTATTCTTAAAGATTCTAAGAATCCTCTCAGAGAGCTCCTAATTTAGCTTAAAAATGTCTAACTAGGAGTCTTAGCTTAAAAGTGATTCAGGACCAATCTGAGAGCAACTCTGAGCGAGGAAGAGACTAAAAATGTTATCTTAGTGACGAGGCGGGGCTAACCCTGTTGCTAGGTAACATACAGTCTTTTGAAGACTGTGATTGGTTGGTTGTCCAAGAAGGAAATTAAAGAGTGCTTTTAAGAGTAGGGTTTATTATAAGCCTTCACTTTGTCGTCTTCATTTTTCCTGTTTTACCGTACTCTCTCTCGCGCGCGTGCGCGCACACACACACATTATATTCTTTATTTTTTATTTACCATGCTGTCATACTTAACGTATTTCCTAGGAAATGAACAGCGACACAATAAGGTTCTGAAAGGGCTGTAACAGACCCAAATCATCGCTGCTGCATAGCTGCATTCTTCCGATTGTCAAATATGTTAATGTAGTTAATGTGATTACGTCCATTTCTGACGCTATGGCATTTCTGCACGGTGTCGGAGATGTTAGTGTGTCTCTAGTAAGATCTGTCACAAACATGATCCCTGCACGATCTAATGTGTAGCGTCTTTATTAACTCATTGGCATGCATTGTTTGCAACACATTTCTTCATGTTTGGTTCATTTTCTCCGCTGCTAAAGAAACTCTTAAGCCTCTTAAAAGTCCTCGTCCGTACTCCTAACAATTTCGGACCTTAAGACCTCTTTTAAGGGTTAAGATGCTTTCTGAATTACTTTTTTCTTTACTAGGATCTTTTCTTTAATTTTAAGAGGAAACACCCACATTTCTGAGAATTTTCTTAGAATTTTGTTACTAGGAGCAACTCTTAGCACTAAGCTTTTTCATGAATACGGGCCCAGATATAATTTTTGGTATTTTGGCAGGACACTATAGTTAATTTATGTAAGTGAGTGAGGATAGCAAAATAAAGTGAACTGTGACATATTAATCACAAAAATTCTTCATACAGTGGACTACCAGTAAAATTTGGGACCAAAGATTATCCAGACACTTTGACCTGAGCATGTTTTGCTTAAGTGTTTTTCTTTAATTGCTAATGTGATCTTTTTACACACAGACTGAACTACATGATGCATTGCTTGGTAATTAGTTGAGCTAAATTGGTTTTATCTAATTGTGTCTTAAATTTAACATCTGACAGCTATTCAACCGAACTCATTACATACCTTTCTATCAAAGTTATCTGACATTATCAAGATCAATGCATATTACTAATCAAGAGTTCTTATCATATTTTATTACCATTTTCTAAACTATAGCGAATAAACTCTGATACTGTGAGAAATGTTGAAGGTGTCTGAATTAATTTTGGTTTGAAGCTCATAACTGAGTAATTGGTGCAGAAATAATGCAGAACACCTCGGCAACACCTTGGCAACCGCCAACAACAACCTAGTGGTGCTAAAAAAAGTAAATGTTTTGATTTTTATTGTTCTTATTCTGGCAATGATGGTGTAAAGCGTTTGCTTTCTAAACTATTTTCAGCAACACGGTCTGTTTAATCAGCTGTAGTCTTTCCCAGCCGATGTCTTGCACTTAGAATAACATCTATCCAAACAGCAGACGAAACTCTGTCTTCACATTAGCTCTGTTATTATAACTGCTCATCCGATAACAGAAGGGCAAAAAGAGCTAAAACCTGCCCAAGGGCTCAAAGATGCTTCTTCACGCGTAGTGTGAGAAACAGCAGAGATGTCCTTCTGAGTGACTTCGGCTGACGGGAATGGAATCGGACACTGGGATTATCCCAGGCTTTGTCTGCTGTGTCTTCCCACCGAAGGGTCGGCCGTGACTCTCCTCACTGGTCTCAGGGGTCAGGAGAGCCCGGCCACACAGGAGACCAGTGTCCACAGACCTCCTCATGTCTTCTCCAGTGATCTTCATTTGCTGGGAGATTTTTTTCTGCCTTATTTGTGAATCATTTGCTTCCTTAAATGTCATGGATTTGTGTCGTACTATACTTTCGTGCTACACTGTTGTGCACTAGGGACATACAGTGCTGGCCAAAATGATTATAACACTAGTATCTTCAGCAGCTAAAACGTGGTTTGAAGTAGATTATCGGCTGATAATGGCTTTAAAGGTAAATATCGGCATTGGCCTGATATGAAAAATTATGCCGATATGCCGATAAGAGGAATGGGTGCTCAGGGCTACAGAGATTTAATCTTTAGGGGGCGCTGTTGGCCTACTTCTAATTAAATTAAAAGTAAAATAGCCTACACAAATAACATTTAGACTGTGTTTCTGATTAAATAAAGCAGTAATTGATGTCATAAAATAATGAATATGTTTTGATTTAAAGGTCAGAAGCTATAGCTTACATGAAGAAGAAAAAATCACAAACATGACGCTTGTAAATTAAATAATTTTATACATACTGATTTATTCATTAATGTGTAATATGTTTTATTTTTTAAACAAATCATGAGCTCTAAAAGATTTTCTGAATTTTTACAACTCTTTTGTTTTAGACCATCTACAAATGTTAAATCATAAAATAAAATGTTAGGGTTAACAGCATCTTTCTGGGAAAATTAATGCAGTGATTGATATATAGTTTATTTATAGTTATTTTCAAAGCTTCAATGTACTGTTAAAAAACATCATTATTTGTTATTTAATTCTAATAAATAAGTTCTTGTTAAAAACTAACCAAAATTAAACATATTTTGCTTATAATTTCCACACAGGAGAGACTTGGTGTTGCTTCCAAACAATAGGAAATATATCGGTATCGGCCAAAATGAGTTGAAAAATATCGGCATATCGGATATCGGCAAAAATCCAATATCGTGCATCCCTAGTTTTAAGTCAGTTATTTCTATCTTTTACTGCAGTGTGTCAGTAGGAAATATCAGTTTAGATTTGCAAACATTCATTTAGCCATTAATTGTAATAATCCAGTGAGATCTGATCTGATCATCATCAGTCTGTCTGGAGTCACATGAAGAAACGGAACAAACTGAGACTAAATCCAGAAGAACTGTGTCTCAAGACGCTTCAAGAAACCTCCTGCAAAGCTCCTGAGAAACTCTGCTCACACACACACACACACACACACACACACACTCGCTCTCACACACACAGATCCAGAAGAACTGTGTCTCAAGACGCTTCAAGAAACCTCCTGCAAAGCTCCTGAGAAACTCTGCTCAAGTGCATCGAGGACAAAACCTGCTTTAAACACAAAGGACACTCACACCAAATGTTGATTTAATTTAGTTAATAGAAGTTAATTGATAAAGAAAATCTATTTTTGACAGCATCCTCATTTTACTGCATTTTTACACAAGTGCCTAAAACTGTTAACAGTACTGTAGCTTTGCAGGAGGTTTCTTGAAGCGTCTTGAGACACAGTTCTTCTGGATTTAGTCTCAGTTTGTTCTGTTTCTTCATGTGACTCCAGACAGACTGATGATGATCAGGGGTGCGTTTCCCAAAAACAACTATGGTTGTAAGTTCCGTCGTTACCAATAGAGTTCAATGGAACTAACGACAATAGTTAGCTAATGATGCTTTTGGGAAACGCACCCTAGATCAGATCTCTGTGTGGAGCACACAAATCTCACTGGATTATTACAATTTATGGCTAAATGAATGTTTGTAAATGTAAACTGATATTTCCTACTGACACACTACAGCAAAACATAGAAATAACTGACTTAAAACCATTTTAGCTGCTGGAAATACTAGTGTTATAATCATTTTGGCCTCCACTGTATGATTTACATGATATAGAAAATGCAGATTCTGTGATAATAACAGAATTTATAGTATAAGGCAGGATTTCATGGAATTTGGCAAATAAATACACTAAAGCCCGGCTCACACTGTGCGATTTTGGCCACGATTTGGTCGTCTGAGACAAATTTTGAAAATTTTCCTATAATCCTAGGCTAAAATCTGTAGTCTTTGATCGCTGGTTTGACATGTTCACCGACAGCCGATTAATGGCTGTTGAGATCAAATTTCACCTCCGACGAAGTTCTGGCAGTGTCAGAAGATTTGGCGCACAGTCCTGCAGTGTGACGACCCCTACGATGAATGTCAAACTGTCTCTGTTTCTCAAGACAAGCTATGAGCAGAATTAATGCTGGAGAATTATTCTATCAGCCATAAACTCCTGCGCTCACCGAATTCATCTGATATGTTGCCTTTTCTATATAAACACTGGTTGCGCCGCTGTTTTCATGTGGGTGTGTAGAGCTGCATACACTATTCTTCTTAAATACGCCGGTATTGCCGCCGTTCATATACTTTTCATGATAGCCACCCGCGTGTAATGCAGTTCTCAGTCACTGGACGTGTCCGGACAAGTTTTCTTGCGCGCACCTGTTTTTAACTCGTCTTGACTGTCGTACAGTCTGACATTAATGACAACTGAGATCCCTCAGTGTGACATGATCATCATGTTCGTACAGTCTGACAAGTACAATCCTAAAGGACTTTAAAAAAATCGCACAGTGTAGTGTCATTTGTGAATATTGACTAGTGTTTGTGAATATTGAACTGCTGTGTAAATGTGAATCTGCATGTTGTGCGTGTCTCAGTTTGCTCTACACATACTAAAGCACACGTGATGCTCGTCTGCGTCTCACTATATGAACACATTAACTTCTCATCATCATCATCATCATCACTTCACTAGCACTTCACCGTTTCATTTGAGAAAACTATCATCAGATACACACAGAAACTCAAAGCTCTTCACGGCAAACCGACAAAATGTTCAGTTTAACTTGAAGAAATTATGACAAATATTACTATTGTACAGTAGAATGCACTTCTCAAAGTACACTGTGATTTTTCAAAGTTGTAAATAAAATATTATTGAGGTATGTTTAACAAGAAAGTGCTATTTCAGAAAATAATTTTTAATTTGTTTAATGTGTTAGTTGCCATTTCCTTGCACTGTGAAATTTTCTGAGTGAACATTCTCTTCTACACCAATTTTTTTCAGTGTAATAATAATAATAAAATTATTAAAGGTTTATTTTAAGGAATATCACACTTTCTCTTCCACATTTTAATTTTAACAGTAAAATGTTTAAGAATTTTAATTTGATTACATTTTTAACCCACAATTTTTATACCACCAATAATAATAATAATTAATTAATTAATAATAAAAAAAAACATTTAAGGGCCTATAATCATGAAAAAGTTAATAAATTATTAATTTGTTAAAGTTTTATAAATTCAATTAACTAGACATACTTTTTGAGTATTAAAATGATAGAGTATTTAGAGTAAAGAGTGTAATAGTGTTTAATTAAACCATTACATTGGAATCCAGAAAAATGAAAACAGATATATAAAACAAATATAACAGAATGTGTGCCTTCCCATTAATAACTACTGAAATATCTATCCTTTCATGAAACATTACTGAGCAATATTATCAGACGAGCTCATTTCTAATGTTTAGTGTTTGCCTACGACTGTTCATCATCTGTGTATTATCGTACCAATATTGTAAAGCATCCTTCAATTCTGGAAAGGCATATATGAAACATATTATGTCACAAAAAAAAAATATATATATATATATATATTATTAATATCAGATTTTTTTTGTTATGATCTGTAAAACATTGTTGCTGGGGAAAAAAGAACCCAGAGAGAATTTCCAAATCTTTGAATGAGTCTTAATAAATCTATAATGTTTTGCCCTCATTCTCAAATAAACATGTAATACACCAGTTTTGGGTTTGCTCAGAGGTAAATTCATGTCATCTCATTAAATGTTAATTCATTTACACAGTGATTCATTTACATTTTACAGATTTTAACTGCATTTTAATTGGTTACATATAAAAGTCTAGTAGTTTTACTGTGCTTCATGTACACTTAAAAAAATATATATTTATCTTACAGGCTTCATCAGTATTTCATGTTCAGACTTAACATAGGTTTCTCAAGCTCAGTAATTCAGTCAAAACCACACATTGATATTCCTCACACCAAATTATCGGTATGATGTGATTTAGTGATATTTACTGTCTAACTTAATTTACTAGTAACTTAGGTCAGTTTAAAAAAATTTAAGTTTCTTCAATTATGTGCAATTTATTGCAAGACACACAGAAACTAAGTGAACCATAATGCTATATAATATATAATGTAGCGCTTAAGGCTTTGGCTTAGGGTTAGTAATCATAAATAATGAATGGTACATAGCAAGTACATATTTAAGATATTTGGATGATAGTTTATGAAGTCTGCCATTTAAAAACACTTTTTTTTTAAATCACTAATCTAATACTGGAGAGATGCCTCAGTGTCTATGCTGTGACGGCACTAGTAGTTTAAAGTTAATGTATATAAAAAATAAAAAAAAAGATTAAAACTTTTTTGTTGTTTTTTTAATTTTTTTATCACTAATCTAATACTGTAGAGATGCCACAGTGTCTATGCTGGTCACGGCACTAGTAGTTTAAAGTTAATGTATATAAAAAAAAAAAAAAAAAGATTAAACTTTTTTGCTGTTTTTTTTTTCTTTTTTTATCAAGCACAGTGTTTCCTGACTATATTCAACAGCGGGTCATGAAATAACACGCAAGCGCTCAGTTGCACCAGATTTTTCCTGTTGTGTCGACTCATCACAACACTTGTGCCTCAGGACACGTTACACACTCACAGGATGTGTGTGTTGTTGTAGGGTCTATCCTGCGCTCAGCGCTCTGCTATTGTGTGTGCTGAAAGCTGGCAGCTGAAGGGTTAACGCTGAATAGAGGAGGTTGTGCTCCTCTCCGCCGCCTCTTTTGTCTCCTTTTGCTGACTTGAGAAACTCCTCTTTTAACTTTGTCAAAGTTAAACCAGCAATTCAGGAATTGCCACCCCAACATTCAGGAATATTTGCTCATTTGTGTTCATATTCTGTATTCTTGCCAAAGCAACAGAATGCATATTTCTGAATTCAAACAATCTGTTACGATTCAATGTGATTTCCAGAGCAAAACTCTTATTAATGCGTAACTGATTAACTGGGTAAAGATTATCTTATTTATTGTTCTTAAATAATAATAATAATATTTAGTTATTTTCAAATATTATTTATCCTTATAATCAGGTAGACATTAAAAATATTTTTTGATTTGACTCCTGATTGTAACTGTTTATTAGGATAAAAAAATATTTGTGAATAATTATAAATAATTATTACATTTTTAAATTATTTTAAATTATTTTAATTTATTTAAAAATCGTAATATTATTTAAGCATAATAAATATTAAATAAATAATAAAATTAGAATATTTAATTATTTATTATTATTTACAAATATAATTTATCCTAATAATCAGGTAGACATTAATAATATATATTTTTAATTTGACTCCTGATTGTAACTGTTTATTAGAATAAAAATATTTGTGAATAATAATAAGAAAATTCATATTTAAAAATATTAATATTATTTAAGTATAATAAATATTAAATAAATAATAAAATGAGAATATTTAATTATTTATTATTATTTACATATATCATTTATCCTAATAATCAGGTAGACATTAAAAATATTTTTTTTTATTTGACTCCTGATTGTAACTGTTTATTAGGATAAAAATATTTGTGAATAATAATAAAAATAAATATGTAAAACATATTAATATTATTTAAGCATAATAAATATTAAATAAATAATAAAATTAGAATATTTAATTATTTATATATTATTTTACAAATATTATTTATCCTAATAATCAGATAGACATTAAAAAAAAAAATTTTATTGACTCCTGATTGTAACTGTTTATTAGGATAAAAATATTTTGTAAATAATAATAAAAATAAATATTACAAAATTATTAATATCATTTAAGCATAGTAAATATTAATGAAATAATACAATTAGAATATTTATCCTATTAAACAGATTGTCCAATTAAAATATTTTTTTAAATACAGTTTTGCTCTAAAGATCCCTTTGAATCACAATGGATTGTTTACATGTGAATTCATTAAAACATTAACACAAAATGACATCTCAATTCATGAAGATACATGAGTTTTAGAAGTATCTCAAATAAACAGGCTTATGATTGACCTAACTGTGAATCATCATTAACAGAGGCATTACTGAAGCATAATCTGGTAAAGCATGACATACCTTGACATCAGGGAAAAAGTTCTTGAGCAGGTTGGAGCTCGGGTAGCGTGTGTAGAAGAACATCAGCTTGGCTTTCTTCAGATGGTTTGGGGTCAGACCTTCCTGAATGTGAGGAGAGTCAAGGCCTCAAAAACCTCACCATAAACACTTTTCTTTGAAGATCTGGCAAACATGACACCGCGATCAAAGCCGGCTTAGCTTTCATGTATAAATGAACTCACAGAGCTCGATTCTAACAATCAAACAGCATTAACACGTCCCCAAACAAATCAGCATCATGTCCTATTCAACAGCTGAACAGCTCTGTATTGACCAGAGAGTCGATTAAGACACGACAGCATGTGCTAACTAGAAAAAACACCAAACAAATTAGATTAAGGTCTTCAATTAGTTTGCTCCACGTAATTGCTTCGCTGTGAAACACACAGATGAATTTCTCTGCGAGGATGCATGGAGAGGATCGAGTTTCTTTCTTAAAACAGAGCAAATAATGCTAGAAAGCTGCTCTACATTGATAATACATGTATTTCTAGTTGCGTGCATTAACCGATACTAAAAATTTAAAAATATTTTGTTCATTGTTAGTTTGTTAGTTAATGCATTAACTAACCTGTAAAGTGTTACCAATTTTATTTTTACTAATGAATTTCAGGATAAATATCTGAGGGAAAAAACATACAAAAAACTAAGAGCTCTTATGAGATATGATATAATTTTCCTCTTGTACTTTCAGTTTAGTTGAATTGTTTTTGACATTTTTTGTGGTGTTTTGGTTTTAAAGGGACAGTGCACCCTAATGTATGACTTTCTGTCTTCTGAGCAACACCAAAGAGATGATATTATTTATTAAGATATTATTATAATATTCTAAGATATTACTTCCACTCTGTAGACTAAAAAATGACTATGCAAAGTTGCTTCTTAATGAAGCACAAACCACTGCTATTATTAACCCATCGCTTTGAATGAGACGATCGCTGTTCTGCCTCAAAAAGAGCCACAATATTGAAATAATTTCCGAAGCGTATTATATAAATCTAATGATGTTTAAAAGCCAGCTTTCTGCATGCTGCGATATCGTCACATATGTATAATGACGGCTGAGAGCTTGCTTTTCACAGACAACCAAAAGTGACCTCTCTCATCCACTCCAATCACATTGAGAGTGCAGAAACATATCACGCACCTTTTCAAGTCTGAGCACGGAGAAAAAAAATCAGAGAATTTCCAGAAGAGAAACTGTTGCTTTTTCTGCCTTTGAAAATTGGCTTTTGTTCCTAACAATTCTTATCAAAGCCTTGTATTCCTTTTTATTTGTCTTTTCCTGGACTTAAAGTCATTACTGAGGCCAGATTAAAGAAGATGCTACAATTTTCTTTGGGGTTACCGAGATCAAAGCAAAAATTCTCCTTGAAGTCTGCGTTAGTGGAACGGCTCACCGCTGCACTCAACTCAACGATTGTTCGCCCGGCTCCAGAGCTGGTAGTTTGTTCAGCAATATCTCAATGTTAACTACTATATATTAAATAAAAACAGTCAACTAAACAAAGAGGGGGACATTTCAAAAGCAGCCGAAGCTAAACAAAGAACATAATCCACAGAAACAACAGCCTATGTGACTCACATTTGTTGTGCATTCGCATGCAAAAAATATTTACAATACTGTAGAACAGAAAAATCACTAAATGAAGATTAAATAAAGACGTTGAGAAGTTTCTCCTCGTGTTTCTGATGAAAAGGGATCTGGACAGTGTTTGCCAGGATATTAAAGACACTTCAGATGCTCTCCACACTCGTTTTATAACTCTATAATCACACCGTATGACTCATTTGTGTCTGTTTTTATGGAAACACTTAGCATTAGTGAACTAAATGAGTCAACATCAGTGAACAATACTTCTACAGCGTTTATTAATCTTAGTTAATGTTAATTTTGACATTTACTCATGTTTTTTAAAGGAGATGTTGGATGTGTTAGCAAACAAACAATCGATGCATGTATTTCTATTTGCTTGCATTAACCGATATTAATAAATCATTTAAAAATATTTTGTTCAATGATAGTTTGTTAGTTAATGCATTAACTAACCTGTAAAGTGTTACCATTTTTATTTTGACAAATGATAAATATCTGAGGGAAAAAAACATACTTCAAAAAACTAAGAGCTCTTATGAGATATGATATAATTTTCCTCTTGTACTTTCAGTTTAGTTGAATTGTTTTTGACATTTTTTGTGGTGTTTTGGTTTTAAAGGGACAGTTCTCCCTAATTTATGACTTTCTGTCTTCTGAGCAACACCAAAGAGATGATATTATTTATTAAGATATTATTACGATATTCTAAGATATTACTTCCACTCTGTAGACTAAAAAAACACTGAAATATTTGTCGTGAAATAGCCATTTCACACTATTAACTATCTATAAACTATGACTTTTGCCTCAATAAACTGCTTATTAATAATAGCTAGTAAGGTAGTTTAGGTATGGGGTGGATTAAGGGATCTAAAATATGGTCATGCAGAATAAGGCATTAATATGTGCTTTATAAGTACTAATAGACAGCCAATATGTAATATGGACCACAAAACCAGTCATTTTTTTAAAACTGAGATTTATACATCATCTGAATAAATGCGCTTTCCATTGATGTATGGTTTGTTATTTGGCTGACATGCAACTATTTGTAAATCTGGAATCTGAGGGTGTAAAAAAATCGAAATATTGAGAAAATCACCTTTAAAGTTGTTCAAATGAGCAATGCATATTACTAATCAAAAATGAAGTTTTGATATATTTACAAAATATCTTCATGGAGCATGATTTTTACTTAATATCCTAATGATTTTTGGCATAAAAGAGAAATTGTTGGCTATTGCTACAAATATACCCATGACTGGTTTTGTGCTCCAGGGACACATATGCATTATAATAAGCAGCTAGTTAATCAACCATTAAATAAAGTGTCACTAGACAAATCCTACAGGTTTGGAACCACGTGAGTAAAAGATGACAGAATGATAATTTTTGGATGTAATATCCCTCTAAAGTGCTAGAGACGGAGCGTTTAAAGGATATATTGAGTGACATGAAGGAGCTCCTCTCAGCCAAGCTCTGCAGATCTCCACACTCCATCTTTACGTGAGGCAGGCAGAGCGCGTCCACCGACACCAGTCCGGTCTGGTGCTGACCCAGATGCCCCGAGCTCACCTTGGACCTGATGGCCACGCTCTCCCACGGACGCTCCATGGAGTCCGGCGAGGACCTCTCCAGACACGGCAGCGCGGAGAAGGTGGAGTGAGGGCCGTACTTCAGCAGGTGCTCCAGGATCTGGCTGTCGTGCAGAGGAGCGCCGCCGTAGCCCATCTGGAAAGGCGTGTGGTGCAGCGGGAAAGGTCTCTTCACAGCTTGGCTCAGGGGAGGTTTGCGGACCACTAGGGACAAGGCTTCGGTCTGGTGCTCCGGGCCGGTGCTCTCAAAGCAATGCCTGCTTTTGACAGTTTCCTCAGAATCCGACAGATCCGAAGGGGAATCCTCTGGGATCCGCTTCTCGGTTTCCGAGCAGTCTGGACTGTGGCATGGAGATGATTGATTTTGGAGAGTCGTGGAGAGCTTCTTGAAGACCACATCGATGCTTTCGCTCACAGTCCTGGTCAGCTCGCATTTAAGAGTCTCTTTGAGGTTCTTCATCGCCCTGTCAGAGCCGAAACCTCCGGATTCCTCTTTGACTTGATCTTTGTATCCGCCGTCCAGCCTCAAACTCAAGTGCTCTGACCTCGCATCCTCGCTCTCCGAGTAATTCTGGTCGTACACGTGTGAGATCTTCTCTTGGAGCTGATGCAGGAGACGCTGCATGCTTTGTAGCTGCTCCTTGAGTTTGTGGCACTCCTCGTCTTTGCTGGTTTTTGCGCTGGACTGACTGGGATCCTGGTGCTGGGGGAGCCTCTGCTTGCGTTTGTTCTCCTTCAGGAGGTCTCTTCTACAGCGGACGGCTTCGCACTCGCTTTCCGCTTCTCCGCTGGCGTTGGGCGAAGCAGCCATGCCTCGGATGATGTTCTCCACGCGGGCGCGTTTGGCTTGGAGGTGCTCGCTCACAGACAGATCCTCGTCTTTGAAGGACATTCTGCTCTGCTCCTCTTGAGCAAAATCATCGGCGCTGTTGGACTCGGGATCGACCCCGCTGGTGTTTGCGGAGGGCAGGTACAGGAGGTTGTTGTCCAGGGAGGTCAGTTTGTTGTGAATGGTTTTACGCAGGAGGTGAGATATGATGGAGCTGCTGTGGTAGGACGCCAGAGGCTCGTCAAACGCACTTCTGCGGAAACAAGGGAGCAAGTGCTCGGCTTTGCTGCCGTCCATGCTTTGTTCAGGCGGGCTCAGGTTCATGTTTTTCGCAGGCTGCTGTACACAATAATGAGCCTCAGAAATGGGTGATCTGTAATACTTTGTAAAAAAACAAAAAATCAGAAATAAATTAGGCATTACGATTACTGTGCATTACGTGCATATGTAGCTCCTACCTTACATAAACAGTATTACACTCTTATCATAAATGTAATACTTTGTAAAAAAAAATATATATATACAGGTATATATAAAAAAAATAATAATTACATTACAATAGCATTGCATTGCAATGACTGTGCATTAAGCCCTCATATGTAGCTCATACCTTACATAAACAGTATTACACTCTTATCCATAAATGTAATACTTTGTAAAAAATAAATAAATAAAAGAAAATCTGAAATAAATTAGGCATTACGATAACTGTGCATTAAGCCCTCATCTGTGCTCATACATTACCTAAACAGTACTACACTTATACCCATAAACGTAATGCTTTGTAAATATATATATATATATATATAAAAAAAAAAAATAATAATAAATTACATTACAATAGCATTGCATTGCGATTACTCTGCATTAAGCCCTCATATGTAGGTCCTACATTATTATAACCTGTATTACACTCATCCATAAATGCATGATCAATGGTGCAAAAACAAATTTCATATTCATATAATCATATTCATTCAGTGTTTTGTTTAGGCTATTATATATTAAAATAATTCTGTTTAACTTTTTTGAGCTGTTTCACATGATTTCTCTACAAACAGATCAAACTGAGAAATTATATGCTATAAAATATATCAAAAGAATAAAATACAGAAGCAAAAGTATTTTTATATTTAAAGAAACACGAAACACGTTTATTCATTCGTTTTTAATTAAAGCTTCTTCTTGAGACATTACCACACTTATTTTTTCTAATGCTCTCTGTATATTAATCTGAATATATATATATATGTATATGCTTTCACACTCTCTTCATACTTTTAATGTTCAATGTAAAATAAATATGAAACATACTTACATATTTGAGTACGTGGCTTCTGTCTGTCATTTCATATGAATATACTTTTCACATTAGTGTTATAATGAAGAATGACACCGTTCATATAGCAAATATTTCCCCCTAAAGAGCTTAGACAATGAAGCGTCAGTGTTATGAGAGGAGCTCCAGCAGATGATGAGAGCTTACCTGTTGCTCTGGAGACGCTTGACTGACAGTGTGTGCTCGGCGCGCGCTCTGCTCTCACTACAGTCAGCTGGGCGTGGCCAGAGCCGCCCCTAATCAGCATACCAGCCAATCAGAAGCGGCACAGCTCTCATCAATCACTATAAAGACCGCCTCCTTGTTTTAAAGTCGGTTCGTGAATTTTACTTTGAACTTATACAGAGAATAAATATACAGATAATGAAATTAGTCATATCTAAATCACATTTCACACCGTGTGAATAAGCTTGTTCTGTTTATTATGTATTTTAAATATATAAATATAAGAAATCTACTATTTTGTAGCACAGACATTAAAAGTGCTGTCACATACTTATTTAAGTCATGTATTTGTTTTATCCTATTTTCGTTAATTTAGGTGTTTTGTTAATTATTTTTGCTAGAACTGCTGAAATGACAGGCTTTGATGCTTTGATTTGGTTGGTTTATATATACTGTATATATATATATATATGCAGGGCCTAGTGGGGTGAAAGGTGGGGACAATTCTAGGGGCCCCCACTGCTCAGGGGGCCCCAGAAAATCCAGGAATTATACTATATAGGCCCATGTTCTGTGAATAATTCTAATATTTTATTAGTTGTATAACTGAGATATTATGAAAACCACAAAAAAGCATGCAATTTGGTTCCATGCTTGTATATTGTACAGTATATGATATGTGTGTGTGTGGGGGGGCACATCAATATTTTTTCAGGGGCCCCCAATCCTCTAGCTACGGCCCTGTGTATATGTATATGTATATATGTGTATATATATATATTATTAATATATATATATATATATATATATATATATATATATACAGAACCAGCAGGACTTATGAAAATGTGTTACACATATGTAACAATGAAAGTCGGGGATGACAATGCATTATAATGTTTTATTATTGACATTTTGTTCTGAATAGGAAATTGCATCATTACTAAAAAAATAAATTAGAAATAGTATAGGCCTAAAACATACAGTATGCTTAGTACACAAAAGTATCTATTGCACATGTAGCATTATAAGATGTACTGTATAATGAATTACAGTCGTCTTATATTGATTTATATGCATATTCATTTTGAATTCTATGCACGGGGTTTATCATTACATTTAATGCAGCACTATTGCATAAAGAGCATGCAGAAATAATCCAGTCGTCAGTCAAATCTTATTTTGTATATTAGGAATATTGTTGAGGTCCTTGACGAATGGCTTTGTTGTCTGTTGTTGTTGTTGTTGTTGTTGTTGTTGTTGTTGTGTTGATCGCATTGGTTAAAAGCATCTGCTAAATGCCTAAATGTTTTTATGAGTATAATGTTGACTTCAAAATTTGGTATATAGTGAATTTACTCATTATATATGGAAAATTATTCATCCATAAATGTAAATAGCAGTGAAAAAACAACAACAACAACAACTAATTTTACAATAGAAATAGGTCAATACCTGTATACATTATATAGAAATAAGAAAACTGTAAATTATTTTAAAGCCTTAACTCTATTATTTGAATAATTTGTAACTATTTGTAGCTAACTTTACTTGTTATGGATGTGATTTTCTTATTGCTTTTCCTATTTTATTATTTTTTAAATTGTCTTTGTTTATAATTGTATTTATTTTGATGTGATTTATATTATTGCCCTTGTATGTTCGATGTAAGATTGCAATAAAACTGAAAAGAGGGTAAAGCAAGTGGTAAATTAATGGTACATTCCATGCACCCCTCTCTGATTCAGCGTGGTATGCTCCGCGCGGTTTCCTGTGCTGTGCTGTGAGAGCTGCAGTGCGTGCGGTCCACCCAGACGACATGTTATCCCGTTCCCGCAGTCTCACCTGGAGCCTCGGGCGCTCGATCAGCGCCCTGCGGCAGGTAACGTGTGTGTGCCCGGTGTGTGTGATCCGTCGGTGTGCTGCGGAGTGTCCGAAAGACCGCTACCCGTCAGCGGAGCGGCGCGGAGCGGTAGGCCGCGAGCCCAAGGGCAGCAGGACACTCACAGCAGAGCACACCGAGAGAGAAAGTGTGTGTTTACATCATATTAATGACATCTACAGCAGCTGCTCGTGTGTTATATATGATGTTCATCGAGCTGTAATAAATCCAAACTGTACATGAGTGAGGTCTGCTGTCAGAGTGATCACGTGATCGATCCGTCACTCCCATAGATTAATAACAGGCCTAAAGCACTGCTAATATTCATGTTTGCTGTTATGACCTTGTGTTTGTTTTGTGTGAGCTGTCATACTTTACTGTTCATGTGTCTGTTTCTGTGCATCACCTTCACTGTTTATCATCCTGTTAAGTGATATTATCATCAGTATTTTTAATATCTGCCAGGGCGAATTAATTATTGCCATAATTTGTAGGGGTGTGAATCATCACTGGTTTCACGATTCGATATCATCACGATTATATTAAATTTATTTTGTGCATTTTTATTAAATTATAGAAGCAGGCTACTTTTAAAAACAATGACAAATTAATAATAAATCAAAACAATTGCTAATAACAATCAAATAAATGTAGCTTCAAAACATACAAGCAAATATAAAGTAATAAACGGGGAAAAAAGACAATTACAAGCTATAAACAAAGTATTTTCAGTGTCTGAGAGTGCTTTACGTATCTGAAAGTTTACACACAATCATAGTTATGGGTTTTTCTATTTTCCTCAGCGTTATTGCTGTTTGATTATTATTATTATTATTACTGAAAAGATCATAGACAGCCTTAATAGGCTGCATTCACACTAATGCACAGATCTATTTCCACATATCAGAGGTTTTGTCCTGCTCTGAAAACTGATTGTTTACATCACTTTCCTATTATAAAGTATTGGGAGATGCAGTGCATTAAGGGTGAATCCCATTTCTCTGTCTTACCCCTTCCCCTTAGTTTTGCGCGTTCACGTGAGAGTAAGGGCTGTCCCAATTCTGGTTTTGATCGAGGGGTAGGGCTAAGATGAAGTGGTAGATACCCCTTAAAACCAAGCATTTTCGCGAGCTTACTTGAAACCAAGGGGTACCCAGAACACACTGCGCAACCGGCAACAATGTCGGCCAGATCATCCAGAGAGTCCCATTTTCGGCTTAAATAATTGATTTAAAAATTACGAGTCTTGTTTTGTGCTCTACACTTGCAGACGCATCTTGGAAGTTTGTGATCAACACTTGTCGCCTCTGGTTTGACGTAGCAAAGCCAGCATAGACGACGATGATACGATGACGTAACTCAAGTTGGATGTCTCATGTTCATAGGGGTATACAGTGTTTCATTCCCTAGGGCGCTTACCCACTCGGTTTCGAGGGACAAGGGGTAGGGGAAGGGGTAAGACAGAGAAATGGGATTCACCCTTAACCTCCGCTGCGATCGAGCTTCAGGACAAACAAACACAAAGCTCATGTGAAAGTCTGTCAGTACGTGAGTTTCGTGAATATCTAATACTATATAATAATGCTGTCCAAACAACAGAAATTAAAGCATATCTAAAGATCTCCGATTTAAAAATAGTGGGTGAATTTAATACTCGTGTAACAAGCTTGTATGCAAATGACGTCAGTAGGCTATAATTGATTATGGTCTATTACTGCATCGCATCGCAATGCAACGATTCATTTAAACACCCCTAATAATTTGGTCATATTGAGATTACTGGCTATAGCTGAAATTAACACCGCTTCCCAATAAGTGGCCAATCATAATATGTCAGTCATACATTTTTTCTCATTTTTAATATTTAAAATGTTTAATTTCAACATTGCATCTTATTTGCAGTAACTAAATTGAACTATGTATTTTTATATAAATCTACTATATAGCACTTTACAATACAATTGTGGCATTAGGAAAGACATTTATGTAGACTGAACCACAGATTGCATGATCTATAATTTATCAAAGCTGTAAGAATATTGAAGGGTAATACATTTATCTGCTTCAGTTAGTAGCTGTCGAAGTCCTCCCAGCTGCCCCATTGGTCTTCCTTACGTCCCGTTGACCTTGTAAACCCTGTCAAACTTTGACATAGCTGGATCACATGACTCTCATTTGTGCCTGACGGTCACTGCAGCCTGTACATGCCTTCAGTACTGACCTATCAGATGCAGAGGTGTAGCAGTGCTTGTGTTTGTGGGCTGAAGATTCTCCGTAATGTTTGTTTGCACTGCTACAGAGTGTGATTGATTAGTAGTTAGTGGCAGCATGACAACTGGGGCCATGAAGCCGGTTTAGCTGGCTAGCCAGGTAAGTTTCAGTTTAGTTTGCACCAATGACCTGGGTTTTAGGTACCATGAAAGTGGCTTGGCTTTTAGCTGTGTTCATTGCCATAGTAACTTACACTCCACAGCTAACCTGGGGCCTGTACCATGATGGTAGATGAACAAATTCAGGGTTACAGGATTGGTTTCGAGTTGACAAAACCAAACCACTCCAATCCGGCTAGAGCTGCACGATTAATCGTTAAAAGATCGCGATCTCGATTCAGATCCCACACATCTAATTTCTGAATGACAACGATTCGCCTGTCTATTAAAACTTTGAAAAAATCATACCGGAACATTCAAATCGCATTCGCGTGCTGCTGATACTCAGAGAGCAGACAGTTAACATGTTTAGGTAAGAAAAAAGCTTCACAAACAGTCTATAATTCAATAACAGTATTATTTCTTCTTACAGTCATTCATAGAAATATGGGATAAAAGTTTATAGTTGCTAAAACATTGATGTCAATGGTAGGATCAATAATAGAGCCATATCTTTGATAAGCAACTGGGTTCAAATACGTTTTGTCGATTATCATTTCAGTAGGGACAAGAGACTTAAAAAATGATTTGTTATTGAATCATTTCATTCAATTCGTTCAAAAACACTGATTCATCCATTACATGAAACAAGCTGAGGTATGTGAGTCATGTAATACATTAATACAAAGCCAATTTTTCATAATTTTAATTCTAAAAGTTGGTGTATTAAATACACTATATTTAAATAAATACCGGGTTTCACAGACAAGGCCTAGTCCTAGACAAAAATGTAAATCTGAGCTGTTTCAACTGAAAGAAACTCGCATTGATGATCTTAAAATATAGTCAGTGCCTTTGTTTTGTCTCAAGATGCACAACAGTAATGTTTTTTTCTAAGCATGTTTATAAAAATTGCTTAAATGTCTTAATTGAACTATGATCTAATCCTGGCTTAGTCTAACCCCGTCTGTGAAACCTGGCCATACTGTATTATATATTAAAATGTTTAATAATTCATTTAAATTAAACACTTTTAAATAGACTGCAGCAATTAATATTTTGTCACACATAGCTTTGTTTAGTTCAGAATCGTGAGAGAATCGTGATCTCTATTTGAGAAAGAAAATCGTGATTCTCAATTTATCCAGAATCGTGCAGCTCTAAATCCGGCTTTGTTGGTACCATGATGCTGATCATCAACTTTCTTTGTCAACTCAGGCTTGATCCTGAGTTTGTGGAGCACGTGCACATGAATGTGTGACATCACCGGCGAACAGCCAATCACGAGCCTTGGTTGAAGGTTTTGCTGAAGGTTAAGAGATTGAAGAATATGATGAATTTAAATGCATTTACAATGAAAAAAGTACTTGTTCATGAAAGAGGACAAATAAAAGAAATGATCTTGCTTTATCAGTGCAGTCACAAGTGAAACTTGTGAAGTTAGTTTATATAGAGACTCGAACATGTCACATTAAGTCTTTTTTAAAGCATTATCTATTGATTCTACAATTTTTTAGTACTGAAGATGACCTTTAATTAGAGCCAAGAGAAACTGGGGGAGTGACTTGTTTGTGTTCATAGTATGTTGTCAACTCACATCTGATTGGTCCAATTTCAGAGTCTGAGATGTTCTAACCCAGAACATAACCTGCCCGGAGCAGGTTAGCTGTGCAGTGTAAGTTACTATGGCAATGAACGCTGCTAAAAGCCAAGCCACTTTCATGGTACCTAAAACCCAGGATTGGTGCAAACTAAACTGAAACTTACCAGGCTAACCAGCTAAACTGGCTTCATGGTACAGGACCCTGCTCCGGAGCAGGTTAGAGATCTCAAACTGAAATTGGACCAATCAGATGAGAGCAAAGTGACACATGTCTGACACAAAAGTCACTCCCCCAGTTTCTCTTGCTAAAAAATTAAAGCTCACTATAAAGTACCTTAAAAAAAATTACAACAAAATTGTCTGGCTTTAATGATAATTAGTCATTACAATTTGCATATGATTTATATAATTATAATATGATTTATATTATTATTAATCCATTACACACAAGCACTTTTAGCTTAAAAATTCATATAAAGCATTTATTTTAAATGAATATTAATATATACAGATCATATGTAATATAAAGAAGTGGTAGAATCAATAGATAACACTTTAAAAATGGCTACATGTGACCTTAAACGTTTGAGTCTCTGTCATGTATATTATCAACTAACTAACTTCACAAGTTTGCACTGATAGAGCAAGATCATTCCTTTATTTGTCCTCTTTCATGGACAAGTACTTCAGTGGACATGTGTTTAAATTCCTCATATTCTTTAATCTCTTAACCTTTAACAAAAGAGTGTTGAATCTCGCTGGCTCTCTCGTGAGAAGTGAGTCACACTTGTTCTGTGTTGTGATTGGCTGTTCGCCGGTGATGTCACACATTCATGTGCACGAGCTCCATTAACTCAG
Organism: Aspiorhynchus laticeps; assembly: GCA_023376895.1. NCBI lineage: Eukaryota > Metazoa > Chordata > Actinopteri > Cypriniformes > Cyprinidae > Aspiorhynchus > Aspiorhynchus laticeps. Next base: position 37,652,661 of record CM041808.1, read on the forward strand.
GATCAAGTCTGAGTTGACAGAGAAAGTTGATGATCAGCTTCATGGTACCAATAAAGCTAGATTGGAGTGGTCTGGTTTTGTCAACTCAAAACTAATCCTATAACTCTGAATTTGTTAATCTATCCATCATGGTACAGGCCCCTGGTGTATGTTAAACATAACATGTTAAGATCCTTCCTCTTAGTTCATCATATTGCTAATGTCCTTGCCTAAAATCCATCAATTTGTTTATAAAAAAAAATATATATATATATAAAAGCTAATAATATGTATATATATATATATATAAAATAATGATGGAATTTAATTTTATATTTTAAAAGTAAAATAATATTTTTATTATGATATTTTATTTTAATAGTTTAGATTTGATTATATTTTCAAATAACCTAATAAGCTTTATGTAAGAAAATGTCTATTCTTCCTTTAGAATTTAATATTGAATTTTCAAACCATGTGATGCATATTGCACACAAATCCAGTTAGCAGTTCCGGTCCAGTAGGATTTCCTTGAATTAAAATGCAGCTTCAGGGATGTCAGGCTGCTGATCACATGTTTTTTTATCCGTGTGTGTGTGTGTGTGTGTGTGTGTGGAAACAAAATCACATCTTAAGAAAGGTGTTGTGTTGGCATTATAATTCTTCTGTGAAACCCATTACAGCATTATTGTTATGAACCCCCCCTCCTTTTTTTTTTTTTTTTTTTACAAGAGATCCATGTTTTTTGTTTTAAATTGTGTAATTAATTTTTATTGTCAAAAAAGGCTAATTCATTCATAAGGACTTGAGCATTTTATTGAAAATGTAAACATATCTTTAATCTAAAGTGTAATATAAAAACAAGTGTGTTCTTATTAAATAGAGCTTCAGAGCAGTTAAAACAAATCATTGGATTGCTTTGTCAAATAACGTCCTGCTCAGTATAAATGAACATGGAGGAAGAGCACAGTCAAATTAAACCGTGCTGATATTCAGTACAATAGCACGCTTGCCTGTTGTGCTAACGCCTGGTTAATTATATGACAGTATTAGATTTACTATATAATTTAATATAAAAATGTGAAAGTATTATTTATCACATTGAATACTATATTTTAATATAAAACAATAATGCATTCCAAGAATTTTTGCAATTTCAGAGATCCAATTAAACCAGACTTTTATTTAGGCAAAAACTCAAAGGTTCACTACTCCAGATGAAATACTCAGGTGTTTATAAGCTACATGCAGAGTTAAATTAGCATGTGTGTATATGTAAGACATCACAGAGCGCCTTCAGTGCGTTTGATGTAAACATACAGTGGCACATCTGATTATAGGTGTCAATCAAACACAGCCAGATGTTGTTGTTTGTCAAAAGTCTGGCCAGATGAGATGATCTTGTTCCTTGATGAGCATTGTTCCTGCTGTTTGTTCTGCTTCTTCTGCTCATTGATGAACCGGTGTCGTCTTGTTCTTCTAGGGTAACAGTGTTCTCGCCAGACGGGCTGCTTCAGGTGAGATAGTTGAGGAGATTTCTTCTGCGTTGCATGTCATAGGTTTTTTGTGAAGGTATAAGTTTGAACAGTCTTGCATGTTTCTTTCTCTGACGGTGCAAACAAAGTGCATTTGATGTTCCTGTGTCTCCTTTTTCCTCCAGGTATATCAGCGAGTCAGTGTGTCACCTTCAAGAACATCCCGTAAGTATCACTGACGTCTTCTAGGGGTGGGCGATATGACCAAAATCTTATATCACGATATGACTAATTCTATATCACGATGACGATATATATCACGATATAGTTATTTTTTCTTTTAAATTTTTTTTTTTAAGATTAAATCTTTGATACCATAGAATTTTCATAATCCTTGTCACCAATGTCAATATCAAACTAATAGAAATATAATACAATATAAAACAAAGGCATGTACGAACATGCCTTTTTTGTGTGTGTGTATGTATTGTGTAATGTGTATTGATGTGAATTAATGTTAGACAGTAAACGCTATTGGATGCAAAACAACTTTTGGAAGAAATCCCAACAATAAAGTGAAATTAAATTTAATTGAATACAAGCTAAAAAAAAAAAAAAACACAAGCTCACTGAAGATAAGGAATAAAAAATAAAATAGGAATAGCTATAGGACAAAAACCTACATAAATAAGAAATGCTACATACATTGTGTAAATTAATTAGTCTTCACTGTGTTAATTAGATATAATTAACGTGTATTATGTATAGATTCTATACATAGGCTATATATAAATATATCATTATTATTATTATTTTTTAATTTATTCTTATTAAAGTTACAAAAGTGATTTAGTCAAGAGCAGTGAGAGATTGTTGTTTGATTAATGGCAGACAGGACGAATATTGGAGCGCTTCCCCTTTAAGACCGAAGTCTGGATCAATATACTGTTACATATGCGTTTTCTTTTTCAGCTGTTTACTCTCTCTTAAGACCTAAATCACTGTGTTTATGAGGATACTTGCAAAGACAGGGATTGTTACGCATATAAGTGTGTTTATGTAATCGTTCAAAGCCAATAAAGCGGCAAAAAAAAAAGCGTGCTCCTCTCACACAGAAACAGAGACGGCGCACACATATAGCTCTGTTGTTTGTGTTTCAACGGCTTAAAATCAGTTGTTTTAAAACTGCAGTGCTTAAAAACACGTGTCCGTGCTACAGATGTAGTCCCTCGTTTAGGAACGAGCTCGTTTAGTTCTGGGGCCGGATTCACGAAACATTCTTAAGAATAAATTTCTTCTTAACTGCCATTTTCTTCTTATTTTTTAACTTAAGAAAAAAGCTAAGAATATTTTGTATTCCCAAACATTCTTCTTAAGAATATTCTTATCTTTTTTCTTAAGATTGTTCTTAAGACAAAAATTAAGAAGAATTCAAATTCTTGAAAAGAATCTTCTTAAAAATCATCCTAAATAACTTCTTAAATTTAGGACAGCCAGACTGTCAAATCCAAAACAGTAAGAATTATTTAATGAATTTATTGGGTTATTTCAAATTAATTGTTATATTAAACATTGACAAAATATTACATATAGCCTCCAACAAGTAGGACTATTAATAGGGATTGAGCGAGTTTTCTGAAGTGACAGCGATGACTGATAATGTAAACAATGATCGGTTATGATTAGCCTATGTGTGACGACATTTTTGCTGACTTCAAAACTCAGTAGCAACTCTACATAAAAAATTAAGAGTTTTTTAATTGGACGTTTTATTTTAGCTTTTAAATACAGCATAATCTTTGGCAGTATGCAGCGCATATGAATGCGCCGGTACACAGGACGTTGATCCGGATACATACCGAAGCGTTCACTCGGATGAGTGCGCAAAAGCACAGCACAAAAATTAAATGAGACAGATCGCTGCAGCTTGAGACAGGCTGTTCAAAAACACGCGCCAGTCAAAGTCGCGACAAAAAGACCGTGCGTGTTACTATGATTTTAGGTAATCTGAGGAGCAAAAAGACAAAAAGTTGAGTTTCATGGTATGTCTTATCGGTAAAACGTCATTGCTTTAAGAAAAAAATAAGTGTTCTTAAGAATATATTTGAGAACTTATAGCTTTTTGAATTGTTATACATTGTTAGAATCTTTGTTTTAACTAGGAATGTCTTAACTTCTTGTAAGAGTGTTCGTGCAACGGCTGCTTCGTTCTCCACCTGGTTCTGTCTCCGCTTCACGTCCCGTGGTGGCGTGTAAAGATCGCAGTCATCCAAATGATGAACAAGTATTACCGTAAATAATGTATTTTGCGACACCACGAAATAAACTATAGAGCATTATATGAAACGATAGACTTTTTATTTCGTCCATCCAATATATATCGTCATATCGCCCAGCCCTAACGTCTTCTGAAACGATAGGTCTTCTGGGCAAAAAGTGTAGTTTTTAAAATATATTTAAACTTCTTATTCTAACATAAAAGGTCTTTAAAGTTGTGTTTTGGGCCATTATGCTATCTGTCAAACGAACTAAATCCGAAAGCACAATATGGCTTAATCCCTTCATCAATCAGCTCGTGATCCGGTTTTTTCCGTGTCTCAGAACGGCTCCGTTCACACTGAATGAATGCAGTCAACTCGTTTATTGCACGTGCTGTGAGTTTAGCGAGCGTTTGGGAACAACAGCCACCAGTTAGGCTTTATTTTCATGGCAGATGTTTTGTAGAGAGATGTGTTTTCACTGAAGCTGGAGTTTTCCTTCAAAATAAAAGCTCTACTGTCGTTTCCATCAAAATAAAAGCTTAAAGTGCAGCATGAATTGCTGACAGCTAGAGGTTTAAATGAGTCCAGATTCAAAATATCTCTTTCAAGTGTAGAAATTAGGAAAGAAGTATTGTAATTTCCCTACTGTAGAGTAAAGCAATAATAATATACCTATGAAATATTCATTTTCATTTATTTTACAGTGCAATTGTTTTACAACATATGGCTATTACTGTCATTATTATTATTATATTCTAATTTGTTTGCCTTCCTAAAACACCAGTGTGAATGTAATTTAGACTGAGAATAGATCACAAATAAAAAGAGGGTTGAGTCTCCTTTAAAGTTCAGGTACAAGTCAATTCACCGAAGTTTTTTTAGTTAAGAAACATGGGTTGCAGCTCTTAATTTTGAACTCTTAGAGTGCATTAGATATAATGATGTATCTTTAAAATGTACAAAATGTTCTTTTTTTTTCCAATTCTTCATTGGTCTTTTTTTTAAATATCGCAATAAATATCGTATCGTGGACTTCATATCGCGATATCGTATCGTGAGATTTTGATATGGTTACATCCCTGCTGGATTGTGTTGTGATGATGGTGTGTGCTGTTGATTTTCAGGAGGTGTGAGACCCGGTCGAGCGTCTATCAAATCAGATACTTCAACACCTCGACCGCTCACAGTACGTATCCGCTCATGCTCTGCATCTCTAAAATAAGGTCTGGTCATATGCTGGTGCTAAAGAGTGCTGCACAGCAGTTCTGCCTCACTTTTAGTCATAAGACTGTGTACCATTCCCTTCAGTTTTGTGTTCATAGCGTACAGCATCAACACAATTCCTTCACTTCTTTAAGGTCACTTGTCTATTGAAGGTCAGGGTCAGTCGTCACTGATGCACACAAGTCTTGATTATGAGGTCTTCTGCTAGACTTATTGTTTTTTCATAAGTTCATTTCATAGCTGACACTGCTGATTGTATTTCTGAAATAACCATCTCAGTCTGCTGCTTATTTCATGTTCAGCTCAGATAATAAACTCTATATAATATGTGTAGCATTTCAACAAATTGAAAGTACTTGAACAAACGTTGGAAAAAGAGAGTAGTTTCTGTGTAAATTTACTTTAAACTTTAAATATAAAACTCTGGTAAAATGCATGCAGCCTTTTAAATTCTTGCAGAGATCTTATCAGTCATAAAATGAGGTCTCAAATTGACTTTAAAATATTTAGCATTATCACAAGGCTCTCTGGAAAACTTGATTCTGATTGGTCAAGCAGAGCGTCCACCTTTCTGATGTTTATTAATTTTACTATTTGCATCTGTTCATTATCTCTTACTCATGTTCATGGCTGAAAGCCTCTTGCTGGGAACTGATATTTCTTTGTGAAAACTTGAAAGTGTATTACAAGTTAGCTAATAAAATACCTAACTCATATTTAAGGTACATTGATGGCCAAAAGTTTGAAATAATAATTATTTATTCATTTTCTTTGGCGGTCAAGAGTTTGATTGTGTGTGTGTGTATATATATACAGTGGCATGCAAAAGTTTGGGAACCCCTTGCAGAATCTGTGAAAATGTGAATAGTTTTAACAAAATAAGAGAGATCATAAAAAAATGCATGTTATTTTTAATTTAGTACTGTCCTGAGTAAGATATTTTACATAAAATATGTTTACATATAGTCCACAAGACAAAAAAATAGCTGAAATTATTCAAATAACCCCCTTCAAAAGTTTGTGAACCTTGGTTCTTAATAGTGTGAGGTTACCTGATGATCCAGACTGTTCTTTTGTTTTTCGGTTGTTCATGTCCCTTTTTGTTCTGAAAGTAATAGCGTTCTTGAATCATATCCCCAATTATGTAGATTCTTCGATTTTCACTTTTTATATTTTTCTAAAGATGATCCTTCTTCAAAAGAAAAAAAGAAACGTGAAAAAATCGGCTTGGTCTTATCACCTCACCTTCAATACGTAATCGTTAACCTGTCAATCCCTAATGAATCTGTAAAATAGGTAAGATTTGCGATGCTTGCCTCGCTATATATATTAAACGTACTAAACCTAATTTGAAGCATAACTCTTCATAAACACATACTTCTTTTTAAGTCATGTCTGGGCAAGCAGAATTGTAAAACAATCAAAGTCTTATAATAGGTTTTCTAAATTTGTTTCGACATTAATACACTTAAAAAAAGTAAAATACGATAGAAATTTAATAAGATCCATAAAACGGCTTTTAAAATGTACTTATTTGTATATTGTCTAAATTCAAAGAAATGTTAGTACTCGATCGCATTTGTTAGTAAGGACTTTGTAATTCGAAACGGGATATAAATTCGGAAATTGCAAAAAATTATTCTGAGAATTATCAAAAGAGGTCTAATCAAATAAAAGTTTGAAAGCAAGGAATCTCGAAAACTGACTGTGGTTTAAGAGCGATCATTTTGTGTAGATTTGACCATGAGTTGTATTCTACATGTAGGTGAAAGCCTTTGCTGGGAACTAAATTTCTTTGTAAATTGAAATTATTGCAAGTTAGCTAAAAAATACCTAAGTCATATTTAAGTACATTGTTTGCAAAAAAGTTTGAAAATAATTTTTTATTTATTTGAGATCAAGATTTGATGTTGTGTTGTGTTAAATATCAGGGCATCAAAATTTGGGAACCCCTTGCGAATCTGTGAAAATGTGAATAGTTTTAAAAAATAGAGAGTCATAAAAAAATGCATGTTATTTTTAATTTAATGTCCTTATTTTTCAAAATTTTTCTTTCAAAACAAAAAATATGAAATTATTCAAATAACCCCCTTCAAAAGTTTGTGAACCCTTGGTTCTTAATACTGTGTGAGGTTACCTGATGATCCACGACTGTCTTTTCAAGTTTTGTGTTGGTACTGTTCATGAGTCCCTATGTTTGTTCTGAACAGTTGAACTGATGCTGTTCTTCAGACAAATCCTCCACGTTCTGTAGATTCTGCAGTTTTCCAGCATTTTTGCATATTTGAACCCTTTCCAGCAGTGACTGTATGATTTTGAGATCCATCTTTTCACACTGAGGACAATTGATGGACTCAAACACAACTATTAAAAAAGGTTCAAACATTCACTGATGCTCCAGAAGGAAACACCATGCATTAAGAGCCGGGGCGTGAAAACTTTTTGAATTTGAAGATCAAGCGTAAATTGTACTTAATTTGTCTTCCGGGAAACATGCAAGTATCTTCTGTTGCTTCCGAAGGGCAGTAATAAATGGAAAAAAATATATATTTCAACAAAAGAAAAAAGTTGAAAATCTTCATCCTGTTCAAAAGTTTTCACCCCCGGCTCTTAATGCATCGTGTGTTCTTCTGGAGCATCAGTGAATGTTTGAACCTTTTTTAATAGTTGTGTTTGAGTCCATCAATTGTCCTCAGTGTGAAAAGATGGATCTCAAAATCATACAGTCACTGCTGGAAAGGGTTCAAATATGCAAAAATGCTGGAAAACTGCAGAATCTACAGAACGTGGAGGATTTGTCTGAAGAACAGCTCAGTTCAACTGTTCAGAACAAACAAGGGACTCATGAACAACCAACACAAAACAAAAGAACAGTCGTGGATCATCAGGTAACCTCACACAGTATTAAGAACCAAGGGTTCACAAACTTTTGAAGGGGGTTATTTGAATAATTTCAGCTATTTTTTGTCTTGTGGACTATATGTAAACATATTTTATGTAAAATATCTTACTCAGGACAGTACTAAATTAAAAATAACATGCATTTTGTATGATCTCTCTTATTTTGTTAAAATTATTCACATTTTCACAGATTCTGCAAGGGGTTCCCAAACTTTCGCATGCCACTGTATATATAATTTTATTTTTTAATTTTTTATGTATTATTTTTATTTTTTTATTTATTTATGATTTTTTTATTATTATTATTTATTATTATTATTTATTTATTTTTATTATTTTTTTTATTTATTATTTTTTTTTTTTTTATTTTTTTCTCAAAGTAAGTCTCTTCTGTTCACCAAGGCTGCATTTATTTGATCAAAGATACAATAAAAACAGTAATATTGTGAAATATTATTACAATTTAAAATAACTCTCATCTCTGTGAATATCTGTTAAAGTGTAATTTATTTCTGTGATCAAAGCTGTATTTTCAGCATCATTACTCCAGTCTTCAGTGTCACATGATCTTCAGAAATCATAATAATATGCTGATTTGCTGCTGATCACTTGCATACTTTTTCTTCCTGTTGTTGTCTTACTTAAAGCAGCTTTTCTTCAGAAAAAAACTGGTCTAATAACGTTTAAACTTAAACCAATATTTAGTGTCCAGTTATTTAGTTGTGTGGCAATAAATAACTGGAAATGCAAGACGGCAGCAGTCACATCCACGGTGTGACACGAGAAACATTAAAGTAGCACTCATTTCAGTTACCTGATGAGCGGTCTAATATACAGCATTGATTTGGACGACAGTGAATATTAAAATGTGATGAATCATGCTGAATGTATGACACGAGTACAAAACAAGACCTGGCAAAACTTGAATTAGTTTGAGTGCAGCTTTCCACTTTAAATCATTCTGACATTTAATTATTAGCTCTATTAAAAATTTACCTTACCTGTAATAAAATCTGCCAAATAAAGGCTACTGCAGACATACTCGGAGCGTCTCTTATCTTGCCGCTGAAGAGCTTGTGTCCACTGCGGACTGCAGAGAGAAAAAAATTACCAATTACACAACAAGTTTTCTTTGTAATTTTCTATCTAAAATAATTAAATCCATTGTATTTGGTATTATGTTTGATCATGTCTTCAGCTGGGTTTCTGCTGATCTTAAATAGTGTTAATTTGCATAAGGCCTTAAAAAGTCTTTGTTGTCTTTTTGGAGCACAAATATCTAAACATCCTTAAATCAAGATGCATTAACTTCAGATGCAAAATAACGATTAAAGCCTTGCTCAATTTCTCAGAAAACTATTTATGATTAAATGAAGTGAGTTTGATTAAAATAAGAACATATACAGTATCTATCAATGGGTTATGAATTTTTTTTCCATTGGAATCATGTTGATTTTCTGCATTGGTCTTGTTTTAATTAGTGCTGTCAAACAATTAATCGCATCCAAAATATATATTTTTTGTTTATATGTGTGTGTACTGTGTATATTTATTATGTGTATATATAAAGACACACACACATAGCATATGTTTTGAAAATAGTTACAAGTATTTACATGTATATATTTATATTCATATAATTTATATTATATATAAATATATTTAATATATAAACGTAACATTTTTCTTAAATATATACATGCATGTGTGTGTATTTATATATACTGTACATAATAAATATACAAAAACTTTATTTTGGATGCGATTAATCGTTTGACAGCACTAGTTTTAATCAAACTCTTCACTTCATTTTGATCAATTTCTCAGAAAACAAGACTTCATTTTGCTTCTCCAGGAAAGGCATCTCGGTTTAAGAATATTTTGACATTTGCCCTGGAAAAAAGACAAAAATACTGAAAAAATATTTTTTTTTTCTAAAGTGAATTAAAAGGTAATGGAGATCTGTTGCAAGTTGTATTTTCAAATTTGAGGTGTTGCTATAATGCAGCTCATTTTCTGCTCTTTAGACATTTACATTTATTGACTTATTGTGTTCCCTTCAGTTTGGTCTTTACTTGGTTTTAAAAGTGTCTTACCCTCCTAAAACCTGCAGAAACCCTATTCAGTGGTATTTAAACACTCTAGAAAGCTCTTTCTACAGTCGCACAGCATGCAGCGGCCCGCAGTAACTTCAGCACGCCACATTAAATGTCTTCTTCGATTGCAGGGAATGAAGTTATTACAGTCAAAACACCAGCGTTTGCTGAGTCTGTCACAGAGGGAGACGTCAGGTGGGAGAAAGGTAAGATGAGTTCATCAGGTGTACAGTACAGACGTCTCACCCCATTGGACCCCGTTAACCCTGTTCTGTGTCTCTTTAGCTGTTGGAGACAGCGTCTCTGAAGATGAGGTTGTCTGTGAAATTGAGACTGATAAGGTAAAAAGCACACTTTTTTAATCTTAATCAGGGATTTCTATAAATACTGTAACTTTCCAAATCTGAAAGTTGTAACTTGGAGTTTAATTGTTGATCTGTGTACACATTCGTCAGACCAATCTTTGGCCATTGTGTAGCATCTCACTGTTAGTGCGGTGTTGAGCATTGCATTTAAATGTGTCACGCTAAAAATAGTTCAACCTTTAATTACATGTCTCTGGACACCTGCGTTCTGTTCCAAGCTGTTTTTGATAGCGAGAACGTGTCCTATTTCAGCTAGCCCTAAGAAACTCGTCTGATCAGGGTCTGGTGAACATGACACTAAATCTGTGTAATATAACAGGGCTTCCTTAAAGGGACAGTACACCCAAAAATGAAAATTCTGCCATCATTTACTCGCCCTCAAGTAGTTCCAATCCTGTATGAATGTCTTTGTTCTGAACACAAAGGAAGATATTTTAAAGAAAGTTTGTAATCAGGCTGTTTTGGGGCACCATTGACTTCCATAGTAGGAGAAAAAAATACTATGATCCAGAACTGCTCTGTTTCCCTCATTCTTCAGAATATATTCCTTTGTGTTCAGCAGAACAAACACATTCATACAGGTTTGGATCTACTTGAGGGCGAGTAAATGAGTATTTTCATTTTTGGGTGAACTATCCCTTTAAGATCATCCCTAACGCTGGACTGGAATTGTTATTGAACCTCAAGGATTTATGCGGTTTAATCTGACAAGTAGTTAGCTAAATAGGGCTGTAAGTAATAATTATTCTCTAAATTGATTAATCACATTTTCATGCCCAGTGTGCTCAAAATAACAGTGTGCACAGTTTAAGCCTATATATTCCATGCTAAACATTGTGTACAAAAATTAAAAAAATGTACCTAAAATCATTCAGTTTTGAGCACAGCACAATGGTTGTAAAACACAGACTAAGAGGTGGATCTGCAGGAACAATGTCACTGCAGCTGAAATTGAATACTTCCATATTATACAGTATGTGAAAAACAGTGCCCAATAAGAGTAGAATATCTAAATTCATAGTATTCATAAAACAGTAGGCGAAAGATACTTGGATGACCTAAAATGAATAGTATGTACCATGTAGAAAGTTCATATACAAACATAATTTGTGTTGCTATATATTTCATGTAGGGCTGGGCGATATGACGATATATATATATCGGATGGACGAAATAAAAAGTCTATCGTTTCATATTATGCTCTATCGTTTATTTCGTGGTGTCGCAAAATACATTGTTTACGGTAATACTTTTTCATCATTTGGATGACTGTGTGAAGGGTAGACACAGAAGCAGGTGGCTCCGAGTAGGAGCACGATCCGACACGACAAAACAAGGAGCTCGTTCCTAAACGAGGGACTACATCTGTAGCACGGACACGTGTTTTTAAGCACTGCAGTTTTAAAACAACTGATTTTAAGCCGTTGAAGCACAAACAACAGAGCTATATGCGTGCTCCGTTTTTTTTTTTGTATTCAATTAAATTTTATTTCACTTTATTGTTGGGATTTCTTCCAAAAAAATTTCGCATCCAATAACGTTTACTGTCTAACAATAATTCACATCAATACACATTACACAATACATACACACACACACACACACAAAGGCATGTTCGTACTCAGCTTTTTTGTTTTATATTGTATTTTTTTATATTGCATTATATTTCTATAAGTTTGATATTGACATTGGTGACAAGGATTATGAAAATTCTATGGAATCAAAGATCACAAAAAAAAAAAAAAATTAAAGAAAAAAAATAACTATACCGTGATATATATTGTTATCGTGATATAGAATTAGTCATATCGTGATATAAGATTTTGGTCATATCGCTCACCCCTAATTTCAAGTTTCAGTTATGGTTCATTTTAAACCTAAATTTGATGTTTAACGATATTGTTTTGATCAAAATGCTTGCTCTCCTTTTCTTCTGATTGATGTTCTGACTGGTCAATTATTCACCTTATTTTTCCCGTTAGAGCGGACGCGGCCATTTGTAAATATTATGTGCCTGGCTTCCGGTGTCATCCGCTTCCAGCTATTTTTAGCTGTTCAAAACAGCTCGTTTTGCTGCTTGATATTGCAAACTGGTGTGTTTTACCATATTCTTTTAATTTATAAACCTAGTTATAAACAAACTGGTTTGGAGTGCAAACAGTTTTCGCGTTTACTGTTCTTCTCGTTATTTCCCTACAGCGGCTAATGAACCAGAAGTCTCGCACATTCACAGAAAACAGCTACTTCCGCGTTGAAAAATAAGGTGGATAATAATCAGACTTTTTTCCCACTAGTTGTTTATTAGCAATTTTTTTAATTAGTAGTTGTAGCCCGAGCAAAATCCTTAAAACTAGGTGCAAAATTCACAGAAATATCTGCTTCGTTTGTTAGGTGTTACGTACATACATGTAAGTGACTGAGTGAGTGAGAGCGAGCGAGTGACTGAGTGAGAGAGAGCGTGCGAGTGAGTGAGTGAGTGCGAGTGAGTAAATGAGCGAGAGAGTGTGTGTGAGTGAGCGAGAGAGTGTGTGTGAGTGAGCGAGAGAGTGTGTGTGAGTGAGCGAGAGAGTGTGAGAGAGCGCGAGCGAGAGTGTGAGAGTGTTTTTTTTTTGGCCGGAATCTGTTACATTAAAAATACAGTACAGATCACAGGGCCCTTAGTTGAATAAAAATCCAAAATGTAGTTTTTTGTTATTATATTGAACTGAAAGCCAGGTTAAACAATGCAAGTGTGCATTGCACACACATTAAATTTTATGTAAATCATCCATGCTAACACACACGTTTTCTGTGCTATTTGAATTTTTTCATTTGAAAGTAGATATTTTTCATAGACGGAGTTTCGAAGTTTCTCGCTCAAGTTCACAGAGACCTAGACGGCAGAAGCGCATCCAGTTCCCTGTCGATACTCCACTCGTACTGCGTCTTGATGAAGACGCATATGGGAAAAAGCCTTTTTTCTCCTGAACTGAAGTCTTATTCAATCACGCAGTGAAACTGCACGACTATTGGTTCGTGCAGTGGTAAAAAACGAACCAATGGGTCGGCAGCGGAGCTGCACGAACCTATGGCGACGATTCCCGCCAGATCCCGCCAAAATGGGCAGGGCATCTGGCTATACAAGCGGTCATTTCGCCATAGGATCCTCAGATTTCTTCTCCTTCAGCGACGACGACTTCGTCTACACTGACCCAGAAGCCTACTCGCCGTTGACACGCCTCGCATCTGGACCCAGCGACCTCGATCTGCTCGGCTGATCCGCCTTTTCTACGTGCCCCAGCATCGCAGCAGTTCCGGTCCCGTTCGCTGCCGCCATCCGGCGATTATCACGTAAGTCTCTAAAAGAGCAAATTGGCGTTCTAATGCGGCGTGCCATTACTGCGGCTCGTGCAGGTCTCCCCTGCACGCCGATGATGGTCACAGCGAGTGTGTTTCCTGCTTGGGGAAATCCACCGAGCTCACGCCGGCTCAGATCCCGCGTGCCTCGCTTTCGCCACACAGAGAGGTGTCTCCCGTCCTTTTTTCCCAACCTGACCAGCGTCCCTCTGCAAGCGTGAGCGATCTGGTCTCGTTCGGGGGAAGTGACGATGAGCTGGCCGATGACAGCATGTCACTGGTAGCTTCAGATGCTGAGGAGCTGTCGGGCTCAGTGACTGACCCCGCCCCCTCAGGTTTGCCTGCGCCCAGCGCCGCCAAAGCCGGGATGGATGCCGAACTTTTCCGTGTCCTCTCAAAAGCGGTTGAAGAGCTGGGTTTGGAGTGGTCTCCACCAGAGGAGCCCTCTCGCAGCCGTCTGGATGAGTGGTTTCTGCCGGGGCGCCGTCAGGCCCCTCAGCAACGACCATCGCCGTTCTTCCCTGAAGTTCACGACGAGCTCACGAGATCTTGGCGCTCCCCTTACTCTGCCCGCCTCCGTACTTCCGCTTCATCCGCCCTCACTACGATTGACGGCGCTGAAGAAAAGGGGTATGAGAGGATGCCTCAACTGGATGAGTCAGTGGCTGCACATCTCTGCCCACCCACTGCCATCGGCTGGAAGGCGAAGGCCAGTCACCCGTCCAAGCCATGCAGGACCACTTCAGCGCTCGCTGGACGCTCCTACGCTTCAGCTGGACAGGCAGCTTCGGCGCTCCACTCTATGGCGGTTCTCCAGGTCTATCAAGCCAAGCTCCTCTCTGCCGTAGATGAGTCTGAGCCTGATCCTGCAACTCTCAGGGAGCTGAGAAGCGCAACGGACCTGGCTTTGCGAGCCACCAAGACTACCGCCCAAGCCATAGGAAGGTCTATGGCCAGCCTGGTAGTGCTCGAGCGCCACCTGTGGCTCACGCTGACGGAGATCAAGGACGCGGACAGGGTCTCCTTCCTTGATGCTCCAATTTCCCCCAGCGGCCTCTTTGGACCTGCGGTGGAAGGATTCGCTGAGCGCTTCACAGAGGCACAGAAGGCGTCACAGGCTATGCGACACTTCCTGCCCAAGCGCTCCAGCCCAGCAGCTGCTCAGAGTCGCCCCAGGACTGCGCCGACTCAGCAGCCCGCGAAACCTGCACCTGCCGTTTCCGCCCCTCAGCCTGCTAGGACTCAGCAGCCGCGAGGGCGTTCACGCTCAGCCAGACGCCACCCCCCTCCGAAGCGCCAGGGCCCCCGACCCAAGATAGAGTTGGACCCTGTGCCTCCGGCGTCCTCCTGATCTGCAGGACAGGAAGAGGAGAGGGTCGAGTCCCGCCACGGCCGGACCGCCCACCAAAAGGCCTCTCGTGAGAAACCTCTTGGCACCCCGTTTTCTTCCGGGTGCAGAGGGAATTGTGTTTGTTGCTACAGGGTCCGTACAAGCGCCCATGCAACCGTCCGCTGTGATAGTGGAAAAAATAAAACACAAACATTCTCAAAAAGAGAGCAATTTTCCTCTTCCGTCCCTCACGAGTGCCCTGCCTCCGTGCAGCCGGCCACTCGAGTTTATCCAACCCCTTGCCACGCGGGCCGAGGCCTGGCAGGCCATCCCCGGAGTGTCAGAGTGGGTAATGGGGATAATAAAACGAGGTTATTCACTCCAATTCGCTCGAAGACCCCCGCGTTTCAGCGGCGTGGTCTCCACCTCGGTGCAGGGCGAGAACGCTCGCTTTCTGCGCTCAGAGGTGATGACGTTGCTGGAAAAAGGAGCCATAGAAATGGTTCCTCCAGCTTTGAGCGAGTCAGGCTTTTACAGTCGTTACTTCCTCGTCCCCAAAAAGGATGGCGGCCTCCGGCCCATCCTCGATCTCAGACGCCTGAATCACGCCCTCATGAGACGGCCGTTCAGGATGATCACGCTGAAGCAGATCCTCTCGCAGATTCGCACAGGGGACTGGTTCTGTTCTCTGGACCTGAAAGACGCATACTTTCACATCCAGATAGCCCCCCATCACAGACGATTCTTGAGATTCGCCTTCGAGGGAGTGGCTTACCAGTACACGGTCCTACCCTTTGGGCTGTCTCTGGCCCCCCGTACTTTTACGAAGTGCAAAAAAAAGTGCGGCTCTTTCCCCTCTGAGACAGATGGGAATCCGCATTCTCAACTACCTCGACGACTGGCTCATTCTGGCCCAGTCAGAGGTGGAACTACTTTCACACAGAACCCTCATCCTCAGCCACTTAGAGCGCCTGGGGCTCAGGGTCAATTTCGCCAAAAGCACACTGTCTCCCAGGCAACGAGTATTGTTCCTGGGTACAGTTCTGGACTCAGCTCGCATGAGAGCGGTGATAGTGCCAGAACGCGCTCTGGCCATTCAGAAACTCGCGGCCACCTTCAAGAGCGACACCGCTCGCCCACTCAAAGTGTTTCAGAGAATGCTGGGCCTTATGGCCGCAGCATCGCCAGTGTTACAGCTGGGCCTGCTCCGCATGCGCCCCCTTCAACGCTGGTTGAAACCACGGGTTCCACACAACGCATGGCGTCACGGACGCTTGCATATCAGGGTGAATCAGGCCTGTGTGACAGCCCTGACCCCCTGGAAGAACCCACGGTGGATGAAGAAGGGCGTGGCCATGGGGTTGGTCCACACCAGGAAAGTTGTCACGACAGACGCCTCCAACACAGGTTGGGGGGCGCTGTACGAAGGCAAACCGACCTTTGGCCATTGGTCGAAGGCGGAGAGCGGCTTCCACATCAACTGCTTGGAAATGCTAGCAGTTTGTCGAGCCTGCCAGTTTTTCCTGCCGGACCTAATAGGACGCCATGTGCTGATTTGCTCAGACAACATGTCCGTGGTGTCCTATATAAATCACCAGGGAGGTGTCTCCTCGAAGCGCCTCTTTATTCTGGCAGAGCGCCTTCTGGAATGGGCTCAGCTCAACCTGCGCTCGCTGAGGGCAGCACACCTGCCGGGCAGACTGAACCAAGGAGCGGATATGTTATCTCGGAGCAATGTCCCCTCAGAGGAGTGGATGCTCCATCCGCAAGTGGTTCAGAAGATCTGGAAGACCTTTGGCAAGGCAGAAGTAGACCTTTTCGCCTCCAAAGACAACTCTCACTGCCCAACTTATTATTCGAAGGACAGGGACGCGTTGGCCCACGACTGGCCCAACCTCCTCCTTTATGCATTCCCCCCGATTGCCCTGCTTCCACAGGTCTCAGGCGTGTCAGGGAACAGGGTCACAAGGTGCTATTGGTGGCCCCCTTGTGGAGGAACCAACCTTGGTTGTCAGAGCTGACTCAGCTACTGACAGCAGCCCCCTGGCCCGTGCCCCTGAGACGGGATCTCCTCTCTCAGGCGAACGGACAATATGGCACCCCCGACCCGAGCTGTGGGCTCTCTACATTTGGCCGCTCAACGGGAGCCTACTGGCCTCCCAGAGCGAGTGTTAAACACCATTTCTGAGGCTAGAGCCCCGTCTACGAGACGCCTCTACGCCCTTAAGTGGTCTGTTTTCTCCGCTTGGTGCCTCAACCGTGGTGAAAACCCCTCTACCTCTGAGTTAGCGGTGGTTCTGTCCTTTCTGCAGGAACTGCTAGATAAAGGACGTTCTCACTCTACACTCAAGGTGTTCGTAGCAGCTATAGCGGCCTTTCATGCCCCTATAGCGGGCCAGTCAGTAGACAGAGACAACTCGGTTGTTCATTTTTTGAAGGGAGCCAGGAGGTTGAATCCACCTCGGCCCCTTACTGTCCCTACATGGGATCTGCCCACTGTACTGAGGGCCTTGGAAGGCCCTCCCTTTGAGCCGCTACAGTCTACGAACCTCCGCTCGCTTTCGCTGAAAACTGCTCTGCTACTAGCACTAGCATCGTTTAAGCGAGTTGGAGACCTGCAGGTGCTCTCTATTAGCCCTGCCTGCCTGGAATTCGGGCCTAACGACTCCAAGGTCATCCTGAAACCAAGGCATGGTTACGTACCTAAGGTACTCTCAACCCCGTTCAGAGCTCAGGTCATCACGCTCTCCGCGCTTCCTCCGTCTGAGGAGGACCGGGAGTTATCCTTATGCCCTGTCAGAGCTCTGAGAATCTACTTTGAGCGTTCCGCCCCCTTTAGGCATGCGGAACAGCTCTTTGTTAGCTTCGGTAACCGCGCCAAAGGGCATCCGGTCATGAAGCAGAGACTCTCTAAGTGGATAGTGGATGCTGTCGTGCTGGCATACTCTTCTTTGGGCCTGCAATGCCCCATTGGAGTACGAGCCCATTCGACTAGAGGCATCTCCTCGTCATGGGCGTGGTCTAGCGGTGTGTCCATTACAGAGATTTGTGCGGCGGCTGGCTGGGCCACTCCGTCCACATTTGCTAGGTTTTATAACCTGGACATACCGGCCTTACAGGCCAGAGTCCTCTCTGCTTAGATGAGCTTGTATACATACGCTGTGGGAACAATCCTGTCAGAGATTTCTTGACCGCAATGCGCTCAGGCTCTCTGATTGGCACCTGCATACTCCGGTTAACTGAGTATACAGGAGTCATATGGAACGATCATCCAGGCCCATGACCTCTATGAGTTTAGCTCGCTTTAGCCTGAAGTATACTACTTACTTCCCTATGGGCATTTATGCTTATGGAGGTATATACAGTCGTTCATCTACCCTAGCAGGCGTGATTAAATTCAGTTCCCATATGCGTCTTTATCAAGACGCAGTACGAGTGGAGTATCGACAGGGAACGTACTCGGTTACTATCGTAACCTCGGTTCCCGAGATATGGAACGAGTACTGCGTAATTTGCCATGCCAGGTAGCTGCACGACTCAGTCGTCGCTTCAGTCGAAGTAACCTGAGGATCCTATGGCTAAACGACCGCTTATATAGCCAGATGCCCCGCCCATTTTGGCGGGATCTGGCGGGAATCGTCACCATAGGTTCGTGCAGCTCCGCTGCCGACCCATAGTCGTGCAGTTTCACTGCGTGATTGAATAAGACTTCAGTTCAGGAGAAAAAGGCTTTTTCCCATATGCGTCTTTATCAAGACGCAGTACTCGTTCCGTATCTCAGGGAACCGAGGTTACGACAGTAACCGAGTATGTTTTCTTTAATTACTTTACAGAAGCGCAATGTTTCGTTGTTATTCTGAGTGCACACAAATAAACGTAGAGTATTCACAGATTCGAAAGATGTATTAGGCTACTTTTATATGTATGACCAAAAATTACGGAGATTTTAAGAGCAAGTGAGCGCATCGGCGCCTGTCCTGCAGCGAGCGCGCTATTCAGCTTCCACTCTCCACACACTTCAATAGCGCACATTTCTCTAGGTTAACATCATATTGAGCAGCCATGTAAAGTTGCTACTACATACATCGTTCAGATGAAAACCCAGGGTGTACATAAGTACATGTAAAAATAAAAAGAATAATAATGTGACTTATTCGTGTTTCTTTTTTATTATTATTATTGTAACGGTAAAATATATATATTTTTTAAGAAATTGAACAGAAAACACTGTGGAACAAATTACATTACATTGTAACATTGTACATAACATTAACATTGTGTGTTTATAGCCTATGTGTTGCCCTTCTGTGCCTCAGCTGCACGAATGTGCTGCTGTGATTTAATAAGCTGAGATATGTTGTTTTTCCCACCGTGTCCGATATTAAAATTAGTGCGACACACTTTGAAAGGCTTGGGCGTTGTTTACATGGCTTCGAGACAAGAAATTATATTCTTCCGTGCAGCTGTTGTTAAATTTACACAAATATTTTTTTTCTTCGCCGGAGCAACACCTGACTCTTCTCCTTCCATCTCTACCACTGATGGTAGATTCAACTTCCCGCGTCTACTACTTGCGCAGAAATCTACAGCGCAACTGGGTTGTAGGTTGCAAGGTTGAGGTCACAAATGGTTTGAAATGTGTGTATTGTGTCGATTGTGTAAGGTGATGCGTTTTATACAAGATCTGGCAACTGTACAACCTTGGAATAAAATATTGATGTGATTATTCATAAAACTAGATTTGGGCCATACAAATTACGGGAGTTTCCCGGGAGAAATAACAAAACGGGAGGGGGGGCGGGAGATGGGTGTGAAATGCGGGAGACTCCCGGGAAAAACGGGAGTGTTGACCGGTATGGTCACAATCACGTGATTCGTAGCGATTTTGTTTCCCATCCCGTGGGATTCCTGAAAAAATGTCAGCCTCTAGTGTGGTGTTGAGTTAAGGTGAGGTGTGTGTGTCCTGCAGACGTCGGTGCAGGTTCCCTCTCCAGCTGCAGGAGTCATCGAGGAGCTGCTGGTTCCTGACGGAGGCAAAGTGGAAGGAGGAACTCCTCTGTTCAGACTCAAGAAAGGAGGTCAGCCATGTTTCTTTTTGGCTAATATATATTAACGAAATTGTAATCATTACAATCATAAGCTGAAGTCACTTCCTAACATGTTATTGTGCGTGTTTAAAGTGCCCCTATTATGCCTTTTCGAAGATTACCTTTCATGCAGTGTGTCATGTAGCAGTATGTGAACATAAACTTTCTGCAAAGTTATGAAGTTGACAGTGCACGATAAATAAAGTTATTGTCTATAAAAAAAAAGAGTCGGCTCGCAATCGCCTAAACGAGTCGTTACGGCTGTACGTCACGAAGTAACACATTTGCATAATGTCCGCCCATGGCTGTCATTCGCGCTGTACGCGGGAGACCAATCACAAAGGACTGCACCATCTGACCAATCACAGCAGCGAGGGCTCACTGAAAGGAGGGGTTTAGAGACTGACCAATCACAGCAGCGAGGGCTCACGGAGAGGAGGGGCTTAGAGACTGACCAATCACAGCAGCGAGGGCTCACGGAGAGGAGAGGCTTAGAGACTGACCAATCACAGCAGCGAGGGCTCACAGAGAGGAGGGGCTTAGAGACTGACCAATCACAGCAGCAGCTCACGAGAAGGCTTGACTGATCTTCGCACGAGTCGTTTACGAATCATTTAGAAATGAGGTCAAATTAAAGCTATTTTTTGAGAAAACTAGTGTTTTTTGGCCTTGGATGCATGTAAACCTGTTTTAGGAGACTCATAAAACAATATTAGCAACCTTAAAAATGGCATAATAGGGGCACTTTAACTGATTACATGATGTTTACTAGCTAGAACACGTGTATTATCTTATAGCTGTGTATTACTGCCATATGGATGATGATTTAATCCGACCAATAACAGAATACTTCCTGTTTGTAGCACTGAAACATACATTTAATGTGAAACTGCTTTGAAATGTGAGAAGAGCTATGTGAATAAACTTGAATTTAATTTAATGAAAGCCAAGGAAATTGAGATGTAACAGTAATACAACAATATTGTAGTTTACATACTTTTTTACATATGAAAACAGTAACAAACAAGAAAAAGGAAAGAAGAAAAGTAAAATGGCACAGGTTATTTTAGGTAGTGATATGAAAGGGGAATTTGAGAATACAAAACATGCAGCAATGGTTAATTTATGCACATCTATGAAAGGGGGGATGATGGGATAGATCAGGTGACAACTATCTTGTCTTCTGTCTCATTCAGTACATTGCCAAAATCTGAATTTGAGATAAGTGATATAAAGGGTGTTCAAATATTCTCAAAAGAAGAAAGTTTACCTTTTAACATATGTGACCCTGGACCACAAAAGCAGTCTTAAGTCACTGGGTATATTTGTAGCAATAGCCAACAATACATTGTATGGGTCAAAATTATTGATTTTTCTTTTATGCCAAAAATCATTAGGATATTAAGATCATGTTCCATGAAGATATTTAGTAAATTTCCTACTGTAAATATATCAAAACTTAGTTTTTGATTAGTAATATGCATTGCTAAGAACTTCATTTGAACAACTTTAAAGATGATTTTCTCAATATTTAGATTTTTTTGCACCCTCAGATTCCAGATTTACAAATAGTTGTATCTCAGACAAATATTGTCCTATCATAACAAACCACACATCAATGGAAAGCTTATTTATTCAGCTTTCCAGAAAAAAAATACCCTTATGACTGGTTTTGTGGTCCAGGGTCACATATAGGTTATCTTTTCCATCACTAAAGAGAAGGACATTTTATTGATCCACTGTACAATATGGCTTCTCCACTTTCTTCCACTTTGCTTGAAGTATACTAGTATAAACAAATTTACGAGTGCTGCCGTGGTGTACAATGTTCTCTGGAATAATTCCTAAAATATACATTTCTTGTTTCATTGGTAGATTTATAGATACCATCTGAGAAATAAAAAAAAGCCACCTCTATCCAAAACTCCTGCACTTTAGGGCAGTTCCACATACAATGAAAAGTGTGCCTCTATCAACTGAGCATATTAATACATGTGTCTGGAATATTCTGGTTAATTCTATTTAACATAACTGAAGTAATATACATTCTCATAATCAAGTTGTATTGTATTAATTTGAGATTACTATTAACTGTTTGTAATTGAGCTTTCTTAAATATTTCTTTACTTGTAAACAACTAAACTAACTTTTGAAATCTTTATTAGAGCAAAATAATAATACAACATGTAATTTAATATTTTTATGATGGACTAAGATCACAGTTTAAGATTTGAAGTATGGGAGTATTACACTAATTAAAAACAGTCGAAGTCAAAAGTACTGACCTGAATAAGATATTTCACATAACAGATGTTTGCATATAGTCCACAAGAGAAAATTATTTTTATAAAAATGATCCCGTTCAAAAGTTTACATCCCCTTGATTCTTAATACTATTAGTCCTTATCCATCTTCAAGAAATGGCTAAAAACACATCTCTTCCATCTTTATTTGACCCTCTAACTCTAGCACTCTCTATTCTAATTCTATTTGATCTATTTGTTTTCTTTTTTTCTTTAAAAAAAAACACTTTACCCTTTAAGACTTGCACTCTATTTGTTTTCTAACTGCTTGTTTCTTAAAAAAGGCCTCTAACACTACCTTTCTCTATTCTCTTTCTATTCTATCTACTTATTTTATTTTTATTTATTATATAATTATCAACAACAACAACAAAAAAACCTTGCTACGTGTACTGCGTTAAGCTAACTGAGACTTGTCATAGCACTTGCATATATTGCTCCTTTGTTGCTTTTGATTGCTTCTGAAAAGCATCTGCTGAATGACTAAATGTAAATGTAATACTGTGTTGTTACCTGAATGATCCACAGCTGTGTGTTAGTTTAGTGATAGTTGTTCATGAGTCCCTTGTTTGTTCTGAACATCTTAACTGTCTGCTGTTCTTCAGAAAAATCCTTCAGATCCCAGAAATGCTTTGGTTTTCCAGCATTTTTGTGTATTTGAACCCTTTCCAACAATGACTGTGTGATTTTGAGATCCATCTTTTCACACTGAGCACAACTGAGGGACTCATATGCAGCTATTACAGAAGGTGCAAACACTCACTGATGCTCCAGAAGAAAAAACCATGCATTAAGAGCCGGGGGGGGGGGGGGGGGGTATATATTGATATATATTCAACTATTATTTTCTCTTGTGGACTATATGTATTATGCAAAATATCTTATTCAGGTC